>KZ505666.1:263472-278351 GCA_002844005.1 Limosa lapponica baueri | reverse complement strand
TACAACAGGGTAGGTTTAGACTGAACATTAGGAAAGAATTTTTCACAGAAAGAGTGGTCGGGCATTGGAATAGGCTACCCAGGGAGGTGGTTGAGTCACCATCCCTGGATGTGTTTAAGAGCCGTTTAGATGTAGTGTTGGGGGATATGGTGTAGGGGAGAACTTTGTAGAGTAGGGTAGATGGTTGACTCGATGATCCCACGGGTCTCTTCCAACCTAGATGATTCTATGATTCTGTGATTCTATGATTTTGGCTAGCTTTTACTCTGTTCTGTTACAAATATTAATAAAATCCACCTAGGAAAATAATAAGTTAAAGGCTTCATCACAATCTGTCCCCATTTTATCTGCCACCATGAAACTCTTAAATGTTGCATCTTCTCCTGTATAGTCCCGTCTAGTTGATAGGATCACCTTGTGAAACTTCTGCTACCTGTCTCAAAACCCTCCTTCTCTGTGATTGCTCCCTCAAACAAACCAACTGTTATGTTGCTGCATTATCAGCCTCTATTTGGTTCATTTTCCATCTACTTACCTGTATCCATTTTCTCTGTCCTGTCTTGACTTCAATTACAAGCTCTTTGGGACCTAGCTTGCCTTTTCCCTTTGTGTTCATAAAGCACTGGGCACAAAGCATAAGGCACAATGCGACACTACCATAGTTAGAGGAATGTAACAACAGTAAAAATAAAAAAAATAATAAATAAAAGGTGACTGGGGCTGATAACCAGAATCAACTCAGGCTCTGAAAGAAGCGTGCCTTCCATTTTAACTTGGGCACAGTGAGAAAAGTGTATTTATTTGAATCAAGCAAAAGCACTCACTTCCTTCTTCGCAATTCCAGAGTGGTACTCCCCTTTTTCTATCACTATGCCTCCTTTATTCCAAGTAAAGAAAGGAGAAACAAGATGCTGCTACTTTCCACAGCTCCAGCAACACACTACCATTACCAAGATATTAATTAACACAGTGAGATGAAATTTGTAATAGTGCTGCTAAAGGAATTGGGCTGAATTTTTTCCTTTAATTAATTCAATGAACTATTGCACTTGTTGTAACTTAGGATAAAATAGCTTGTTCTTATATACTTATTGTTTCAAATTTCACTTTGTTTTGGACAGGTCACATAAAGGATTGGGGGGTTTAATGCAACCCATTGGCGTGGCACACTTGTAGATACAAAACCCTTTAACAGTTTGCTCACCTAATCTCTGAAAGAATCTAAACTATAATCAGAAAGATCTTTTAGTAAAATAATAGCTGGTTAAAGAGATACAGTACAAAGGGTAGGACTAAACCGTCGTTTTTCACAACAGAGATACATTCTAGTGGGTATCCTACTGAAGTGCATGTTGGGATTTGTGCTATTCACCATATACAGACTGATCTAGAAAAGTCGTGAATAACATTGTAGTCCACAGTGTTTTTGGACAACACACAGTTTTTAATTGGTAGTAAAAATCAGAAACAGGGTTAAAAATTTACAGATTTATCTCATGAGGTAGAGTGACTGGATATTCACTTAAGACAAAATTCAGTGTTGACAGATATAAAGTCATGCATCCAGGAAAAAAAAGATCCTACCTATATACACACAATATTTGGTTTAAATGACTTCCTAAAAAACAGAAGAAAGAAATCTAGTAGCTACTGATTCTCTGAAGACAAAAGTTCAGTGCGATGTATAGTCAAAAAGGCAGAAAGAAGTCAGAAACGATTAGGTAAGGAACAGAGAATGAAATGGAAAATGTCATTAAGCAACTGTATAAATCTATGGAGCTTTCACATTTCGAACACTGCCTGCAGATCTGCCATGTGCCTATCCAAAAAAGATTTTCTCAAACTGGAGAACATATACATAGAGGTGAGAAGAAGATCAAAGGAACAGATCCTACAAGAAGACAGGTAGTCCTTATAAAGATAAGGAGTCCTCAGTTTAAAAAAGAGGCAGTTGAACAGGGAATATGATAAAAGTATATAAAAAAGAAAACCATGGAGAAAGTAAGAAATTAAGAAAGAATGACTATTTCTCAACAGTATATGAACAACAACCAAAGGGTATATAAAAAATGTTTAAGTATGAAAGTAAATACTTTCACACAAACCAGGTAATTGTGGAATACATCACCACAGGACTCCAGAGACAGCAAAAGTAAATTTTCGTAAAAGAAAAATTGATTAAGGGCTGAGCGGTGGACATTGAACCTTATCTTTGCTCTGTTCCTATAATCATGTAAAGGTTTGTCACTGGCCACTGTCACAGACATGATGTTAAGTTTGGTGGACTTTTAATCCAAAATTTGATGTGGTTTTTTATTATTTTAAGAACTCCTGCACAGATTATGCAAGAAACAGAATGTAAATACCTTATCTGCTTTTCTAGCACTTAGAATTACTCACCATTTTGCATTTTTAGGTTACTTATGATATAACAGACAGGATTAATTAGCTCAAAAATTAATTACTTTGCCCATCTATATTGGCTGTCTATGATACACTAAAAGAAGACTCATAATGATTTTGGGGAAAAAGCTTTAATCCACAATAAATTTAATAAGCATCACTGATTCAGCGACACTCAGTCCAAAAATGTAATTTAATAAAAGCTCTCCACAAGAAGCGTATTAAAAAGTCTGCAAATGTAACTGACTTAATCCCTGTTTATTGTGTTTTCATATATTTTTCATAATTGTGTTGTAATTATTCTTTCTATAACAATGAAACAGTCCTTGTCAATAACTGTGATTGATTTCCTGTCTTCAGCAATGGGTCCTCTGAGGCACAAAACCACACATCACACATCATTGTGAGAATTACATGTGTATGATGGTGTTCAGGTTTAGCCTACTACCTCTGGTTTACTATTGTACACATTTGGTAGCATTGGGTATTATTCTAATCTGCATTAAAAAATTAGAACTACTACTTTCTATTTATAGGATATCCTTTTAGGGCATACCTTGAATCTCCAATGCCTCATCTGTATTCTTTATGTTACTTTTCATTGTTAAAAAGTCCTCATAGAAAACAAGTTTTAGAAACCTGAATATCTAATCCAATTCAACCAAAATGGTAAATTTCTTTAGGAGTTATTAAATAACTATCATTATAAGTAATTAATACTTTCATTCTGCTTTATATTTCTTACCAAAACAGCAACACTGCATGGAACCCTTTCTGCCTCTCCCAAATGGACTGAGACACAAACATGAAGCAATTGAAATCAAGTGAGAAAGTGAAATAGAAATAGTATGGCATTAGTGATAGTAAAGTTCTGCTCATAGCAAACTTCTGCCATTCAGTTTCACATTTATATGCTTTATATTGGCATGTAATACGCTCACCAATGCAATTTCACAGTGACATTAAACTGTGTACTGTCAACACTCTATCAGTCAGGAAATAAAGTTTGGAGAAATATTTTTAAAGGCACTACATTTTGCAGCAAAACCTAGTGAATGCTTAATAAAATGCTTTACAAGTTGTTCCCACTTCAGGAACCAGCATTTCTAGAACACAACCACAGGGAAAGCAATTGTCAAGAGAAATAGAAAAAGGTAGACAGGATCCCACTGTATTGTGTTGTTCCTTGCTTTGGATCTCCTAGTAGGCAAAGCAGTATCAAATTATTCTTTGTGCTAAGAAGTCCAACATGCATTTTGTATTGACATCACAACAAAGTAAAGCTACAACAGTGTGGAAGACTGATGTAGAGATTATGAATATTTGACTGTAGTCCAGGGTGCATAAGCCCTTTAACCTGAGTTTACAAAGGGGTGGTTTACTATAATTTCTGTTAGGTGCAAACTTTTTAGTACAAACTTTTAAAATGAAGGTGTAGGTTAACAAAAAATGGTTTTGATTTGTACCAGCATAAAAAAAAACCAGTTTTGATTTTGTGTTTTTTACTTGCCTTTTTACTCATTGTGTATCAGAACTTTAGTGGTCTTTTTGCACTTTGTTGTTACTAGTAGATTGGTTCATTGGCATCACATGAGAGCAAAGCAGAAAGAAAAGTTATTGGCTACATCCCATTTTCAAAATATCAGGAGTAGCTCACAGGTGAAGTATGGATGACTTAAGAAACAGTGGATCAGAAAAGAGAGAAAGAAAATATGGAGAGGAATGGAAAATGAGAAGACGATGGAAAAGCAAGGTACAGCTGCAGTCAGACATGCAGCTCACCTACTCTTGCTGCTAAGTGTTCTTTCTTGAATTCAGGTATTCAGCACACGCTTTGAGATTTCCTTATAGTGGCATCATTAAAAACTCTGCTTATTTGTTTCTCAGCTTCTGCTTTGTACGAACTCCTACATCAGTTTATCTGAGTTTCTGCATCAAACCCAAGAACACCTCAGGTCAAAGGAGGCATCGCACTGATAGATTTTCTTTGCCGATGCAGTGGCTGAGGAGGAGCACTGGTGACTGAACAACAGTGTGAAAAAACTGGAGCTATGTGGTGCGTCAGATTAATGTAACAACATTTATTTGAAATGGACTGACTCTTGTCTTAGCTCACAGAAGAAGTTAATTTTGTGGTTACAGTTTAATTGTTGTTTGTCCACCTAAGAAGACCTCAATGCATTTTAGTGTGATTGACAGGCTCTTCAGGGAAGCCTCTAGGCTATGGCAGTAAAAAGGAATTTGAGAAGCTTTGGCAGAACTATATGTACGCAAAGCTCCTGGTTGCACTATTTCTGGCTCAAGTTAGTCACCGGTCTTGTCTTCAGAAAAATGCACCCACACACTTTAAAAGGAAAATCCAGCACCCATCTGACCCCCCAACAGGAGAATAAAACAATAATGAGATGTGAACACTATTGTGTTCACAATTTACCATTATCAAATCTTGACCATGACCTTGATTAATATAAGTAATGAATCAGGGAATAAAATATCCCATTCTACTCAACTGAACTAAGGAAGGAAAAATGAAAAGCCACAAATTCTCTGAATTTGTTTCAAAAGTTAACAATTGTGCAATGAGAATTTAAAATTCTGGTTTGATTCTTACAATTCCCAAATTAATCAAGAAAATAGTGAATACAAAGCTTAATTGACCTATAGGTCCTCCTGAGTTGTAAGGGTCTATAAGAAAAATACACAGAGTATTAACACCTTGGTTTCTTTCCCCACAAATGAATTAAAGGGCAAATGCTTATGAACCTATTCAGTTCGCTTAGGTGATTAGGGCAGCCATGTGGAACTACTTGCAGGATGAGGATCAAGGTGCCGCTTAGAATATGGGAGAGGCCAAAGTATGACAAATCCTTTACAAGCACAGGGAGGAACCCAGTAGCCCAGCTGGAACACATGAAGGCCAAAAATCATGGAGTGACAACAAACTGCTCTGTGCTTGTCTTCTCTTCCCAGGAAGAAAAGAGGACAGCTGAGAGGTCTGTTACGGTGAGGATTGCAGGGAGATGGAGCAGATGGGAGCAGCTAAATCAGGGTAGGGACATGAAGGGTAAAACGACTGCATTATACCAAAAAGTATCACTATATTCTTTGACATAGAAGTAGACCAGCACCCAACTCTCTCTCAGCTGAACACCCTTTTCACTAACCCAGCAAGTCATACTCCCTGATCCAGTCAATCTTGAATTACTCTCTTCAAAGCAGTGTATTTTAAAAGGTTTTGGAGAGTTCTTTCTATTAAAAACCATCTACAACAAACCAGGGGATTAGGACCATCTGATAGGCAAGGAAATGGACTTTTACATATTACCTGACTGAGCAGGGAATTGACCCTGGATATCTCTCGATAGCCAAATCCTGACTAAGGAGAGACTGAGAGAGCTGTGCTTGCTCAGCCTGGAGAAGAGAAGGTTTGCAGGGGATCTTACTGCAGTTTTTAACTACCTAATGGGAGAATACAGAGGAGAAAGAGCCAGACTCTACACACATGGTGAAAGGACAAGATACATTAGACACAAGGTGCAACTAAGCAAACTCCTATAAGGTCTTAGTAAAATCTTGTCACCATTGGGGTAGACAAACAGTGGAGCAGGTGCTCAGAGAAGTGGGATCTCCATCTTTGGAGATACTCAAAACCCTGCTAGACAATGTCTTGAGCAGCTCAATTTAGTTTAGGTCTGCTTTGAGCAGCAGGTTAGAAAAGATGATCTCTAAAGGTTCCTTCTGATCCAAACTATTCTAGGATTCTCATTAAATGTTCTGGAAATAGGGCTTTTCTCATAAAAGGAAGCCATAGGGATTTAAAGGATTACAGATTTGAGCACAATCCTCAACTGTGTCCCTTCTTTGGAATAGTCCTACATGTGAGATGCACAGTCAGAACCAAAACAGGATAGTACTAGAAAAATTACATACATTCATACAATTAAATATGATGATAGATATAGATTCCTTTTAGTTATATATTTCATTTGTTTAATTTTTTTTTCTGCTGCATGTATTAAACCACCTTTCTAAATTAGGGAGAAAAGCTTGTGTAAATATTTTTATCAATAAAGCTTTTTCATTAGAGAGCTAGTTATACTCACATTGAACTGCTTAATGAGAATGTGATAATTTTCCATGAAAAAAGGCAAATTATATTTTGATTTTCTATTATGGTATTAATAATATACATGTTTTCATTTTAATGAAGATGAAATGTTCCATTTTCCATTGTGTTTGATTTGTATTAATTTCTGCTACATTAATTGTACATAAATGTAAAATGACACTATGCTACTTTATATGCTTTCTATTACACTATTTCAACTTTACTGAAATTAATTATTTGAAGTTTCTGAAGAGGTCCTTTTCTGAAATGTATGGTCACAGGAAAATTCTACACCTGAGATGTCCTTTCGCCTGAGGATACTTTTTTTCCCACAAAAAGAAATTCCATTTTCTTAGCTAACTCTATTAAGAACAGCAGATGAAAACTTACAGAGAACCTGGACTTTCTCTTTTGTTACCATATATGCCATTTTACTTATCTAGAGTTAACAAGAATACCTAGGTTCTTCTGTATGCAAATGAAAATACATACTGAATTGGTTTTAAGAGATAAAACTTAAAAGAAACAATTTAGATGAATGAAAGATGTGTATGTCATATCGGCCTCACAGAGAGAGACATTTCCTTCATAGTATTGTGTAGATAGGTATTAAAGACTCTGCACATGGTGCAAGAATACCGCATTTATAACATACTGTTTAAAATATATATTTTGCATTTGACATTGCGAGTCTTCCCCTTTGTCTCAACAACTTTTCTTTTTCTTTTTTTCCCCCATCATATTATCGCATGATCTGAATAAAGAACTAAACAGACAACACTGGGGCCTACTCAGGAGGAGGTAGCTGTGTGATGTGTAGTGCCAGACAACATGAACATGAAAGCTTTTCACAGAACTACATTCACAACAGATTTTGAAATTCTCTTCCTGAAGCTAATTATCATTTTAGAAAAGGCTGGCTTATGATGAAAGAAAACACCATCTTATCCCATAGCTGTCAGTTTTAAGTAGAGCCTCAAACTCCCAGGGGTGGCGTGCGCGGTAGGTGCCCAGAATCCCTCTGCTTTCACAAAGCAAGACAAGAGGCAGTGTTAAACTGATGCAAATTTGTTTGGGGGTGATTTTCCCCACACCAGATTTTCACCACATTTTCAGAGGTGTTCTTGGCGCAAGGAATTACAGAGCTGTATGGCAGATGTATCTATTATGTGGTAGTTTCCGCATCTTCTCTGCCTGCTAGCCTCTCTCTATGCTATGATATTCTAAACTCCTTAAGCACGGCCAGGCAAATGTTTACTTCTTTAAAAGTAAATCTGCCACATAAGCGGTTCCTTCCACAAACAGGAAAACCCTAGCCCCACGGTGCGTCGCTACCTGTGGCTGACCTGGGTACAGGACAGGTATTTTCTAGATGAACTTGTTACTTTCACGATGGGGTTAGGGAGTTTGTCTTGCAAGTCCCAGCAAAGGAAGCAGATTCCCAGATTTCTACTGAGTCTAATAAGTTAATTCTAGGCTTGCAGAGGCTCAAGTTAATAGAAAGCAATAGTAACTGTGACAATTTTAAATATAGGAAATATTTTTTCCCTCAAAAACAGAGAGGTATTTAGGTCTCTGTATAGGTATCTCTCCCACTAGACAGAAACTAAGGCATTTGGCTTTATCAGTATAAGGACATAAAATATGGTCAAAATAAATTGTTTAAAGTTCTCCAAAACTTTCCTTAAAGAAATTATCTTAGCATATTTGCTATTTAAATATAGGCAAATATATTGTATGTATTGTGTATATTATATACATGCATGTATGTATGTAAATATGTAACTAAATATATGTACTGGTGTAGTGCAGATTTGATAGGCTTAATCTAACATGACTCATTCATTGGCTTGCAGTTCCCCAGTAACAGAATACAAAACAGTCAAAGGCTTTTTGCTGATTGAAAATTCCATTGTATTAGTACAGATGTTCTGGTAGACAGATAAGCATCCTAACCTAGCTACTACGTAAATCCTGCAGTGGGAAGCACTTCCTCAGTTCCTGCCGTTTATGTCAGACAGAGTTCTTTGCTCACGCTGACTTTCAAACCTCAGTTCTATACTTCTTCACTTGAATGGATAATTTTTGCCTCTCTGTATCCCAACACAGGCAGCAGCGTGTACAACATATTTGCTAGTGCTGGTACTGAGCATTCACAAACTTGCACATGATTTTTTCTGTACTACGTACACTCCCATCGCCATCATGTACCTTTCACTTTTTCAAGCAATTCCCTCCTTCAAGAGTTTTGTAATATTCGATATATCTCAGCAGTTCAAAATATCCAACTGCATAGGGTTTTAATCAGACTTTTAGAGGAGTCTATCTTCCTTCTCCTTCACAAGAAGAAATCTGTCTCGACAAAAGTCACTGACTAAAAACTCAGAATAGGCAATACCCAGTCATGTAAGAAAGAAACTAGTTTTTTTCCTAAGGGGCTGCTGAAATTGGGCCATCCCCTTAAGGCGGGTAGAATAACTAGTGGGATGCATGAAGATATACCCGGAGCACAGTGTTCTTGGTAGTACGCTAATTTAATAGCACTCTGTGCTCACTGGGGGAGGGAAGGCACAAAGTAGTGGTTCTTTAACAGCATGTAGCTTGTAAACCATTCAAGTGTTCTCCAAAACTATGGGTATAGCATCTAATTGGAAGTGGAAGTGCGGTGGCAGATGGACTGCTGGTAATCCAAAACCGTGACTACAGGAGGAAGTGGTCCAGCTGAGACCTTGTGAGGCTGATACTATTTGGTCAGTCTAAGATGCAGCTGCACCCTCAATCCAATCCCATCCCATGCAGAGGAATGGGGCTTCTGGGAGAAACTGGCGTCTGACCTCTTAATAAACAGCTAATGAAGATGTCCAGCCCCTATTTACCTCTTAGCAGGTATGCGTGTTGAGGTCTTAGGTCCTATATTCAACGGCTCATAATGAAGATGTTAATATGAGGATTGTATAGCAAGGAAGGTTGATTAATTGACTTTAGGGGCTCTTTATGCCACTGTGGAAAGGGCAGCTGATACAGCCGCATACCATGGTGGCTTTAGGTGGGAACATTTCAAATACATATATTTAGATCCCTTCATTTCTAATTCTGGCAAACTAGAACCTATTAACACCAAAGGCTTTCTTAATTAAAAGATGTAAGAAAGGTGTCAAGGAAAGCTTCTCTAAATCTTCCTAATACAGTTTCATCTGAAAAAAAAATATCAGTGTAATAGCCACAATAACTTTAACATTTGAAAAGAATCTTAATTAATGATAAAATAATTATTTTCACCCAGAGCTTTGCTACCCACAAGCAGTATGTTAATCCAAAGACTAAGGAATCAAAATTTTTGCACGGAACCATGTTACCTTTAAGTCTCCACCTCTGTCACAGAAACACAAAGAGAAAATTAATGCCTTGTACTTTTTCTCAAATCTATTTCTAAATTCTGTGAAAATACACTTTTAAAGACAGAAAGACATCTTTTATCCTTGGAAAAGGAAAAATCTTAAACTTCTGAACAGAGCTTGCACAGAAAAATTCCTTTTGAGCAAAAAGATTAAAAGCTATAAATAATGTCATAGTCTTTCCCCTAATTAAATAATCCAATACAGTAATGCTACATGTATTAACATGAGTTGCTAAGTGCTGTGCTCTTCTACAGAAGGCAACAACCCCAAACACCCAGAATACTACTACATCATTAAAAATATCAGTCAGTTGGAATATGCAATTTTAACAGTAATGATAGCTGCTCTTCTTACAATACACAGCCCAGTGCTTCAAATATATTGGTATATTACCATTTACAGTAGTGATGTATAAGTACAGGATACAGTAAGTATAATGAGTTTTATAGGGATACAGAGACCTCTCTGAAGTGTCACAGGGAGGTGGCTATAAAGCCAAAAACAGAACTAACAGGCTTTTCAGTTGAAAATAACAAACAACGATGAAGTTTCAAAGACATAATGTGCTAGTGCTAAAATTAACTCTCCAACTTATTATTTACAGAGAAAGGATGTAAACTATGACAGCTGCAAGGAAAACTGCTCTTTCTTTATTAAAAAAAAAAAACAAACCAAAACAACAGAATTTGATAATGAAGAAAGCAGTACCTCTGTAATAAAACTTAAAAGAGTTCCGTAAAAATGATTTGGCACCCCTGGGTAATTTAATGGTTAATAATATCCTTTTTGTGAGTTTATTGAATAATATAGCTAGCACAGAATTCTCTGTTAAAGCTCTACATGATTTGGGAGATGGTACTTGAGGGGGAGTGTCTTAATGCCTGTAAAAAACTGCAGGAGACTGGTCTGGATAGGAGTCCCATTAAGAGAAATTAGAGGGAGAGGTTAGCAGGATACTAACTTTCAAGACATCACTACCAGCCAGTAACATTTGGGAATATGTGGATATTTTATCCTCCTAGAGAAACTGCTGAAATATTTTTCTGCACTTGAAAAAAAAATGCATTAAGTAGGAATGCTTCTAAAACAGTACAGTATTTACTGTAGAACAGGTTCCTTTAGTGTTTTGGCACCATGTTGGTGTATTTTCTACTGAATTAGGGTAAATAATCCAAAATATACTAATTATGGCTATTTAACTATACAAAAGCACCTGAAAATATCTCTGGTGTTGTGATTGTTTTCTAGAGCTAAATAAATATGAATGCACAACTACAAACACATGACATTGATAAACTAGAACATGGCAATTTCTCTTTAACATACTGTTTGATTCAAATTATAAGATCACGTCAAACAAATGTTTTGACTAGATTAACATTTCCTAGCTATCTAGATGACTTGTTAAAAAGCTGTATCTTTCAAAGGAATCTACAAGACTCCTTACAGTTGACTTCAACGGAGAGTTAAGTGAACGAGGACTTTAGAACACTGCATTCCACTCTGCCCTTGGAGAAAGGAGTGCTGCCTCTTTCAAGGAGCTAACGGGCTTCCCTTTTTTACTTGTGGGAGACCTAATGTAAAATCAGGATCTCTAATACATCCATTAAACTTAGTCACTTAGTAAAATTAGTTATGGAATCCTCTTAATGAAAAGATGCCCCAAGTACTGCACCATGGGTACTTACATGAGCTTTATATTGAACCACAAGTTACTTCACAGAATGACACTACCCTCCATCAAAGGGTAATTTTTAACAGTCACCAGTAACCTTTAAGCTTACAAACACAGGATTAAAAAAATCTAGTTTCTTCAACATGCTAGTTTCTTCAACAGTAAGGAATTAAATAACTTAAAAACAGACGAGTGGACATCTGTGTGATTCACTAGGGACACCTGTTCACTATTTAAATAGTGTCTTCCTTCAAAACACTGTTAACACTATAAATAACTGTAACTAAATAAGAGGGGGCAATGAAATTGTAAAATATTTTGACATAAGTGAATAACAGGTGAGGAGAAGCTAGTTGACTTTAGATGAGAAGTTATGGTAACAAGAAGCTGGATAAACAAGAGTTTTCCCAAAATCCAGACTTAGCAATGCAGGCTGAAGGAGGTATGTGGACACCTGGATCGGACACTTGGACGTAAGTTCGGGTAGAATTTTAAACGCCAGTAGAACAGTATTTCCTCTACAGCTGATGACAGCTGATTTCAGAAATTAGGTAAAGTTTCTCAATTATTGCCATTTGCAGGTAAAACTGAAAAAAAAAAAGGCTTACTCTGCCAGAAGTAGACACAAATGTTTGCATAATTTGGAATATCTTTTTTACATACCAATATAGCATATGGATAGGAATGTATTAATATTGTGGCCTGCATCTGATAAGGATATCTTATTTCCCCACTGAAGTCCCAGCCCGAGTTTGTCTCTGCCACTTCCTTTTTTTTTTTTTTCAGTGATCTACAAAGTTCATGTTCTTACACAATGTAAAACTCTCATGCTATTTTCCCACTTTATTAATATCACTCCTTTCAGCTGAGGAGTTTTAAATATTTCATGGAGTTTTGCTAATTAAAACTTACATCACTCTCTGTGAAGTACGTATGGTAAGGGGACAGATAGAAGCCACTTCGCTCATCAGTAGAATGGATGTTGGAAGGAAGGCAGCAGTAGGCTGACAGCAGTGTTACTCTTCACACAGAAGATGGAGAAGGCTATTGCATTCAGCCGACAGATGAAAGGATTTCAGTAGGACAAGTGTTATTACCTGAAAGGAGGGTTTTTGCATTTTCAAACAACTTTATTCATGAGCAGTACAACGAATGGATTAGAGCTTTCTACGGATTAATGTCCTGTGTTCCCTAACTACTGTGTTCCCTGGTTTCTTTTCGGTCCCCAGCACCTGCTCCCCAACATTTCCCAACTACCTCTCCTATCTGTATAATTAACTAAGTAGAGTTACTAATGAGCTTCTAAACAGCAACAAGGGTAAAAATAGGATGAAATTTTAAGTGTCTCCAAATATCTGTAACTTCCCCTGTCAAGATGATCCCACATATGGCCAGAGTGGCCCTCAGCACTGCACTGGGACAATGACTCAGAACAAACTTGTGGCTTTCAGCTTAGATAAAAATTTAAAAAGAAGTTTAAAGATAACTTAAGTTTGATTCAGGATTATATGTAAAAGTACTTAACTTCAAGCAGTCATGTAGTGACAAGGCTTATGATAGTTACGGACCACTCTCCCTGACAGACTGGGAGCTATTTGTGTCTTGCTGTATTTATTATTTTATCCTCTCCATCCAATGCCCCACTCTTAACTTACTCTCACCATTTTTTATGCCTGGTGTTTTGGATTTCAGGTTCAGCAGTGGCGAGACCTTCATTGATTTGGTGTTTGAACATCTAATGTGAAAGTGTGACATGGAATAGCTTGAGTGAGGTCTTTAGATATTTTTTTTTACTAGAAATTTTAAATTGAATAACAGGCAAAAATATGACAACAGAATATGAGGTAAGCTCAGTGCCCTCTGGAGGTCCTCGTCTCTCTCCAATGTCTTGAAATGGAAGCCAGGGACAGTAATATCTTGTATTATGTGTATTTACTTAGGATTTAAATTAGATGGAAATAATCTGACCCTAATGACTTTAGCAGGACATAATCTGGCACACCAAATTAAACATGTTTTAAGTTTTCCCAGTCCGGGGCACAGTAGTGCCTCAGCTCTTAACTGCTAAAAGTAGTTTGGGGCTAAAAGTGGTTTGGGGCACAGAAAGATAAGCAGATATATTAATTATATTTTTATTTTGGCACTTGTCACACACTTTTCTGTTAACTGCCAAATAAATCACCGTGACTGTCTTAGGTGCACATGCCATACTAGCGCTTCCCTGCTACTAAACCAGGTCGTAAGAAACAGGCAGAGTAACTCGTGGTAATTGTACTCTAAGAACTACTTTGCATGCATAACCACATCTGAAATATTTTTACCTGCTTCTTGGAAATAATGCATTTTATTACTTGCGGGTACTGCCAACACCACACAAGTCGAGTCATTAAGAAGCAGGAGGTAAAAATGTAAAAAAGCAACTGCACAGTTTCTTCTTCACTGTGTGCCCTCATCACAGTCTTTCTACTGGTTTCAGAAAGAAAAAGAAGGGGTGTAATGGTTAATCTATTGTTTATTCAAAACCACCAACAGAAGTTAATAGACAGTTATAAACTAATTGAGTGCGTCTGTAGTGCTATCTCCTCGTTCATCTCGCTTATTCAATTTAGCTCTGTTAGTGTTCCATATGGTACAGTGCCCCTGCTGCTAGGAACAGTCATTCATTGCAAAAAAACCCCTGTAACAACAGGAAGCTAATAGTTTAACTGTTCCTCTAAATTTGTTTGACAAAACTGACATTTAGTACGCCACGTCACGTTGTCAGTAATCTGCAATTTACCCTTAGGCAGGCAGTGGATGCTCATTTTATTTACCTCTCGTAGTTAAAAGCGTAATTAATATTCCACTCTGAAACAAAGATTAGAGATTTGACAAACATTGCAATTTAAATTCTCCATTATAGCAAACATTAAAATCAAACATCTTTCACACACCCCATTGCATAAAGGACACGTGTAGCTGTAATTTAACTTTTTAGTTTTTAATACCACAAACTAATTTCTGCTGTCAGTTTAATGAGGTGGAAAACACAAATCTTGTTGCTCTCTGTGTGCACAGGCTGGGACAGTTAGACTGCAGGGAGCTTGAATCAGTTTGCTTCACAATGTGGCAGTCAAAATCCTCAGATTATTGTGAGTCTACAAAATAAAGTCTAAAAAAAGAAAAGTCTTAAAGACTTTGTTTAACAAAAGACTTCGATAAACAAATACTTCAGGAACAAAAATACTGTAACACCATAGGAGTTTTTGGAATTGCTGTAGCACTGCTGAAAAACTCCACTAATCGCGGTCCGGGT
>KZ505666.1:227581-262156 GCA_002844005.1 Limosa lapponica baueri | reverse complement strand
CCATAGCAGGCTGCTCAGTGGCGTCTGCGTTACAACTGATTTATTGTGCCAGATTCTGTGACAACAGGGCATATTATCAAACTGGCAAAGTAGGGGGAGCTCTCAGAGAAATAAATGACTGCGGTTTTAACTCATGCTAATTTCAGCTGGAATTCTAGCTCCATAAATTCTGTGTGACTGATTAAAATTATTAACATGTAGAACACCTTTAGGCAACCATGCTGGCTCATTAAACATGGAAGCCTAGAATTATCTCCACTGTAACAAATCCGTGTGTGAATGTGTGTGTTTCAGGGACATACATCAGGAATTTTAAAATTTTTGGAGGAGATTTTCTTCACAGAAGCATTGATAAAAAAAAAAAAGCATAAAGTCAACAAAGAGGCTGCTGTTACTCTCTTTTCAATCCATCCTATGTAGTAACCAACTGACTCCTGACTCCTTCACAAGACTTCATTAGTCACTGCCAACTTCAATCTGCTTCAGTTATTTTGCATTCAGCTCCCAAAGGAAAAGCACTCTCCCCACTGATCACAGGCTAAACTAAAGATAAACTGGCTCATTTTGTAACATATCAGGCTAACATGTCCTGAATCACGCTAGCATCACAAACCAGGAAAGGAATCTCTGAATATATCTAACCCTGTCAAAATACTAAATAAGAGAGATGCACATTTCTAAAACTGGGTTTCCAAGGCAAGGATTCAAGTTTTGGATGCAGGGAGGTTAGTGTAAGCACATTATTTCTCTCCTAAATGTCAGGGGATATTTTCTCTTTCATAATGAATATCTGCATATAAAAAAACCTTAATAGTAGTAGTATACTTTAAAAGACTGCTGTTGATGAACAGTCTGAGATTCTGTGAACAAATGATTTGATTATCCCTGTTAAGAGAAATATTTGAAAAGGTTATGGCAATTGAATGCAAGTTATTTAGATTTTTATTTTACTTAAAATGAGATGCAGGTTATGGAAATGTATAAATCAAGAGATAAGCAGCAGAGCCACAAAGGTCAGAATCACAGCTGTTGATAAAGAGAACCTCATTAATCATAACGTAAGAATTGCCATATTGGATTAGACCTGAGCCCAACTGGTCTTATATCCTGTTTCTGTGAAGTTCTGGAAAGTACAAGAGATACTATAAAATGCAGCTGTGGAAAAACCTTTTGCCAATTCCCTAATGGCAAGAGATTGCATTGAATTTTGAAATACCGAGTTTTACATGCCTTCCAAAATGCTTTTCAGCAGTATTTACACCTGAATTTTAACAGTTTTACCTCTGCATATTCTTCAAATCTACAGAGATGTCCAGTTCACTTTTGAATCTTACTATAATCTTAGCACAAGCAGCACCTGGTGATAATCAATTTCAATGTCTAATTATGCATCACAATAAAGTTTTCCCTTCTATTTTAAATGCAAGTTAATTCAAAAATCTGTTCCCTGTATAATTTTATTAGCTGACTTGTGGAGAATAAAAATTCTTGGTACAATCTACAATTTATTAATTTGTTTACTTTTACTGTGCCTATTTTTATCTTTTTCCTTAAATGGTGAATGCCCAATCTCTCAGTCTCTGCTCATGAACCTTCTTCTGTGCCTGACTCTGAAATCTCTCTCCCTCTTCAATACTCTTTTTTGGATGAAAACTGACCAAATTAAGAACAGTTTAGAACTGTACAACTCTAACGCATGTTTGCTCCTTCTAGGCTGAATTCTTTCACTACTTTATTCTAGCTCGAATTCTTCCACTTTCTTATGAGACTGATTGCAATGCAGACTCTTGAGAATCTGGCTGAAAGCCTTTTGTGTTTCTGAACTGGTCTAACAACTAGGGCTGGGTTTTGTAAGAGCAAATTAAGAGAGAAACTTGCACAACAGAGAATATATTTCTTTCCAACTTCTAAGTAGCACTGCTCGACTCAACACTGTTAACTTTTCCTCGTCCGGATAAACGGAAAGCCAAGATGACCTTCAAGGAAAATCAAAAGGGCACAAGCATATGCTGGCAGCCCTCACATGTAATTTGTGTACTCCATTGGCTTCAGCATTACCATAACAAGAAGAGGGAAGGACTTCTTCCCTTAGGAAGTCTAGAATGACAAAAAATCCATTCCATCCTCAGGGCACCAAATTTTCCATAGACAGGGAAAAATAGGAAAGCCAGACCTTCATTTGAGAAGCTAATAAACATGCAGGGAATGCTCACGTTTTTCTTACTGGTGCTAAAAGTGAAGTCCCTAAGTGTCAGGGGCTTGTAAAAATCTGTTTTATAACTGTGGTGGACATGGAGATCACAAGGTCTTATGTAAACAGTCAGAGCTGCTTTTGTCTGTTTGCCATCTGAATCTGCACTCAGGGTAGTCTAGCAGACTTCAAATTTGAAGACTACCAATGTTCTCACTAGGCAATTTTGGGATTTCTGTTGTGAGGCTTGCTCTGTGTATCACAAAATCACCTGCCATTATTTTGCCTGGGCTTTGCATGCCCTCCCCTCCCTCCATAAACTTCCTCCCTCTGAGCATGCTACAACAGGCTTGAGAAACCAGCACAGGTTGTTTTACTCAGTCAGGACTTTTATGTAGCTTCATGAGAAGAAGAGGAGAAAAAACACATTGGATGCACTTACCAGTTGTTTTTTGCCCTTGCTCTACTTTTAAGAGAGAAATTAAATATACAACAATTGCTGTGGCAACGGAACAGCAATAATTAAATCCTTGGCATTTTCATGCTCTTCTAAGTGACACGCTCTAATCGAGAGACCTTTAACTTCTGTGAGAATGGTCTTCAGAAGAGACAAAGACAAGTGTGAGCAAAACATCTAGCTTGAAGGTTCCACTTGAAATGCTCCTATCTGAATGATGTTGAAGGTTTGTTTCAACATTTGCACTCTAAATGCTGAGACGATGTTTATGAAGAACAGTTTGGTGGATTCTAATTAACACAAAGTTCTTTTTTTTTTTTTTGCCTAATTTAAACAGCAACAACAAAAGCATGTCTTATTTCCTGAGGCATTCAAGAAGTGCTTGATTCTACCTGTGCCACTCTTTTGAGGTACAATCAACAGAAAGCACAGGAGTACAAGAAATTATAGAATTCTTACTGATAGTGTCTTTTTAGCCTATACTGTGTGTATCTATCATCAAAACATTCTGTTCGTTTTCTAACTGTGAGCCACTGCAAATGTTTTGCTAAAACCCACAAAACTTAGATTTTTAATCTTTTGCCATAAAGCTTCTTCTCAAAGAAATGCAATTTTCTCAACAAGGAAAACATCACCTAATGTAAACTCCACTTAGGGAACTGAAGTTCATTATACATCTAAAATGAGACTGTATCACATTATACAGAGTATGGCAACATTATGTCCACAGATGACTAGGTAGGCAATTAAATATGAAAGCTAACTGAATAAACAGAGGAATTCATTTTTGGCAGTCTAGATCACAGCTAAAAATGTCTTTTTTGTGATGTGTCAAATTTTTTTCATATGTATGTATAATATGCATCAGTGTACATGCATCTTTCTGCATTAGCAGGCTAATGGCACAGGGCAATATAATACCACAAGACTTTCTGTATTTCTGCTATATAACCTCTTAACCAACATTTTCCAACTATAAAGTCACATTATATGCTAACAGACAGTTAACTGACTTTACCATTATATATTTAATTTGATGATGCTTAGGGCTTCTTTTTAAAATCTTACCCAGTGAACTAATTCATTCCATAAACTTAAATGTGCTCTAGGACATTACTGTATTGTAAATTGTTTATTCCTTTGGAAAAGTCTATTAAAAAATTGTGAATCTGTTCTGCCATTGACATTTGAGGATAATGAGTGAAAATCTTGCATTGGCAACTAACTATGTGAGTGGTAACTATGTGTGTAAATGCTCGACACATCTCAGGACTCTACCTCAAATCCTTTATGAGAAAATTTGCTTTTATAATAGCTATAGTTTATTGAACTTTCCTTACAATACTGAATTATTCATTCAGCCCACTTATCAATTCTTTTAGAATTTTTAGGAATTGAACAAAAATCTCCACACACTCTCTCATATTCCTTTTAGAACAGATGATTTACAAATCCAAAGTCTTGGTGTGAAAGCACAGAAAGCTCTGAAGGGAGCGTTTATATTCCAGCAAGGCTAATTCAGACATTTATCATTGCAACAGATAAGTCACAAGTACTTATTTATTGTTCAGAAATTTTGGAAGCACCATGATTTAATTGGTTGTATCTCAAAGGAATGGCAGAATTAGAGCCATGGTATTATTTTAACACTTCCAGAGCTGATTTGTGTCAGCAAATTTTTGTGTCATACAAAAAAATCCGCTTGATTTGTTGTGAATGTGTGGCTGTACTGTAGATCCATTCACTGATGTATCCCGAGAAGGGTGTGGATTGAAGCTGTGCTGATTGGATTTGACATAGACTTGCTGTAGAGAGTGACACAAATAAAGCTTTTCATCAGAGGCCTCTTCTAGTGCAAACACATTTTTCTTTTATCTCTAGGTGTTTCTAAAGTTCCTGGGATTTTGTAGTTTTCTAAGGTATCTGGCAGCTAGTTGAAAGCTGGAAAATTTGCAGAAAAGCTCTTACCCGTAAAGTCCTGCTCATGTATGCTCTGTTTAGTTTGTGTACACACCATGTGAATGTTTGTATGTCTGTGATGGATGAATCATTAGGTAGATAAAGCTAATTGAACACTACAGAACTGTTGTGCTGAAAAATTTAATTTTGCTTGTTTCAGATAGTACCAAAATGTATTTCCTTGACAAATGACTATGACTGTGATGGTTTGGTATATAAGGCTTTTACCACATTTCAGTCTTTAATGGATGCTGTATCTCAGTTCTCTGAATGCTACAACACTCTCAGCATTTGAGAACGCTCATTGTATTTTGCTCTTTTGGCTAGAATGCTTATCTAATTGACAAGCAAATTCAATAAACTGTAATCATTTAACTGGGCAATATTTGGGTCAATAACAGCAGGGAAACCACTCCATAAAAGCAGCAGTAAAGTTACAGGCAGTACAGGTACAAGCATTCTCAGAAATTAGATATCTTTTGAAGTTTTAATAAAATCTTTTTGAATACCGTAGCTATCTCCATTACTAGACCTGAGCATTACAGATCACAAAGAACTGAGGGTATTCAAAGGAAAAAAAGTAACTTAGGATGAAACAATGTTGAAAGGAATAAATCAGCATACATGGAATAATAGGTTGAAGATGATGTGTAGATACGGAACTTCCAATCCAATCACTGCTCTGAACTGGGTGCAAACACAGCTTTAGACAAGTTTTAAGTGAACTACAGAAGACTGACCTTTCTTACCATAACACCTTCCATTCAGCACACTTCACTGATGCAGATACTAGGCTGAGAGCCATCCATCTCCTTTCATCTTTCAATCTTCCTCTCCATCCTTTCTTCCTTCCTCCCCCTCAGCCCCCACCCCTAGAAAACTGTTACTACCATCAAGGTATGCTCGTCCGTTTTTTCCATCGTTTTGTAGTCTGTAAGCAGCCATTGTGCTTTCAAAACTAATCTTCTTTCTATTTATATATCAATAACAAAAAGCCTAGGCTGCAGCATTTCACTAAACAACTTCAGGGATTTGAAAAAGAAAACAAGCCTATTTCACTTCAAAATGTCAAGATTCAATTCACCCCACATGCTATTCAGCACACACAAAGAAGGGATAAAATATATCCCAAAGTGTAGTGAGTGACTACCAATCAAAAAAAGGCACATTTAGGCAGACAGCTATTGATAAACCTCCGGGAAGAACAGGAAGAAGTGGGTACTAACGACAACAATTATACACATACACACCCTGAGAGCGGAAGAAAAAAATGTGATAATTAAGGCTGTAATCTGTGTATCTAGAATAAATATTAACTGACACTAGAGCAACAGAAATGAGTTCACTATTGTCTCTGTTAGGCATCCACAACACAGTGATAGCATTTGTCTCTGTTCTGTTCCTACAAAAATAGCAATGGCAGTTTAAATAAGTAGAGAGACTGTTTGAAGATTTTTTAAGTTTTTTTTTTCCCCTCTTTTCTTCTATCTTGGAAGAGTGCCTCTATTCTAAAGAGATGATTGCAAAATAATCTGAGAAGGATACTTTCAACTTCAATACCAGCCACTAGAATTCCTCTGTGTCTTTTTACTCCAATTTTCATGACAGTATGTTTACTAAGAACGAATTCATAGACATAAGCCAAGAAAGAAGAAATCCCTCCTAGATATATAATGGAGGCTGGGATTGAAAGCACAGTTTTTAACAGTCTGCAGGGAACTAAACATGGAAGGACTGCCTTTCAGCCACTAAAAGTATGTTCTACGTAATTTGGAATATTTAATTAGTTGCCTATTTATCACATTAACAATGCTAGCAGAAACCTCCACTGCTTTAATGCAAAGATATTTTGATTGCACAACATATTTTCAGTACATATCCTGAAGCACCCAGGGATCTATTCTATTCTTGCTTGCATTGTGTTGTAATGACTTCAGGCAGTTCAAAGGAGTAATCTAAATACTGCAAAGCACACACAGAGATGCACGATTATTTTCTGCTGTCAAAGTACCTACCTTTTACTTAGCTTTAGATTAGCACAAGACTGTACATACAGCCAGGAGAAACAGAAGAGACTATCTGGAGGAAGACGATGTGTCAGCTAAATTAACAAAGACGGGATCAGTGCAACTTGCTTCAATGAACCCGTTATGCCTTATTCTCCTCATCACTGGGAAATCATCTTGTCCGAGTAAAGAGCCGGGGCTGCACGAACAGTGACTATAGCCCCTGAGAACCCAGGGATCAAAGGTCAACACTGCTAACCAGCATACCATACCACCTCTTGGTCTCCTAGTTAGCAATTAATATGCATACTATGCGTTGCTAAAAGGCATTGATTATAAGATCGCGTACTTTCTACTATTAAACTCCACCACCCTCTCTCCAGTGGTTTTGTCCTCAAGGTCCTCAGTTCACCCTCATTTCCCAATCCTCCAATACATCTATAATGCTTGCTAACTCATCAGTAAACTTCATTAGCGAACTTCTATTTTTTTGTGACATGATGAGTAATGGCAAATCAGGAAACATTAGTCTTTAGACCGACACTTGAGAAGCTCCTATGTCAACTAGTTTTGCTCCTGTCAAAAGTTTTGCCACTAATAAAACCAATCACTGCCATTTCTCCTTTGATCACTTTCTTACATGGCCTAAGATTTCTGTAATAATTACCATCTTCCCTAGTTTAACGAATATGCATCCAAATAGCACTGCACCTGTTGCCTTACTGAATTCCACACAGACACACCAACCACACTCCTGCTGTGCAGAAGATAATTTATTTTATTACACAAAAAATATCCATTAATTTGGCCTGACCTACCTTGGTAAATCTATTTTCCGATGATCCTTTTTACATTTAATCTAATTTCCAAAGTATTTTCTTCAAAAAATGTTCTAAAGCCTTGAATAAAAGTAAGATTATCTGAGACAGTAGTTGGCCATGTAGTTTTCTTCTTGAAGATGGGCACTACATTCAGTATTCTCCAGTCATACAGAACCACTCTGACTCAATAGCTCTATTAAAGATTTTTGCTAGTGGACCTGTCATTCCATCTGACAGTTCTTTTGGAATATGAGAGGGTGCATCATTTGATTCCTCCAGCTTGGGCGCATCATGAGTTTTGAGTTCTGCTTCCACCTTACAGGGGTAATTTCCATTTCTATACCTCTATTCATGTCAATCATTCTTCCTGACAGGCATTTATCCCCATGTTAACCACAATCATAAGAGATAAACATAGTCTTAGTTCAAGAAACCCCTTTAGCATGAAGATCAGGAAGAAACAGCATAAGAAGGGTAAATCATGAATAGAAAATAGATATTATGTTGAATGGCTCAAATGATTACACTCACAGCTTGGTGGGTTATGGAATAACTGAACCTTATGGCAATAACCTTAATGAACAGAGCTAAAGGAAATTATTTTGAAGAATACTAATTGTGTTGATTTTGTGGTTTCAATCATACCTCAGTCTGAGTACTGGTAAAAGCAAAGAAAATATATTTCCTCTAGTGCTCTTACGTAAAATATCACATTCTCCGCTTCCAAAGAGGCACAGAAAGGCTGACTTATCCCAGGACATGCAGAAAGATTTTGGCAGAGCCAGAAATTTTAACACAGCCTTTGGACCCAATTTGAAAATAATCCTTCCTTCCTATTCTAAGTCCCCTAATTCGGTACAGAGTTACACACTCCTAATATCAAGAATTTCTGGTAAAAGCTGAGACCACGTTAAACGGAAATGACAGAAGGCAAAAGACCTGGGTGTATTATTTGAAGCAATGCTATTATAAGACATCAATATGATGCAGCCTTAAGTAAGAGAATCCAATTCTAGGCTGTAACCGGACAGACATTTCCAGAGATTGAGGAGGACTAATGCCAAGGTACGAGGCACTGGCAAGACCTCATGTGGACTCCTCCAGATAGTCAGAAAAAATTAACTGAAATTGGATCAGATACAAAGAAGAGCTTCTGAGTTATCTAGAATGGAGACCTTATTTAACTGAGAATTTTCAAAGAGCACAAATGAGGACATGCGTTTCACCCAGGACACATACAGATATGCAGACGGACACATGAAGGCCACCTGTAGCTAGGAAGAACTATATATCTGCCTTAGACCATCAATAGCTTGGAGATAAAAAGAACCACATAAATTAGAGGCCAATGCTTGCACAAGAAAAATTGTCTACAAAATATATATGCTGTAAGTAGACATATATGGACCAAAGTAGTCAATGTATGGACCAACCTTCAAAACAGAGGAAGCTTTAAAGTAAGTATAAATTTATGAAAATAATTTTATGACATTATTACTGAGAAAGTGATTAGATCTGATGAGCCTTCTAGTCTTAGAAATTCATGTGCTGTGATAATCAAAACAGCAGTGGCAAAATTTTCATGCATGACATTGCACATGTGGTTTTGTATTGATTTATGCAACTTGGCAAAGTAAGATAACCATATTGAGATGGTGCAATTTTCTGTACAAAATTTTTGTGGCTGGATAAACTGTATGCTTATCTGTTGGAACTGGAATGGGAACCAGTATTTAGCTATTAAGCAACCATGCAAATCCGGAGTATTTTAACTAAGTTTTTACACTCTTACAAGTTATTTGTAAGACCAGTCAGAAAAAAAAAAAAACCACCCAAGATAGGCCAAACTTTAATACCACATAACTAATAAAAAGACAGTCAACAAAAGCCCAAAGAAAGTTGAATATAGATAACATGCTACACCTTTAGGTTGTGACTTAGATCACTCATTGCCAACAAATTTGAATTAAAATAGAACTAGTAACTAAGGGAGGAGTGTTTGGGTTAAATGAAGCTGCCACCCTGATTAAGTGGAGTATCTTATGAAGCAAGGGCAGATGCCACCT
The DNA here is from genome assembly GCA_002844005.1 of Limosa lapponica baueri. Taxonomy (NCBI): domain Eukaryota; kingdom Metazoa; phylum Chordata; class Aves; order Charadriiformes; family Scolopacidae; genus Limosa; species Limosa lapponica. The sequence continues at coordinate 252,656 of KZ505666.1, read as the reverse complement.
ACAGTTCTACCCTGTTACTTGCCTTGTGTGATTTATTCCAAACAGAAGACTTGTATGAAGAATTTAGTGACTAGAACCCTCTGTGACAGATTTTAGCAGAAACATTACTGATTTGAAGACAGACATGCAGTCCCATAAACAGTAGCAGACATAAACAAAGTATGAGTTGAGCAATGCTGATCACACGTAAGGTTTGAATTCAGTTCAGTTTGCTGCATAAGGAGGTACTTTAATGTGGTAAAACACTGGTGTACTCCTGCATCTCATAAATCACTTGCTTGAAAGGTCAGGACAAGAGTCTCTAATCTTATAATAGAGCATATTGTATCATATTAGAAGATGATCTAATATAGTATTATTTTTTAAAGAAAAAATATTTCCCCCTCATTAAGTGCATAAGGCTGAGAATTGCAGATTTACAATAATCCCTGACTTTTCGTGAGAGGTGTATGCCCGCAGCTCTCTTGCAGTGCTGCTGCCTGAGATAGTGAGTGAAGGGAGCCTGATGATATAGTAATACTGTGAAACGGAAAACCCACAACTGAATCCAGCTGTAAAGGAACAGAGTGAAGCTCAAAAATGTGCCTACTAAAGCTGAATCTTCGGTGTTTGGTTCTACTTTCAGAGTGTTTTGCCTGTCTTGAAGGGCTAAAGTGGATTTGGGATGTATACAAGATGTGATTTAGGTCTTTCATGTCTAAGCTGGCTTTTTTTTTTTTCCAGGAATCAAGAAGAAAGTTCTCTTCTTATTCCTCAGCAGTAGACTGGGAGGATATTAGAAACAGGACAGAATTGTATTTCCATTGCCTTTGCAGTGGACAAAGAGAATCACAGCTAAGGCTGCTTGTAAAGGCTTTACCTCTAAGATATCTCACTTAGAACAGCTGGATCAATACATGCCGGATGTATTTCTCTACTTTAGCAGTGGAAAACAGACATAAAATTGACGTAATCAGGTAGTTAAGTCCAGTCAATGGCTTATTTGAATTGCCAAAGTATCCAAAGCAGTAGGACTGTAGTAGTGAATCTGGCCTTTGCAGTTTTACTTTGTCTTTAATAGCAACATTCTGAGGAGGTTCTCCTATATTTAAATATAGGATTCATATTTATAATATTCATTTTTAACCTCAAGTCTGTCTTAAAGTATTCTGGGGAAAATTTATGATGTTCAATTGGATTTTGAGATTTTAAAAAAATAAAAAACCCCAAATAAAATTAAATTTCTCCTATGAAGCTTTTTTTTCTCCAGTAAAGTTACATAGTCCATATTTTAGATAGTTAATATGTTCACAAGGCACTTCTATTTTTCCAAGTTATTATTTTCATTTTTTCACCCCTTTACACCAACTGCAGTAGCAAGTAGCTATTTCTTCTGGATTCTGCAATTTAATGTTGAACAAAATATCAAGTGCTGGATTATGAAGTCTGAGGGCTCAGATATAAAATGGAAAATCAGTTCTCATATGCGTAATTAAAGAGTTGGTCAAACATATCCCTTAATAGATGGTTTATTTAAAAAGTTACTTAAGTTATGTATTTTATTTTAAAGACTGCAATTTTTAAAGGTCAGTGCACATTGGTCTTTAATAAGTTTATAGCAACTGGGAGCAAACTGCAGAGGCAGGTCAAGATGCAGGAAATCTGCAGCACAGCCTGGATGATGAACCCTGAAAACATCTTGTGAGCTGTCTGCTTACATAATGTATTGCCATGCAAGGGTCATTTGCAAATTAAAAGCATGAAAATGCTGATGCTACTCAAAACTGTATTAGCAGAATCACAAGACAGCATGTGGCTCGATTAATCTTATGAACTCGGCATTAACATATTACTAGATTACAATGCAGATTACACTTTTATTAGCATATCAACATCCAATGCAGAGTAAAATATGCCCTGAAGCGCCTTTGAGCGTAATTTTCTTCTACAAATAAAATAAAGGTTTCAGAGCAATGGCCAGTAGCATCTTCAGGCTCAACAAGAAATAATGTGGTTATATTATTATCAGTTGCCACAAATGGCTGTTTCAAAATTCTATCTCCAGTTTCAGATTAAGTTTATAATTACAAAGTTAAAAAAAGTGAATGTATATACAAGGATTCATTTTCTATACAATCCCCTCTCAAGACATACGGAATTCAACACATATCATGTACACATGTGTTGCTACCTTAACATGCAGCAAGTCAGAAGGCAAGAGTGAAACACACTGAATTTATTTCTCTGTGCTTGTGGTATGTAGTTAAACACTGAAGGAAATCATGCCAATATATACCTTTACGACTTAAATGGTCGTTATGCTCTAAAATAAACAAACCATAAAAGCATATTGCCTGCCATGGTTGAATTGTGTGATTTCTAAGATTGCTTATGGGATTAGTACTGCCTAATACTACTTCCCGACTTTACTGTGGCTGTAACTAAAATATTCAGAAAATGGGTAACAGTATCAAATCAAAGGCTGATGAGCAACAAAATTTATGAGGCTGGGATCTCACATCACGCTTGATAGAATCTTGATACATGTTCTCAATATGTCTCAATACATAGATACAACAGATCCTTCTTGCTCCATTAATTCTGGTAAAATGATTTGCACTATTTTCTGATTCAAAGAGACAGCCTCTGTGCACAACATATCTGCTTTGGGAGTAGGTCGATGAAAAGTCAGCATTCAGCCTGGCTTTGAGCATAGACCCACTTGACCAGTTTCCAGGCCCACAGCTACAAAAGGCCCCAAGATCTACCCAACAAATATTCAGTAGGTCTGACAATGAACTTGCCAAACACACAGTTTGCTTTGCATGCACATACTAACTGTGATGCAGTGGACTTACTGTGTTAGGAACAATCATCCTTACTCTAGTTTAACACTAGGTGCCCATACAATATATATGGCACTTCCATCTAGAGCTGATACCAACTACAGATAAACAGTTTTTGGGTCCTGGCTCCTTGTGTGTACCTAAAAACTATACTGAATTGCATTAATCTAATTCCTCTCACCTTTCATGACCTGGATTTCATGGAAAGGAAACATGGAACGACCTGGGTCCAGGACTTCATAGTGCATGCTCCTTCACATCAGCCTACATATTGCCTGTGTGGTTTATTATGGAGGAGAGCACTGACTCGGGATACAGCTAGCCCAGAAGTGTTGGGATGCCAAGATGTTCTTTCCAGCACGCTGTCACAACAGCTTCCTTGAACACATATATAGGGCTCGCTGCATAATTGCAACACAACTGATAGATTTTTCACATTTCATTTCATGAAAGAGCTTCCTGTAATTCAGCTGTAAACTGATGACACAGCTCAGCATCTAATAAACTCAATAGAAAAAGTAAAGGTTGAAGGTACTCTTTATGAGGGATAAGCTTCAAAAAATCCAGACATCTGAAAAGTAATTCAAATATTTGGAAGGTCATTCAGAATGCCAAAAAGTTGGTGAAGTCACTTCCTGCTTTCTAAGTATCTTAGGATGTTCTGCTTACAAAATATGTAACACAGATGCTCCTACCTTTTGTCTTCATGATTTACTGTGCCAGATTCTAAGCGTCTGTGACTACTCTATCAAAGGCATTTCTGAGTATACAGGACATTTTGCTGGAACAGATCCAGTGTCATCAGACCAGATGCCCTGACAAGGTCCCTTCCAACCTGAATGATTCTGTAAGTCTGTAATTATTCTGTAAGTCTGCTTACCTACTGATACTTCTGATGTCTGGAATAGCCCAAACTCATCAAAGAAATGGCTACAAGTAAATGAAGAATTATAAAAAGGCCTATCAGGAGTTTCACTGCTCCTCTCTAGAGGCCTGGATATATGGTAGAAATTTGTACATAGCTGGTATCTCAGTCCTGGGGGAGAAAAATAGAAAAAAATTTCCACTTGCCTTTCTATTAACTACAAATACTCCGCTAAGAAACTCTCTCTTGTTCTGACTGTGCTCAAGCCAGATATTTTTAATGTTGTCAAAACCAAGTAAGAATTCTACTAAATTTTTTTTTTCCTTCAAAAATGGGATCTTTGTCTACCAGGGTTGATAACACATTTAAATACATGCAATGCAAAGACACAGATCAGGCAGAAAGAAATAAATCAACTCTTCCTTTTGGCACTGACGTCAAAATAAAAAGTGGACTTGAAAAGAAGCAACAGCTTGACTAGCCTGGAATCCTTTGTGGCTCAAATATTACAAATGAGATAATGCATCATTTTAAGTACACGCCATTAAAACGGTGGAGTGTAGGAAGAGCCCAATTTCTACAAAATAAACATTTTAAATAAAGCACCCAAAGGTTCTGCCATGGCCTGGAGTTCCACATTGACTCTCATGAGATGGAAGAGGCAGGTATCAGCTGCAGCAGTCCTTCTTCTTGCCTATGCTATTTTCAGACTGAGTAGGCAAGAAATAACTCCTCTACTACAATCACAGCAAATAAACAAGGCCTAATAACTAACCATTGCTGCTTTAGACAAGTCAAGGAGTTTGTGTTCGTAAAGCAGTTTGTGTATATTTTTTCCATCCTATTATGCCCCTGTAGTTCATAATAGAACAGACGGAAAGCATCCTACTCTTTGCTTTGTTACTTGCTAATAGGACAGGTGTTGACTGTGGTATTACATAAGTTTATGAAACATTGTAAATTGATTTATTGTGGAGTTCTCTTCTTTTTGTTACACATCTGCTGACATTCAACCCCACAATAAAATTCTGTGCTAAAAATTCGGTTTCTACTTGGCTGACATAAAAATACAAACATATTTGATGTGAAAATACCATTTACGCAACTGGTCTTCAAACAATTAACTGTTTTCTGAGCAACAGAAAAAATAGTCTGTGAAAACACACTGCAGCCTTACCATATCAACAAGTATTGTGAATGTCTGCAAAGTAAAGTGAGGTGTTTAGCAAACAAAAAGGACAAGGAATGAGGACTAAGTATAGCTGGAAGATTTGATATAGCCACCTGACTTTAGAAATAGCCTTTTAACTGCCAACTGTATAATGAGAGTAAATATCAGGTGAACATGAATTCACTGACAGATACTGAGAGAAAAATGGTTGGTGTCAAAACAAACCAGTACTACAAAATTGCCACGGTAGGCTGCTTTTCTTAATAACTTGTTCTAACTGGACTCAGCTTTTCTGCAATTTAACAAGTCTCTTCAGAAAGTTGGTCTGTTTCTTTGCTAAAAGTAGCCTACTGAAGAGCTGGCGGAACGGAAGGTTTGCTTGCAGTTCTGATTTGTTCATCTTAGATCTGTTTGGCATAATTGCGTATGCGAGAGTAATCATTAGATGCCTAAAATAGTGCTGCATCTATTTGAACGGAGTAAAAAGGAAGAACCTTCATAAATAATAGTGAGGTACAGTATCGATAGCCAAGAATTCTCTGTTTCTGGAGTCAATGCTCTTATATTTGGATGAAGATTGAGCATCGAATAGAAGAACTGCAGCAAGTGCAAGCCACACATACATTAAAGATGAACAGCTGAAGGCTGAGGGACATGTTTGGCTCAAACACTTTTTTATGTGAATAGCAGACTGTGATACAGAATGCTGCTTCTAGCTTTGCCTCTGACGGTCTTTGTGAAACGTCAGTCTTTTTAAAATCCTCAATGGAATTTGTCCCAGAAATGCAGCCTTTTATACTGTTACATCAACTTAACTTTTGGAACCTGGTTCATCTATCACACTTTTAACCTTATTATCATGTGTAACTAAATAATGACAGGAAAAATGCATTTTCTGAAAATTAACATCTTCAGCTGCAGGACCACTGAAAGGACTAAAGTACAGTGGCTCTTTGCTTTCCTTATGGCTGTGCTGTTATTTAGTTGGGAACAACTCATCCTTCTCACTCCTCATTAAGTCATTTGCCACCTGAAAATGTCACAAGAATATGATTTTGTACTGTTATTGTTCCACGTCAACATGAAAATGCCATTTCCTCTAACATTCTACATGTTGCCCAGAAATAAAAAAAGATTTAGTGGCCTGGATCAGTATAGAGTATCAGTATTCACATGCACATTTCTGGCAGAATTTGCTGCAAAATTATAGGTTGGTTTAATGCTATGGAATAGAAAAATGGCAGCTGCTGCTGCTACAATAAAGGGTAGCAAAAATTCCAGCTGTGGATATGCAATCCCTCTCTCAGTGTAATTCAAAAAGTGATATTTCCTGTGACTAAATGCAATGTGCAACTTTGGCTTGTTTCTCTCTAATCCCATGTTTTCAGCTACTTAACTTTCTTCAGGACTGAAAAAAATAGATGCTTAATGCACCACTCCCACAAACAAAAGTATCTATGGAATAATTAATGAAAGCCATGTAATTTCTTTTTTTCTATTTGTGAATCAACCCATAATTTCAATCTCTTCTGATTTCTGTATAAACATTTATTTTTAGCTTCAGAGATGAAAAGCTGACAGGCTTGGTAAAGAGACATTCAAAAGAAATAAGACACAGGAAAATTTTAATAGCTATTAGATATAAGCATAAAAATGCCATCTGTATATAAACTCCAAGACACATATAGGAAGAAAAAAAATGCAGCTGACATGTTTAAATGTCTATATTTCACTGGTAAATTAGCTACTGCAGGAAATTTTCCAGTATTAGCAATAAAAGATATGACACTGTCTTGTAGTGGAGCTGACTAGATGGTGAAGGAAACATAATACTGTCCCTTTCCCTTAGATTTGCAAAGGCAGAATGTAATAACAGAATGTCTTGTTGCATTATGTTACGGACTAAAACACTGAGAGCTGCAACTTCAAATTTGGGCCACCCTGAAGCTTCTGTGGACCTCTGCCACCTGTTTCTCCAAAGCTTTTTATGTCACATGGAAAAAGAGGAACTTACAGTATCACAGCAAGCCACAACAGGTGACAGGTCTCAAGTTCCTGCTGTACCCATCTCCACTTCCACAATACTAGAAGGGTGATTGCCTGGCGCAATGTTGTGACAAGGTGCGTGGGTACTGGGTGAAAGAGGACAAGGATCCCAGTAACTTTTCCTCCCACAGCATATCTTTGCTGCTGTATCACCAAGAATTATAGTCCATGTGGTACCAACTGTTTATTTCTCAGGTCAAATGGATACTTGTGGGTGTTGTGCTGTGAGGGAAATTTGTCAGCATCTGAGGTACTGTCATGCGAGGATTTTCAATGTTTTTCTTCAACTGAATACTACCTCGGTCTCACAGATATTTTCTTTCTCTGGTTTGCCTCCCAGGACATTTATTTTCCTTAGCTGTTTCCTTTTGGGGCACATTTGTTCCTTGATAAAAGCATACAACTGTCTCCTAGCTCACGCCAAACTGAGGAACCCAGGAGTGTTCACTAGCCCCAGTAGCCAGGTGCACACTCTGGCTTCATCCTGACCCTCAGGTGAAACTGAGAATGACCATCCCAAAGCCCAGCCATTGGTTTCCTGGCAGATCCAAGTTAACCAACATACTCAAGAAGCTAGCACATATGGCAGTGTCCACCTGTATTGCAATGGAGTTCCTACAGGAGGGACTCAGTGACTGAAGACACACTAGCCTTCCAGGAAGGTATCAGGATGTCAGTGGGATGACATGGCCCACAGGCTGTTATCAGTTCACAGCCATTTGTCTCGTCTTAAAATCTGGTGTCTATTCAGTTGTCTCCTGCAATAAAGCTGGTAAACTGCAAATGCCTTACGTCTTGAGACTTGTAAAAAGAAGAATTAAGCCCCCTAAAGCACCCCAGCACAGGCTTCCTAATTTGCTTCTCAAAAAGTTGTGTTGAGTTATGAGACAGCAATGTGAAGAGCCAAATGGCTTGCTTTTTAAAGATCATCCATGCAGACATTGCCTGATCTAAAAGGAGTATGAACAAAAGGAAGGGGAAAGCTTGTTCGAAGATGAGGTCATAGAAGGGCATGTGTTCTTCTGCAGTAAAATTTTATAGCTTGTTACATCGTCTTAAAACCACAAAACCCCATTTCAGAATGGGAGAGTGAACATAACCCACATTGCATTACTTCCGCAATAACCTGCAATAAATTAGAGAAAGTCACAGAACTAAGTTAACCCCCTTAATTTTGAAAGCTGGTATACACAGTATATCATCAGAATGTCGGCAACTAGATACCAGTAAGACTTCACCCAAAAAAGTCTCAAATTCTCTTCTTCAAAGCTTGATAAAAAGCCACAGCTCAAAATCAACAAATGGAAAAGACTCAAAGGAGGCACGTATTTACTAGTTCCTGGGACAAAACGTGAGGAGGTTTATTGTGCAGTGCGCATGTACACACTCCTACAGAGCTTTAGATTACAGCTTGCAGAGAGGAGCAAAGGTATGAAATACCTGACATTAGTACTCCAGCACTTCATTTCCTTCACTTCAGATACATCCTCAAATGATATAAAAATAGACTAGCATTACTTTCTGACATGACTAAGGATCTTTAGTTTTGATCTGCATACAACTGCATTAATAATAGATTAAGGGTTGCTATCAAAGCATGTTCACATGCTCCTGAAGGAAGAAACTACAAAGTACAGCTGTCAAATCACTCTCAGTAGCTAAAGCAAGGGCAAACTAACCGTATCTGAACTTCTAGGACATTTGCTAGTCTATTCAACCTCTCTTTAACATTTCATTCCTGAGCAATGACTTGCACGCACATGACATGAACTAGTATTCTCCTTCTTACTGACCTTGGACAGAACAGGCAAGAAAAGACTTTTTCTTTAAAGGCGACAGTATCATAGTAGGACATAATGCAATAAAACAACTGCCTGCAGAGAGTAGGAAGAACCATGGCATTAACATTTAGTTAGTTGATACTGAAGAAGTAGCATGTGATCTAGGTTTATTTAGTACCTCAGTCCAATTTCTCACGGATTACTCGATGTTGAGTGGATGATGCCACTTCAAAATGCATAAACTCTGACTGTTTCTTGTTTTCTTAAACTATACTACCCTCTTATATATGCAACCTAGCCTGTTTGGCCCAGTGTTTTAAAAATAGTTGGTTTGGTTTACTATCTGACAGTAAATTATCTGACAGTATCTGACAGCAAAACAAACAACAAAAACAGACACCCCATCACTGTCTTTCCTCAGAAAGGTAAAGCCATTCTGCCACAGTCCACTCTAACATCTGCAAAGGGGACATTTCTTGACACCAAATAGAAACCAAGCACACAGAAGTTAATAGAATGACAACAAATGGCTAATATGCATGGAGATCCCTTTTGTCACAAACGGACAAGATCTACATGAATATTTATGGAGAAAATCCCAACAGGAAAATCCTTGATCACAGGTACTGTGGAGGCTAATGAGATACGAGGAAGATGAAGACAGGCCAATTTAGCTTTGAACTTCTGGTGACTAATCAGCAATCATGAACCATGATAGTGACCTTTTCTGCTGTGTTTTCATTCCTGGTCAGTGACTCCAATATATATGGATTTCTTGACTCTCAGATAATGGAAGACAGAGCAGTTTTTCATTCACAGCAAATTCACAAGTACCAAAATAACATAAAGTGGATTTTTATTGGGTTTTACAACTTTTTGGACCACTGCATTTCCTGAATCATATTAAAAGACTTTTTTGAGAAAGACAACCAATTGACTATGAAAGGCTAGATTTTCCATGATTAGTTGAATGCAATAGATATATTATGAAAATCTTACACTATAAATTTAGCCTAGATTTTCATTAGACACTGACTCTGGCAGGACACAGCAAGAAAAACTAGGCTCCCAAGAATGTCCAAAACAGAAAAAAAGAGCCAGCATTAAAAAGGGAGAATCATGTGACCAAAATGTTAACCTGCTGTCAATATTTTTAACCCACCAGGCAATAACGTAGTGATTGGAAAAACCTACAAGAGATTAAGTGATGTGGAAAACAGCACTGCTCAGATGAATCTGTTTAAAACAAAATATGAAAACAGTGACAAATTCAATAGGATATTAATAGGATAAGCGTTAGGACCACAGTAGGCATTTCTTGCGTTAATAAAAAGCAGTGTGAGTTAAAAGAAAAGGGAAAATAAGTTTTAATATTTGGATCCTGTATTAAGGATGTGCGTCCCTCTGTAAATAATGAGAATGGCAGTTACATGCAGAGCCCATAGCTGAAAGTGAAAGATGTGATTAACCAAGAGCAGCATATCTTGGAGTGCTCGCAGTGGACAGTAACCTTTTATTTATCATTGAGGTTAATTTCCCTTTCTAAGGGTCACTAATGATCTTATTTGCTTGACTTACTCTTGATCTTCTTTAATCATAGCAAAAAAACCTTTATAAGCAATGCCTGTCTGAATGTAGTTAATTTAATCATATGACCTTTTCCATCTTATTTTCACCCTATGGCTATCTGACTTCTAATCAGACAGCTAACGATTAGACTTTAACTGTTATAGTGCACTCAGTTATTTTATTTATGCATTTTTTAAAATAATGAGATGCTAAATTATTATATTATACTGTTTTACTGTTTTCATACCTTTATCCAAGGAACCTACTACTGCAATATCTGGGTTTTAAATAATAATTATTTTTTTTGTCAATAGAATAATCCACATGTACAAGAGTTCAAGCAGTAAAGCTCAGATGCTGACTACTCCTACTGTGGGAAAGGAGGCAGCTCTGCAGCCACTGAATTGTCAAAGCAGCTAGTGTCAGAGAAAACATTTTACACCTCCCCTGGTGCTTTTGCAAGGGCTACTCATAAGAGAACATGTGTTTCTGCAAGTATATGTGGCTAATCCTGCCCTTGCTGGTGATGTCTCCATCATTGATTTTCAGGTACTAATATTCCAACAACACATATTTTCAGGCAGTGCTGGTTTTCTATTTAGAAACACAAAGATCAAATTTTCACAAACCCAAGTGATGATAAAGGAAGCATAAAGTATTTTGCTTCTCTGATTACCAGACTTCCAATAGCCCTCATACCACTGCTTTACAGCAGTTAATAGCAATCAAAATTTAATTAGTGTGGAGAATATGGCACCCGAAGGTTTAAGAACATTCATCAGCAAGTTGGTGGCAGAAACCAGACCTCCTGATTCCCACGCTCTTTCCATAACATATTTGGAAGCTTATGTAAAAAGTGATTACTATTATTAGATTTTTATGCCAGGAAGAAGCCTACATGAAAGAAGTGAACAGCAGGATTTCTGAAAGGATGACTTCAAAATACTGCAAAGTTATAGTCCATTCTGGTGTGAAAGGTTTTGCAGAAGTATTAAAATTACAAAACCTTTAGCAATTGTGGGGAAATTGTAGCCCTACAAAGACAGACTTTCACTGAACGGCCAAGTTTTTTATCTCCCACCACAGCTCCATCACTCACCAGTTAACTTCTTTTACAATTGCACAGCAGCAGTCATGGCGGCACTTACAAGTAATCAAAACCTGCTTTAATCAGCTATTATTGGGATCTGAGAGAGGGCAACAATGCTTGTGGTGACTTGTGTAGAGCCTTGCCAGAACGACTTCTCTCTTTGTTTTTAATATCAAAATGTGCAACTGGACCACAGATAATTTTCAGAAGTCAGTATGCAGGACAAAATAAAAGTCCCTTATGAAATCAAATCTACAGTCTACCCATGTATGCCTTGCAGCATTACATATTTATATGAAACACAGTAAAACAGCTAATTCATTACACAACACAAGACAGTGATTTATTAGTCCTTTGTTGTGCTGTGAGAAAATCTGAAGTTTCTCAAATTTTAGTTTCATGTAGTTAGGTATGGCAGCATCCTAGCAATTTTGTTCAGTTGAAAGTAGCATCTGACCCCATGGAGAACACATTCCTCTACTCATCGGGCAAAGAAAAGATGGATCCCTATTCTTTAACCTTTAATTAGTACTTAGCTACATTATGCATGCTGAGGGCAAGATTAGCCATAAATGCTTCCAGGAGCACTGTATACTTACTAGTAACCTCTGCACGTAGAAAGTATGTATTTCACCCAGAACCAGCAAGTGGAAAAATATGTAGCAGAAAGGGTTGGACAGCATATAATTAAACTTGCTTTGCATATTAGGTGAGAAACTAAAGTAGAAGCCATTACTCTCTGTCTGTAAAGCGACTCCCGAGGTTGTTGCAGGCAGAACCACAGAGTATATGTCTTGCAATCCCAGGTATATACTGCATATGAGCAGTGAAAAATAGGCTCTTTGTTACGGCAGGGCTGAGACATCCAAATGCGGGACCACATTCTGCAAAGTGCTGAAGTCAATGGGAATTGAGGGCATTCAGCACTTAAATGAATTCACACAGCAAGATATCAGAATGGTCCTTGTTTTAGATATTTTAGGCAATCAAATTTAAGTGGTTATGCTGAGTTTGTTTTACTCATTTCATGTTGGCTTTATCATGCCAAGATTTTAAAGCAGTGAAGCTTTCCACTGACTAGTCAAATTACCAGATGTAAATATGACATTTTCTTTTAAGGATATGATTTCAGGGGGCATGCTGATTTCATTACATTATATGGTGGGGGAAAAAATATATTTGTAATCTTAAAAATCTCATCTAATACAAAGCAATCATACACAAAACAACTAAAGCAGTAGGTTCTGCTGAATCTTTCTGTGTTTTTTTCATAGGTATGTCAGCACTTTGTAAATCTGAAAACATCATCATGGTCTCACACTCACTAACTTAAGCTATGAACATTTTTTGTGAACAACACTTTCTACTTCTAGACTCCATGTAATTGAAAAGTCAACTAATAACGATGCTTAGAAATTAATTTATTTCAGGTATGCTATAACAACCATAATCAGCTATAAATCCTTTTGCCCTATTCGCATTTACTGAATTTGCCTTAATTATACTGCTGCCTAATTATGAAGCTCAGTCTAGAGGGGAACTCGCAAGAAGCAACGATGCAGAAAGCAGAGGACAGTTTATTCCACTTCATGGATTTACAACTTTCTACTACTGCAAACCGTTTGGAACAGACTCTATTTGTGAGGTCATTAACATGTAAACAGTGTCACACTGAAGACACATGGCAATGACCTACCATGCTAATGAAAAGTGATATTGAGTTTACTAATTCAGATAAGGGTACACAGATTGCCTTTTCTCTAACGCGAAAAGGCCTGTCACAGAAATAAATGCATGGTCCTTGTTGCAATTAATTTGATTCTTGTACTTTTAAAGCTTTACTTGTAGATTTAATTAAAGCTTTCATGCAGCACACACTTTCAGGAAGTATATATGTTTAATGGCTTTTTCTCCTAAATTAAAGAAACGAGTGAAGGTTATGATTCAAAGAACAACAGGCAATCATAAAATGAAAAGCTATTCTTAATACCGCGAGCATTACCTTGTTTTGACATAAGTAAATACACAGTACTGTGGGTGTTTAAGTATACTTCTTATAATTAATGTTATATTGCAACTTCCATGGTGACATCATTTTCAATCACTTAAGATAATTTCTTTGTTGTTTTTTGAATGTAAAATATTGCATGCTAAGTTTCAACCTGGAGGTGAATATTTTTAAAGCCTTCACAAAATAATTTTTTAGATAAGAAAAAATGAGTAAACAAAAACAGTTTGCTGAAACAATCCTCAATGCAAAAAAATTTTCATGTAGACATGTAACTCAGTCTTTCCTTAATTTTACTGTTAAACATTCCCACAGACTAAGGCTATCTAAGCAATAGCCCTTTAGTAAATATAAAGAATAAAAAGAATTACACAAAAAAGTTGCACAATAACAGAAGAATATTCTGACATTCTAAGATTTGCCTCTCCTTCCCTTCTACAGGTTCTGAGGAGGGAGTTGGTAGGACATGCAGCAAGAACAAATGACAAGGCAGCCTGCATTAAGTTTCAGGAGACAAAGCAGAGTGTAGGGAATGAAAAGAAGGCAATTTTTAGGAAATATTTCTGAGGACAGGACAGAAAATATAGTATCTCAGGGGAAAGGAAAAGGGGCTAAAGGAAAGGAAGAGTAAGTAAAAGGAGGAGCAGAGGAACAGACGAAAAAGGAAACGGTCAGTAGAATAAGAAGGCAGGCTTAAGAGCTGGGCACACACATTAGTGTTCAAAAAGAAGCTGGAAGGAAGACACCAACAGCAGGATCTAAGGAGTAAGTTAGATAAAACCCTTCATGGACAGAGAACTGGACAAGACACTTCCACGAACACACAGGACTCCTGCCTCAAAATAGCTTTACAGTGCTTTGGGTTCCAACAAAAGGCAGCTGAAGCTGCGATAATCTATTCAGCAAAAAAATAAACACATTCTTGCTGGCAGCCTGTATTAGGACTCAACATGCAACCAATGCACACCTTGTTCTCGTTGGTATTTATTTTTCTTAAGCATACAGTAGGTAATCCCTATGGTTTACTAACATCCTTATGTGTTTCTCTTCTTTTCTTAGTTTAAAACATCTTCTGTAATCTTAATATGGTGAATATTAAAATGCAGACATGACTCTTCCCTATTTGGTAAGCAGAAAGTAAAGTTCTACTGCCAGTAACACCTGAATGTTATAGTTAAAGATCAGGGCCTTATTCTATGATGTATCATAAACATGACAATCTTACCTTTAAAATCTCAGGAAATAAAAAAACATTCCGTATTTCATCTGCTATTGAAAATACACTGTAAGTCATGAACCTAGTCCCTTTGAAGTGACCCTTCCATGGACAATTGCCCAATAGGACCATAAACTGCAAAATACATTCCATTGTGCCTGAAGCATAATCCAATACACACCTTTAAGCAAACTAAAATGTATCTAGCCTCCCTAAACCATTACTTTCTGCAGCCAGTACACATGCATTATTGTACCCAAGACGAACATGTTGGCCAAGTCCATACTAGAAGACCTACTTTTGGCTACTGACATCACAACGCAGGAGGAAATCACATGATCACTTTGCAATGAGACATAGAGAGTGGTGTAATTGCTCTAAACCAGCTGATTTTCTCATTCCTGTATAACTGTGAAATGTGCAGGTTAGCCAGTGCTTTGCTTTGCCTTTCCTTCAGACAAGCCAGAGGTGCCTCTGGTAGCTCTAACTTGTGTCTTTATGACCAGAGGAATCAGGGAATGAGAAAGAAGGAGAGAAGCTAACTCCCTCTGCACGTGAACTGAGTATAATTTAGATACCCCTAAACATTTGGTTCAATGTCTCATCGAGGCATCGCAGATCAAATGCAGAAATGGTCCTGAGTTTCAATGCTAGAAAGAAAAATAAATGTGCTTCTTTATGTTCACCACCTCAGTGCTCACAGGAGCACGTAGTTCATGGCGCAAGTCCTATAAAACTCTGCTCTGCTCCGACTACTACCTCTTTCTATATTTGGATCACTGCTGCTGTCTGGTTGGCACCGTAACTAACTAACAGAACTATGCAAGGCTTTTCTGACCGTCCTCCAGATGTCCTTCTGTAGCATACACTGAAAGCTACAGACCAATAATAATAGTAGTAGTGATAATAAAACCTTTCTTGCATGCTTGTAAATGAAATAAAGCCATGATTCTAATATCTATGATAAGTCTTGTACAAGATTTTCTTTTGCAACAGGGTGTCTGGGACTGATGAAATTCCAGGCTTTGCTGGATTTGTAAGCACAACACAGTCCATTCCTCTGCTTCTTTGCTTGATCAGTTTTTGTGAGGCTCAATTTCACAGCTGATGCAACCTTCCTAGCTACATTTTGCATGTGAGCTATTGCCCTGAAATTAGGAAGGACCCTAATCAGAATCCTTGCACAGACTCTAACAAGTGGAGACAGAGGGCCAGAGTGTCCAGGAGTGGCAGAAGAAAGCAACTGAGGGATGGTTCCTTATCCTCTCATACCAAAGTTAGGTAATTCATTGCAGAAAAAATGATGATCAAGAAAAATGTCAGAAAGAAAATTTGGAAATGACGATGATTTTGGTCAGCTAGACACTACAGACACCAAATGGCCCCTTTTTTCTCTCCAGGGATCTGGCAGTCTAGACTTTAAGGATGTTCAAGGAATTCTGTAAATAAGAAAGGAGATGAAAAAGAGAAGGAGGAAAAGGAACCAAGATTAGAATGTTTTAATTGTGAAATCAAGAGTGAATACTTACAGATGCTACCTTGAGGTGGATTATCATTAACCTGGCCATAACCCCTGCAGATAGGCTCAACAAAGGTTTCTCAGCATCTCCCATGGGATTCAGAGGTCAGAGAAAAGATTACAGATAAGAAGCTCAAACAAAAACATAATCAGTGAGTAGAAGTTATTGCAATACTAATGACTACAACACCTCAGTGCCCTTATTACAGTTGTTTTTATCTGTATCACAGAAGTGATTAAGCCTATGGTTTACTGGAGTAAAAAAAAGTTTTAGGGTAGATTCACCATATGATTTCTCCTACCCATTTTTTTTAAACATTTTTCTGCTGCTTGTCCTCCTTGAATCCAAGAGAGATACAATCCAACATTCACCTTTTTCCTTGTTGTCCTACCTTTTGCAGACATCTTCTGTCGTTCAGTTCAATATTTCATTAAGCTGTTTTGAAAACTAACACTTCAGTCTTTTAGGAAAAAAACAGGCCTTTAGCAACAGAAATTATGAAGTGAGTTTTGGTCTTAACATGCAGCATAGCTTCTTTACAGTTAACACATTTACAGTCACACAAAGTGTAATGGCAGGTTTGGGGTTTAGAGAAAATAAGTTTCCAATGCCATTACTAATACTAAAATAAGGAAAAACTCTCCTTTCTATTTGCATATTTAAAATTAAAGAATCTGAAGTCAGTTTTGAGCTACCTGTGTATGCAGAAATATAATTTCAGAGTAAAAAACGCATGAATTGCACCTTTTTCCTTAGAGAAAAGTCTTTAAAAAAGTGAATGAAAATGATTCACCTTATACCCTCTTTGAAAGACTAATTTAACAATCATGGTAAATAATGGCAAAATCTCAGTGCCTAGAATGACTGCTGTTGACAGCAAACATGACTGATTTAGGAACCAAATTTTTTAGGAAGCTACAAACAATGTCAATGGGCTAATTATGTGTCAGTGTTATATATAATAAAGACAGGCTTTTTGGCTTATCCTACAAGAGTATATGGAATCCACAATTTTTTAAAGCAATCTCAGCATTCAATTCAAATCCCTGTTTAGAAAAGCAAGACAAAGCTTTTCATAGAATCATAGAATCACCTAGGTTGGAAGAGACCTTTCAGATCATCTAGTCCAACCATCAACCTAACACTGACAAAAAACATCACTAATCCATATCTCTAAGGATTATGTCTACCCATCTTTTAAGTACTTCCAGGGATGGTGACTCAACTACTTCCCTGGGCAGCCTGTTCCAATGCTTAGTAACCCTCTCAGTGTCAAAATTTTTCCTAATATCCAATCTAAACCTCCCCTGATGCAGCTTAAGGCCATTTCCTCTTCTCCTATTGCCTGTCATTTGGGAGAAGAGACCAACCCGCACCTCTCTACAACCTCCTTTCAGGTAGTTCTAAAGTCTCCCTCAGCCTTCTTTCCTCTAAGCTAAATAATCCCAGTTCCCTCAGCTGCTCCTGACAAGACTTATTCTCCAGGCCCCTCACCAGCTTCATTGCCCTTCTCTGGACCTGCTCCAGCACCTCAACGTTTTTTTGTGGTAAGGGGCCCAAAACTGGACACAGTACTCAAGGTGGTGCCTCACCAGTACAGGGGGGTGACCACCTCCTGAGTCCTACCCACCACTCTGTTCCTGATACAGGCCAGGATGCCGTTGGCCTTCTTGGTCACCTGGGCACACTGCTGGCTCATGTTCAGCTGACAGTCGACCAACACCCCCAGGTCCTTTTCTGCCAGGCAGCTCTCCAGCCACTCTGCCCCAAGCCTGTAGCGCTGCATGGGGTTTTTGTGACCCAAGTGCAGGACCCGGCACTTGGCCTTGTTGAACCTCATAACATGGGCCTTAGCCCATGGATCCAGCCTGTCCAGATCCCTCTGTAGAGCCTTCCTACCCTCAAGCAGGTCGACATTCCCACCCAACTTGGTGTCATCTACAAACTTACTGAGGGTGCAATCAATCCCCTCGTCCAGATCATTGATGATGTTAAAGAGGACTGGACCCAATTCTGAGCCCTGGGGAACACCACTCATGACCGGCCACCAACCGGATTTAACTCCATTCACCACCACTCTCTGGGCCCAGCCCTCCAGCCAGTTTTTTACCCAGCAAAGAGCACTACCGTCCAAGCCACGGACAGCCACTTTCTCCAGGAGAATGCTGTGGGAAACCATACCAAAGGCCTTACTAAAGTCCAGGTAAACAACATCCACAGCTTTTCCCTCCTCCACCAAGCGGGTCACTTTGTCATAGAAGGAGATCAGGTTTGTCAAGCAGGACCTGCCCCTCATGAACCTGTGCTGGCTGGGCCTGATCAGCTGGGTGTCCTTCATGCGCTGCATAATGGCACTTAGGATGATCTCTTCCATGACCTTTCCAGGCACTGAGGTCAGACTGACAGGCCTGTAGTTCCCAGGATCATCCTTCCATCCCTTTTTGTGGATTGGCATCACATTTGCTAGATGCCAGTCAGCTGGGACCTCCCCAGTTTGCCAGGACTGCTGGTAAATGATGGAAAGTGGCTTGGTGAACACTTCTGCCAGCTCCCTCAGTACCCTCGGGTGGATCCCATCTGGTCCCATAGACTTGTGTATGTCCAGGTGTTGGAGCAGGTCCCTCACCATTTCCTTTTGGATTACAGGGGTTTCATTCTACTCTTACCCCTATCTGCTAGCTCAGGGGTCTGGGTGCTTGGGGAACAACAGACAACAGACTCTACTACTAAAGACTGAGGCAAAGAAGGTATTACGTACCTCAGCCTTCTTCTCATCCTTTGTCACTATGTTACCTTTATTAACATGGAAAGAACCAAGATGTCTCTGGACTCCGTAAGCATTTATTTTTCCTACAATTACATTGGTTCCCACACTAAATGTCTAGTACCTTGACAAAACAAACAGTATAAACTGCAACTGTCCCTTTAAGGACAGAAAAATCTCCAAACTCCAGCTCATCTGCAAATTTACTGCTTGACACTGAGGGAGCAAGGACAGTAACTAAGTGTGATTGTATGACCAGCACAGCAATCAATCACTTGTGATACATCACCTCACTCTCTCTGTAGTACCCATTTATTTTGAAAAACCCAAACTTGCATCACATTACAGATTACAGTTTCTCACTCAACACATCCGGACTAATCCACTTTCGAAAAGTCTAGGTAACTTCAGAAATTTTTATGGGTTTCCTAAGTGTAGGCACTGGAAAAGTAACTTGAAGTGAGTATTGAAACATGCCCAGAAAAGATAAACTAAAGCAGAGATATTCTACCACACGAATGGTCTGATCTCTGTTGCAACTCAAGAAAGCTATTTCATATAGTCAGATCACTGCCCTGGGGGGCTCACATACTTCAGAAAGAGCTAATAAAATAAAAATAAAAGGATTTACTTACTGGTGGTCTGAGTGCTAAGGATTACTTACAGTTTTTCTACAGAGCAAGGGGAACATAAGCTTTGGCTATAAAGCAATACAATTAGATCCAAAAGAATCAGAAGATAAAAGGAATCAGTGTAAGAAATAATGACTTCAGACAGATATTTAAAAATTATGTGGCATTTTAATTAAAAATACAATTCTAATTCTGAGATTGCTTAGTATCTCTGTATGAAAGCTAGATATCGTACGTCTGTACTCAAAGTTTATGGCACATAGCCCACAAATGTATTTTTCAGCAATGGTGATTTAGTAAAACACCCTCCTTGCTGTTTTGGGCACTGCATATTATCCAAAGATTTCAATATTCTAGACTTTGCCAGATGCAACAAAACTCATGAGACATCCCCAAATCATTTAAGCCTAGCTTACAAAACAGTTACAGAAATCCACGTTTATTTTGGGTTACATGATTCTAAGCTACAGATCTAAGCAACTATGTATATTTAAAGATTCAGAAGAGATCAGAAGTGTTAGTTTAACAGATCCAACACATCAAACAGTTCAAACACATTCATGTTTTCCTCTTCAGTGCCCTTCTCCATCTGCAAGATGCTAACTGATGAACTTATTCTAGTTCCAGGGGCAGCTGCAGTTGAGAACACAGGATTGTTTCTAACCTCTCTTACTCAACACATCTGGACTAATGCACTTTCAAAAAGTCTAGGTAACTTCAGAAATTCCTATGAGATTCCTAAGTTTTTCAAATTACCACAGAAGTTTTAAATGGGATGACTGCTTACTTCTTGGAATTATCCAGAAATCACTGTTAATAGTTTCGACACCATTGATTTTTTGGAAATTTTACAACTCTGATTATTGCAAATCTGCTAACCTTGTGCTTTCTGCCATAAGTACAAGGTCAATTGCAACGGGATTGGAGAAATGAGCCACAAGTGAAGTCTCTATACAGAGCACCAGAAGCCAACAAATTTCCTAGCAAAGCAATAGATACAGAGATAACTAAACTGAGAACACACTCACAGGCTCCTGAGCTCAAGTTAGGTACACATGAAAAGTGTACTTCAACTGGGACACAAACTATCAAATTCTCATGAAAAGGAAGGATGTTTTTATTCACATTTATATAAAAATGCTAAATGTTGGTACAATTAATTTTCCTGTAGGAGGAATTTTGTCCTGTTTGAGTCATATATAAAGTACCAAGCAATAGGACCTCTACACCTATATAATCCATTTTAGTAATGTTTCAACATTGTATTAGGCTTCTGGATTGAGATTTCCATACAGAGGACATATCTGTAAAGCACTTCTGCCCTAAGCCACCTAACTAGATAATCAGTGCTAAGACAGACAATATCAGATTTCTTACTGTTTAGAGCTGAACATGATTACTATTTTATAAGAATACTAGGCAATAATTGTCTCCTATTTCCCTACTTCACGTTTCACAAGTTGAAATGACTTGTGAAAAGGCACAAAAATAGAGTAACATTATGCACCTAACTGCTGTACAGCCCCGTTGTTGCGTAGGTACTTAATTTCAATAATGATCATAACATACCATTTTGATATCAAGTTCAAAATGAGGGACAACATCAAAAGCTACCTTTGCAACTTTTTATTTTAGTTGGGCGCTCATCCTACTCATAGCAACGTAGTGAAGCCGTTTCTTGAAAGCAATTTATAACAGCTACAACCTGAACTATCTGCCCCAGAATTTGGGGTAAACCAAATTCCCCAAAGTCTCTATCAGGCACCAGTGTCTCGAGTAAACTCAGATGCTCCAAGCACTTATTTTGTTTGTCTGATACTTGAATTTGTATTAATCTAGCTATGTTAGCTCCTGACTAATGATTAATAATCTCCAAGGGCAGAATCAATATCAAAATGAAAATCTCAACTATGAAAGCTAATGGCCATCGGTCAGCACAGTGGTGCTTGCTGTCAACTGAACAACAGGCTTGTCTAACTCATTTAACCATAATTACACAACAAACTACTAATGGAGTTTTCCTTCTCTGGCCAATGTTGCAGGGGTTTGGCCCACCAGAAGACGCGTCAGGAGAAAGCAGTCATGCCAGCGCTGGCTGCCATGCTGAGAACACCAGTCATTACAAGTGTCACTAACAACAGTGTTTCCATTCTTCTCTTTTCCCACCTGGAATTGACTGCAAAGTCAAAAGACCTGCTGCAGAGTTAATGAGTGCTATTAAATTTGCTCTAATCTTAAGAACAAAAGAACTCATAAAGGACTAACTATGGGCAGACATAAAAATATCTGCTGCCTGACTAAGGTGAAAGGTAAAAAACGCACCAGTTTTCAGGAAAGCAAGAGTGGGAGGAAAGGCACTGCCAGAGGCACTTAAGCCCATTAAAACGAAGTATAATTCTCAGTAGCAGTACTCAACTTCTTTTCTGTAATGTCTCTTGACTGGCTAACTAGTAAACACAAGATAAAATGGAAATAATTCTCTGCCAAATATGCACAGCTGTAGGTCCACCTCTGATGATTCATCAGCAGCTCGAGGCATCTGCCAATTTTTTCTTTTTTAATTTTAATTTAGGATGGATCTAGAAGTGGCAGAGACTGCAGACTACCAGGCAAAAGGAGCCCACAGCACATAAGGAAAGCAGCACACAAGACAATGGTAACTATTTCAGTGCATAGATGCTCGCTTGGATATTACAGCCTGCATTCACAATGACTAATCAGTAAATTTGAATATGATACTCAGTATAGAAGTGGTAAATTAGCAATGGCAGAGTACTTCAAATTATGTTTCTCAAAATACAGAACATTTTATAATCCGTACCAACTTCCTCAGCTAAAAATAAAACTCTAATGAATTCTGCATTCATCTGAGATTGCCACCAATTTCAGTGCAATTGCGTAGTCCGTAAACAGGTGGAGAATTTGGTCCAAAATATTTCCTCCTACTGGGGGCCGATCTTGTCTACACTTTTCAGGGCTCTTACTTCCCTTCTTTCACCAGACAGGGAGCAAAATAATATAAGGTCAGGAGCACACAATTTCTTTTGCAAGAGTTAATGTACCCAAACTACAAAGTTACTGAATTTGTATCACACTTACAAAAAGGCAAATCTTTTCTTGCAGCCACTGTGAGAGTATTCCAAATAATCACGAGAAGCCCTATTATATCCAATATTAACAGTCTCTATGATTACAAAAGTGGGAACAAATTCTGTTTGTAAATCTTATAGAAACGTTTCAATTCACATATTTTCCATTGTCAGTGGAAAAAGAGAAAAAAAGATACAATCCAATTTCTTTGAATAATGAAACGGTGTTTCATTTAATGTTTAATGTTCCATTTGTTTCAATTTTGTTTTTTGACTTACCCTTGAGACATGAATTATATTAAAGTATTAATTTAAATATATTTACTTATTATGGCAATAACGTACTATATTACTTACTCTATTATACTTCTTTGACATTTTAAAAACAACATTTAAATGGTCCCAAACTGAACTTTTTTGAAGGCCTACTTCATGGAAAATATGGTCTTTTCATCTTGGGAACAGAAACAAATTTTGAAATACTGTATCTGTGGAAAAGATAATTTTTTCTGACCTTCACATAAATACAGTGCTTTAAAGAACAGTTTTAAAAAATTGCACTATGTGTAAAGTGTCAAGTAGTGTAATACAAAATCTAAATTACTAAGTAAATGAGCAGTCTCAATATATTCAGAAGTCTTAGGGAATTTCAACTAAGAGGCTGAATTTTTAGTTGCTTTAATTAATTTGAAGCATGGTTCTGCTAACCAAGTTTTCAAGTTAGAAAACATTTACTAATTCTTCCATAAATTCTATAAATGAATGTTTGATGCTTTTTCAAAATATTAATTGAAAAAATATTTATTTAAAAAGTTTGAAGAGCAACTAAAAAGGAACATGAGAAACTTAATATTGTTTTAAAATAAAAACATTACTGAAATGTGTTCCTTTCAAGAGCACGCTACTACCATATGTACCTGAAAACTAGTATTATAGCCTGTCTCAAGCAAGTAACACTTCATCTTCTGTAATTATATAAAAATATCTCCTAGTTTCCCATGACTTTTAAAATTGAGCTTTAAATAAGACAGGTATTTACTGGACAGCTGATTTTTGCTGCTGGCCAACAAGATTAAACAAACTTAAATGCAGCTCATTTCGTGACTGAGCAAGACCCTTACTATTTTGCTAATCCAAAACCTATCATGTACTCCTTGTACCTGGAAAGCGAGAAAAGGCAAATAGCCTCAGAAAGGGATTTGCTAAATTCACAGAAGAACCCTTCTCATTCATCACCTCCTGACAGCAGGGAACGAAGCAAAGGCTTTGGGTAAATAAAGAATCATATAATGGTATTACTAAGGACTGTATCAAAATGAAAAGTTATTACTTACTGAAAGTTATGCTTCATCTTGCCCTCATTTTTTAGTGCTCTCTCCTTTGAAACCCACTCCAGTAATGGTAACTCATGACGTTTATGCCTGATCATTTTTCATGAAAAACTATTAATATGTACACAGCAACATATGGAAATGCTTGTACATGTCTAACCAATGCTATGTTTTCAACCAAACAAATGAGAAAGAAACCACTATATAAATCCTAAAAATAGTTACTTAGGCATGAAAATTTCTCGTAGACATTGTAGTGGTATTTCTACCTACTACTTTTCAATTAAGAAAATTCGTTACATAACGATATTCAATGGTCTCTAATGCACAGTATGAGGCATAAGAAACTGCTATAAAGCTAAATATTTCATTACATTATTGGCCATGTTGGTAAAACTTTTAAAAAATTGTTTTTATTAAGGAACTTTCAATATTAGCATTCACTACTTATGCATGGAACAACATGGCAGAAAGAGTGTCTCTGATGACAAAGAAGTTACTTACAGGTAATAAGTGTAGGAGTGATAGCTTCTTCTGCCATGATGGTGGAAGGATTAGGCAGTGGTGGAAAAGATGAAATGGAAGGAAAGAAAAGTCAAATATTAATGTATGAAAAATCAAGATGAAACTGAGACCAGAACTGGTGACACAAATGAAAGGTAGCAAGAATGCATATCTGGGCATATCATGCAACGTGTCTGGAACAGATAGATGACATATCCAACCTCCATAAAAATTTAAGCAAAACAACATACAATGCATCTCCAACTGTTTAATCAAACCACCTTAAATTACACCTATCTCAGTAATATTAGATATTTAATGTATATTTACCTCTGTATATACTACACACACAAACACTCCCAATTAAAGTGATTAACCACCTCCAATCACACTTCAACTGCATTAGGAATAAGGATATGGAATTTCAGAACATTTCTTAAATAGCTTCTCTTCCTGTCATAGTCCTGTGGAATCTTTGGTTAACCCTTTCTTTACTTAAAGAAGTCAGTTTTGCCATTGACAGGACTAGAACTTGTTTCCAGAGGGGAAAAATCAATGGCTGCAAGCTTTTTTTATATCTCAGCTTTTTTAACAACCAGTTAAATTCTGAAGAAAAAACTACTCCTGGCCACACAAATAAAAAGGCTATCCTTGCTGGCTAAAA
>KZ505666.1:186465-227161 GCA_002844005.1 Limosa lapponica baueri | reverse complement strand
TGTAGGCATTTTTAATTTTTACAGCACATGCATACAGCCCTTTTGACTACAGAAGAAACATGTAAACAGGCCTTGCAAAGGCCTATAACTAACGTTAACTTGCCTCTAGCTACACGCTTCAGGCATCCCTTTGAAAACTAGGCTTTCATCAAATTTTCTCTCTCATCTTCTTTGTGTGAAGATGCTGTTAGAAATATTTTCCAGTTTTTATTCCCGTTTTACTGATGCAAACAGTATTGTTCAAACACAAGAGGCTAGATACTGAATATTTAATCACGTGGCACATCTGCAAAAATGCACACCTGTTAAAGTTGAGTTTTAAAAGATATCTAAGAATAGAGTGTGGAAAAAGCTACAAACAGTTATACGCTTCTTCCACCAGCACATACCCCATTGCCTTCAGGAAGGGGCACAGGATCAGGTCCTATCAAAGCAGATCAACTTACCTGCTCCAATAGCAAGGGGTTGTTTTCTCGTTCAGTCATAATTGTATCTCCCCCTGCCCTTCTTTTCAGAATTACTCATTCTCTCACTTTCATTTAGAATCCCATGACACTGCCAACCCTGTTTCTTGCCATATGTTGCCATGAAAGAAATTTAATGTAATTAGTACAAATGTTCTCATACTTCTAAAAGATGTATAATAATTTGAGAAACAACAATAAATACAATTAATCAGTGAAGCACTGCCGGTATTTATATGCAGAATTCTGCCAAATATGTTATAGAGATAAATTATTCCTTATGAAAAAATGCTGAAAATCCAGGAGCTTTAATTTGTGTAAATGTCCCACTAAAAATTTGTATAAAATGAGAAAAATTGAAAGTCTCAAGCTCCAGTTATTTTTATGTTGTTACAGTTGTAAGATTTTTCATATGAAAGTCCCTGAAAAAGAGCACTCTGTTTTTTGACTCTCAAGAATACCAAACACTGAAAAAACTAGATTAAATAAAAATTAAAAACCTACAGAAACAGAAAATTTTAGACTTGGAAGTCCTCAGGCCTCATGCAAAACACCATTCATAATTGAAAAGATTTAGCTTTTTTTAAGAAATATGGACAAGTTCCATTTTACTTCCTACATAATGTATACAAACTTACTCTCTCTCTCTATGTATGAAAAGTCCTTTTCTGTTAAAGAGAGTGACCCAAAGATTTTGGCCACCCTTGGCCAAATTTTCTTCTGTGCAGAGCTCTTCAGCCACGTCCCACTAGACAGGTTATTTTATGTCAATGAACTGTTTCTGTGTATAGCGATAATATAAAGTACTTTTATATCCTTCAGGACTGAAGACATAAATAAATTTCATAAATATCACTTGTAGAATACAGCCCCACTATAAAATTTATCAAAACCAACACAGCTTGCCACAGGAGGATTCTCCCAATAGAAGGGAAAACTTCTGGAACTATGTAATTGCCACAGTGATTTCTTTCATCGTCTCTCTTTTGTAGCTGGCCTAGAGGGAAAAACAAGGTTCAGGAGTAGCACTGGGAGAAGACTGGAGTTTTCCTTCAGCCCTATTATCTCCAATTTCTATCCTAACTGTTTGAAATTGTTGGCAAAAGTGTATAACTGAACAGCCTGATTTACTGTCAGGGAATGGGAGCAACGCATTCCCAGCCCATCTTCACCGAGCGCATAAGCCTTCCTTATTCACTGCCAAGAACCAGGGTCTCTGACTTAAACAGATGCCACAATTACATACATTAGAAACTACTGGGAGGCTCAGGCATAGAGACAGCTGAAAACAGAAACTAAAGATAGGCAAAAGAAAATAACCGTTTTGTGGAGAAATGCAATGATCAGAAAAACTCCATTCTACCACTGAAGCAGAAGCTGATGTAATTAATTTTTAATAACTGCTTCCTTGCTGCGCTCACACTGCAGCAGCAAGATGGTAGCCCCAAAAGAAACAGCTGCCCCAAAGACATCTGTGCTTTCAAGCAAACCTTGGACCAATACATTTAATTTTTCAACCTCTGCATATTTTTTAAACTTAGCTGAAATAGAAAAAAAAAAGAGAAAAGAATAAAGCAGTAAGGTTCTGCTTTTTCCAAGTCTTGATTTAATTGCTATTGCTTTTCCAAAGGTTGTGGGAACAGTTTTCTCATTTTCACTCCTCTACTTTAAGTTGACCAAAAGGTGAACTTACTTGCTGCATTTTTTTTTTATTTTTTTTTTTTTACAAAGTCCTATACAGATATATCAAAGACTGGCAGAGATCAAGCGCCTTCCCTGAGATTTAATATTCAGGATCAGATTCAAAATCCACTTTATTGTGGAGCAATATTGTGGAAACACGTATTGGTTTCCACTGACTTTGTATTAACTCTTACGTGAGAGATTCAGAGCAGAGCTGAGAAGAAAGCCTACTGACATAATTCTGACTGCACAGAGCAGAATCATCTTATTGATATGACCATACTGGTATTAGGAATAGCTTGAAGGTTGCTAGTCTACATTACACATCTTTATGCAGGAATGTGGTTGAATGGACAAAGGAAAGCTAGAACAGAACAGATAAAGAACTCTGAACAACTGAGTGGGGAGAAAAACAGGAAAAGCACTAAGTCTTGCCCTGACCCAGGTGACAGACATAGTTTACTTTAGTCAAGAGTAAGTGTCCACACAGAAAACATTTTAGTGTCTGTGATGTTCCTACCCTCATTAGTGACTCCGTGTCATACACTCAAAAGTCAGGCCACCTAAATTCTCTGTCATCCAGCTTACAATATAACTACTTCAGAAGACCATTATATAATGAAATCAATGATGCCTAATGACTATTGATACTTGCAGAACTTATCAAAGTACTGCTTTGACAGTGACCATATCCAAAGCGTGTCTTTTTGGCACTGGAAACTTTGCTTTGAGTGTTGGCCTTCTCTACTTGGCCACTGAATTAAAAATCAAAGAGATTGATCTGTGAAAATCTGTGGTGCCTGGCACCGACCAAGCAAAGAACGGTTGCTGGCTGAACTGAGGTGACTATTAAAGGAATATGTTGGATAAAGACATGGTTACCACCTACAGAAAAACCGCTTTCCAAATCTCTTGACAATGGAAAAAATTGGTTTGAAATGAAGTTAATTAAGCACTATGAAGCCCCAGAGATAGAGTAAATCTAATCTACAGGTGAGATCTGGAGATGAAGTCTACAAGGATCCATTTCTGTGAAAGAATGAGTAACAGAAAGTATGTGCCTTGGGATGTGCTGTGGGATAGTGGAATGTGAATGGGATATTGCTGTAGCCAACTCCAAGGAAGACAGTTTCAGAGCACGTAGACTCAGCGCAGTGAAACCCAGCATTGTAGCCCAGAGAGTCTGCATGTAATAGTGCAGGGAGGAAAGCGGTTCTCTGGGGAAAGGTGCCACTGAATTACAAGGTGCTATTTTATTTTTCAGTCAGATCTTTGCTCCAGTAAAACTCCTGATAAAGTAGATGAAATAAAATGATCAAGTGCAGTAGTCAAATGACACGCTAGCTTGATAAGATTGTTTCACAAAGTAGCACCTAAAGTATCATAAAACTGCAAAAACGCTACAGTTATACTAAGCTTGCAGAATGATTTATACATTTTCTTCAGATGCATAATGTATACACAGTAACTGAACCAAGGTGAAACCATAGGGGCTCTCAGCAGCATAGTGAATTAATGCACCAATAACAATCTATTGAATAATCGGTTCATCTTTTGCTTAAGTCATGAGTGTAATTGTATTCAAGACCTTCTTTGCTACAACATCTGCTTCAGAGGTCTGGGACACAATATACCTACCTCCTGAAACTCTCATTAAAGCCTAGTCACATCCTGTTACACAGATGAACCATTCTTACTTTTTAATATTCACTTCAACTCATTTCACAGTTTGTTTTCTTCAAGGCTGCAGGACCATTCTGGGACATGTTTAAGTTATTGGTATCATTCTTTCTGTACTACACAATGAAACTGTATGTATTTGGTGACAGAGTTCCTGGACTTGTATTTTCAATAGTTTCATCTCTGTCACAAGCAGATTTATTCCAAACCCCAAAGAAGCTCACATAATACACTTTTCTTCTAACAACAGAATTACTATGAATAATAATTACTGTGCTGTGGTAGACAGAAGGAATCAAGTATCCTTCTGCATTAACGTGCAAATACTTAGGATTCGAGCCTTCCTGCCTCTAACAATTAGATTATCAAAGAGCTTTTCCCTAGACAATGAAGTAAGAGCCGGTACAGCATCCGTTTAGCCAGAGACCCTGACACCTTATTTACTTTGAAACTATTTGCATCATTTTGCAATGCTCTCCCTTCAAGATTAAGAAGAACTTGTCTCCCTTGGGTGAATATATTCTACCTTTGGCGCAAATGCTTAAGGAGAGGCTTAGAACTGGAAGAGGAAGAGTGATGAATACCGGTCAGGAAACGTGTGAAGAGGGATTGGCTAGACAATGTGAGAAGCCTTCCTCCCTGCATGCCAAGTGCCGTGTCTGGCCCTAGGGAGGAGTTTGGGAGTTCAACTGTTAAAATTGAAGGTATGAATGATGCAAAAAATCAGACGTGGGTAGAAAAAAAGTACTGCAAAGTCAGAACAGATTTTAACTCTGCTGCACTGTACTTTATTGAGAAGATTTGTTACGGGGTCAATTTCACTGCCCCAGCCAGGCTTACCCTGGGGCTTAAGTCTCAGTCTCTTCTGTATGGCAGCTTTTGACTGCTTTACCTACCTCTTGTCATGACCTAGCCTTCAGTTCTGGCCACACAGCTCCCTGTTCTCTGCATAGAGCCCTTCTAACTCATGGCCCTGCTCTGTCTTCAAGGAGGGTGAAAGGCAGCAACTTTTGTTACCTGCCCTGAGGCACTGTCAGACAGCTGCCTCCTTAGCTGTGCACCTCCACTGTTCAAATTCTGGAAGAATTTCAGGCAGCTCAGTGGTTTGGACTACCTCAGACCTGCCAAACTAGTTAACATAAAATTAAATCACATTGTGTTGGGGTGAACAAAATCAGACCAAGATTGCTTGCAAAGGAAGAAGAGGGGATAATACGGGGTGAAAGGCAAGGAGGTGAGGGGTTATGGGACAGCAAGAAGACTATGGCAGACGTGGAAGGAGAATTTGTGATTCAGCCCCTCTATACAGCTCATATTTTCCCAACCCCACCTCTACACATCGCCCAGGGTACAACCTAAAACCTTGATTCTATTTGCTAATGAATTTGTCCCAATCTAGACTTCACTTCTATCATCACATGGATTTTTCTCTTACCCATGCCACCTCCCTAGCTATGAGATATTTCCCCCTTTATTATTTTTCCTTCTACAGTGTTTAGAAAGGCAACCAGGCTTAAAAGCCTTACACTTCTAATGTTGTAGCAGTTCTCAAATTATTTTCAAATCAGTCTCAAGGCACGTGTGTGTTGAACCAGCATTTGGAAACATTCAGCACCATTGTAACATTTTCATTTGTTTTCAGGAAATGAAGTTTATGCAGAACAATACAGACCCCATTCTTAGCACAAATCACCTTAGCTCTAGCTCCTGTTTGACTGAGGATTTCTTTTACATTCAAGAATGAAACTACATCTAACTTTCAGCTGATCTGTTGAATAGAGATACTGCTCTATTATTAGAGTCCATCATGCAGTACTAATGCATAAAGTGCTAGAATCATTAACCTCGAGTTGTTTTTCTTCTATAACAAAGCCACAAACATAAATTCATAGAAAATGCTGTGGGATGAAACAGATATTGCAGTTTTACAAAAAACAGCAGAGCTTTTGGGGTGGGAGGGAGCAGTTCCTAAACTCTGTGGCAAAGGGCGCGAAGGTGGCTGGATACTTTTGCCAATATCAAACTGAGAACTGCTGTAGGAGATGCTGCGATATGAATATGTACATAGAAAACATCTAGTGATTGCTCACCTTTTCTTCATTACCAGCACGACCCCCAGAAATATAATGACGAACAGCAAGATGCCTGCAATGACTCCAGCAATTTTAACAGTATGGTCGGTTTGCTTCTCAGGTTCTGGGTCTGGTTTTCGAGTGGCAGCTCCTATGGAATCAGTAAAAGGAAAAGAGAAGAGAGAAAAAGAATAAGGACGTTACGCTTTCAGTGTTTGTACATTTAACCTACCAATGTCATTAGTCTTATCCAGGGCCAACAGATATCAACGCTCGATATTCTAAGAAAAAATCCTGCTTTCATATGCATTGACAGCAGTATGATTCCTCATATTGTCCCATGACATTTTGCTAGACCACAGCACAGGTGGGATACCACAGTCAGCCCTGACCCTTTTATAAAAGCCTCCTCACAGATTCACAAATTTCTATATTTTTATTATCTGTGCCGGCTCCCTTTTCTTTCTGCCATTTAGAAACTTGCTAACAATACAATAACTATCCTAAGCCTTTATCCAAATTTGATTTGCTGGAACATTTTCCTCAATTATTTTTCATAAATGAAGCTGTAATTCCATAACATATTAGCTTAAACACCTGGAAAAGTGAGATAAGCTCATTTACCATGCATTTTACCCGCAATTGTTTTTTACACAATAGACTTTTTTTTTTTTGCCTTTGGAAATCTAAATCTAGGTCACATCTGGTAGGCAAAAAGACTCCTTCTAAGCAATTTATTCACAAAGTGGGAAGCAGCTGATGATCACACCACTGGCACCCACATTTAATATCTGTTTAAATGAGATAACCAGTGCCTTACAGCAGCTACTGTCTTAGCTCTTCCAGCTTCTCCATTTAAAAAAAAATAACATCGTTTGTACTGTTTACTGTATAATGTGATGGAACGTCAAATCCATGTCTGCTGAAATATCCATTTCCTCTACTAAATGAGTTCAGGATGAAAAATGTTAAGGAAGCAACATTAAATTCACTAAACTGATTTCATTTTTTTTATGGACTTCTATTTTTTTTTAATCAAAAGGTGACAGTATTCATCATTTAAGGCACCATGCCATAAAGTGGACACAGGGATTTATGGATCATCTTTCTGCTATGGCTTTTTTTGGAATTATATTTTACCAATTACATTTTACATGTTTCTTCACTTTCTTTATTTGGAAAGAAAGCAAATTCGTGATCAATTTACATGGAGAGATATTTTGTGAAAAGTATAATAAAAACATTTCCAATGTCCTTCTCAGGATATTCTAAGATGGAGAGTGTTTCTGAGCACCCGCAGTCACACTTTTGGCCTACATCTTCAAAACTCCTTACCACCAAGAATGCCAGGGAAACCCACTCTGGCATTCATATTGCTGCCAGAGAAGGTGTTAGTGTTTAATCAAAATGTATCTAGAGCTAACTGCAAGAGCCAGGTTCTTCGGAAAATTCTGGCCATGGTACTTTGTGTGAGTGCTAAGTCAAAGAAGGTGATCTGCTGCCTATCTCTGTGCCAAGTCTCACTGCAATATTAGTTAGCTAGCAATACGTTCCAATTCTGAATCAGTAAAATTCTTACTCCACATGAGTAAAGGTAATAGAATCTGGCTCTTTATTCTCTTCAATGCAGATGTATAAAACTCTGTTATAAACAGTTCTATTTTTATTTTCTTGGGCCATATAAAAATAATTTTGTTAAACTCTACATTGTTGTAATCCGCACAGCCCTCAAAAGTGTAGCAGATAGACATCTAGAGTATCTTTGAGCAAAAGGCAGCTGTTAGTTGAACCCGGCAAACAGGGAGCAGTGAATCAAGTATGATGCAAATGATAGGACATGATAAGGACTTCACAGTCCTCTCTTAAATCTAAAACCCAAGCAAAGAAGAATGCAAAGTCAACAACAAGCAATATCTTTTCAAATGTAGTTTCTAAGACCGGTTCCTTCCAAAGTCTATTCTTCATTATCTCCTTCAGGCTACATCATTCTACTGGAATACTCATCGGTAACGCCTACTTAAAATCAAATTTTGCCTTATGGCTTCATTCCTTTAGTTAAGGCTCCCAGTGCTAGTTTTGGGATCATGAATGCTAAGCATTAAAAGTAAAGGAAGGCAGCCTTGCTACATTTTCACATACAACTCTCAACTATCCAATGTGTTTTATCTCAGTCTCATCTCTCTCTTTGACAGCACAGGGTCCTCACTTCAGCGCAACCAGCGAGACTTACATTATGCAGAGAAGATAATATTAAAATCGTATTCAGAACACACACATTTCCTGCATATCATGAAGCACAACTTCCATGAAATGCCTTTAATGACATAAAGCCACGTGTCACTCTTGGGAGTCATGGACAAGCTGGGGAATCCATCACTATTGCAAATTCTCCAAGGAAAGCCTACATGAGGAGAGATACAGAGCCTAACATCAGGACACTGAAACTCCCATATTGCATCATCTATTCATTATCCAACTGAGGGATCATCTTGAATGGTCTAAGAAAAGTGCGTGCAATGCCACCCCGAGTTAAAAATAGAATAAAGCTTGCCATCATGATGGACTCTGCCTGACACATAATAGAGATTGTCTTAAGCTGGAAACATGATGTTTGACATGCTTTTTAAAAACTCCTATAATTATTATAAAACCCAAAATATTTGCATTCCCTTGATTCTCCTTTAGTTCCATTCAACACTTCATTCATTCCCTGACATTCCCAGTGTTGCTCCTTTCTTGGTGTCAGTGGGTTCCAAAATCCCCTTGGGTAAAAGAACCAAATTTGCCATCTTTCATCTTTCTTTAGTCTTTTAGAATTAGAAATTCTGGATCAACTTTTGTCATTATATTTAATAGTGTTTACTCCTTTCACACATCTCAGTTTTTCTACAACAAGATTTTTTAAAATTGTTGTGTTCTACCCCATTCTTTATCCCCCTTAGCATTCTGTTTGGTTTTATTTTGACATCAGATGAACACTGAACAGGTCACTGGTGCATTGTTTACAGTGAAACCTGAATTACTTTCTACAGTGCAGTGTTCAATTTTGAACTCTTCATGAGTTAAAAGTCATTCAAATTTAGCTCTTCTGAACACTACACAGCATTTATCATGACTGAAATTTGAGTAGGCACGACCTCTTTATTCAGTTTGCTTTTGTCTTGCTAATCCACATCACCTAGCATCATATGCAAGAGCTGCTGCCTCAATGCCGACTCTTCTGTGTATTTAATAAACATACTGTACAGCATATAATATTAAACCCTTAAGTGCATTAGCTATGATAAAAGCTGGTAGTTTATTTCTCTCTGGTTTCTATCGGATAGATAGATTTTGATCCAGAGTAATATTTGTCTCTCACCTGACTTTTAACCTATAGCCACACAGGCAATTGCATGGTCACTGTGGAGAGAAAGGTGAGCTGTGTGTAAGGGGATCCAAGCAGGTAGGGGCAGGAGTTCTGAGATTCATTTTGCCACTTGATAAACTGCAACGTCAATTTGCACTTTTAGTTCCGTTGGTTTGTTTTCAAGAGATTTGGAAAATTACTATTACAAATATAAAAAAAGATGTCATGGTTTCTCTTTTAGAGAATATTACTATTTTCTAATAGTGTTAACTATACACTATTGTATCATGATATTATAGTCTTAGCTTTTTACTCTATTTATTACTGTTGTTTCAACCAGTTTGTCTGATATAGTCATTTTAATTTCCTTGACCACCCTAGAGCCTTTAAAAATGTATAGCTACAAGACTAGTGGAGTTTTATACCTCCAGTAAAATATCTGTTTTAGTGACAGGCTGCATATTGTTGCCAGCAGCTGAGCTAAGCCCACTGCATTTTTATTCACAACACTGGACCTAATGACTTATTTGGGGATTTTTTTTGTTCGTTTTACTTTTAAGCTTTTGGTTCTATCCTTGTACACAGAAGCCTGACTTTAAACCTTGCACAATAACCTCACTTCTGTTTTCTTACTGAGACTGTCTGGTCTAGTGGAGTTAGAGGAATCAAAGCCAAACCAACACATATACTGTGGTCCACCCCTAGAAAGGCAATAGGTCAGTAAAGAGCAGTAAGTGCAGGACAGCTCAAGGGAGCTGCTTAGAAAATAAAAGGACAAGGAAATGTTTCCTGCCAGTTTAAAAGGGATTAAGGAGCTGACTTTGGAAAGTCCTTACTTGATGAGAACAAACTAGAGTGCTTCCTGCCAGCGGTGAAAAACAAGAGATACACTTACACATAAACCCCAACATGCCACAAAACCCAGCAAAGTATTTCCACAGGCTTCCTGAATTTAATAAAGTGGAAGACAGTAACATTGTTTCTTTAATTAACTAGACTGGTCTCATTTTATTTCTCCCACTCAAGGCTGACCATAGCTGTTGCATTTATTTAATTTCCTTTCTGCAACTTCAAGCTCTCAAAAGGTACTTGCTTGGTATGTCACTTGCAATCCTTTTCAACCCTATTTCATTTACAGGTGTTCCACTGACTGATGCAATGGCTAACTTCACAAAGCTTTAAAGTAATATAACAGTTAGTCTAGATCATATTAGTCTCCAGTCAGAGTTGAGACTAACTTGTGTCAGTAACCAGTGCGTGACTTTTTTACACAGGCAGTGCAAATCAACCATCACAACTCAGCACCTACTTTTAACTTATTTCACAGAGTGCGTCAGAAAATGAAACTTTACACCCCTGTGTGACAGCTGCACTGTGATTAAGTAGTTTCCTTAAACTCGAAAGGGTGCTTAGTCAGCTGCCATCCTCCTAAGCTGGTGCTGCACACCAGAATAAACCAGTAAAATGAAGCAAGCACTCCCTGCCTCTCCCAGTCTCAGCTTTTAGCTACAAAGAGGGCCTAAGACAGAGCAGTAAGTTAGCTTTTCAGCTCAAGTAGCAGAAATCATGCAAAACCGTAAAAGGCAGAAGGGAGGCTGAGAGATGTCATGCTTCCTTGGAACACCCGTCACTAGAGTCCTATTGTCCCTGCCACAAAATAAAAAGACTGAAAAGATCAGAGAACTTGGCTTTAAAGGCTCTGCCCACATTCTCCAAGGACAACACAAATTACAAAGGCTACTGTCATTATTACTCTCTATTGTTTGTACAATTGTAGGATCTAGAAGCTCTAAATCAGATTGGGAGCCCCACTGTGCTAAGAACAGTGCAAGCACACAGCTAAGCAATCTTTGCCACTAAAAGCACACTATCTAGCTGAGCTAGGCTGTAATAGGCAGGTGTAGCCATCGTAGGTGGGAGAAGGAGGCAAATACCCCTAAGAAACTGCATTTACAATACTCAAATAAATGAACACTTTTATCCTTCCTGCTCTTTTAGCCATCTGGTATCGCTCAGCATTTCCAGTTAGTTACACAGCAGAAGGAGATCTTCAAGAGTGATTTGAGGGACAGAGTAATGTTTTTGTGGGTGACATTGGTTAGGGTGTTTGAAGGAAGGAAGTAACATAAAGTTTCATAAACATAAAGGCAGGAAAAGCAGAGGTGCCAGAAGTAAAGAGCTGGCATAAAACACAGTATGACAAAATAAGAAAGCACACAAATTAAGTCTGTGCTGCTGGTATGAAAAGAGGTGCTCCACAGAGGGAGATCCTTCTTACAAATGTCAAATGATCAACAGGAATTCCAACCCTATATCAGATTGCAAAATACATCTGAATAGGGCAGTAGTGCAAAATTTCATTTTCCCCTGAAGCTTCCTCAGCATTTCTACCCCTATCTCCTCACGACTGCAGAAAACTGTACCTTCATTTTTAAGTCTGTAGCAGCATTACTGATGTTACGAGAAGACAAGCCAGTCCAAAAAGCTTTTTATTTGAGTTTCAAGTTCATTCCAGATGCCAGGATTTGTGACTGTCTTGGAGAAGACCCAAAACACATACAGATTTGTAGATGAAATGAATTACCACCCTAGCTAGTCTGTTTATACTGTAAGTGACTGGCATTCAGTCCTCATCTGCTAGCCAGCGTGTATTCTGCTAACAAAGTCTTTGTTTTATTACTCCTGGTAGAACTCCAGCTAAGGGAGAAAGTTCTCCCTCCCGTTCCTCATTGTTAGCTCTCCAATCAGTGTTCCTAGTTTTCCTTCAAAACTGCTTTTTTTCTCCATATGGTAGAAGTTATGAGGTGTTGTTGGGCAGGGTATAATTTGTGACAGAAGGTGGTTTTGATCAGTATTTTTTTCAGTTTTCTCTCTCTACTCCATGCCTTGAATATATTAGTTTTGTAAATGCCTCAGAGTAAGGTCTGCTTTACTTCTCTTTTTACACTATTTTTCCCTTTCTGTTCCTGAATTCTTTTGGAAATGCTCAAGTATAAACTGCTTTTTCAACAGGGCAGGGATTATGTCTTCTTTCTGTTTTGCTGAGCACAGGAGCCATTTAAGTGTTGAAATCAACGTATCCTGATTTTCACTTCTATGATGTGTTAGCACTCACTAAATCTATTTTTTGAATGTCTGGGAAAGAGGGCAAACAGCATTTACATTTTCACAGAAGAGTATCTTCTCTGTAATTTATGATCATCAGTACAATACATATTGCAGTGCACAGATCTTCTTTTCCTAAAAAAGATTTCTGTACATCTACAAGATAACCATGCTGATTTGGTACATTGTTTATTTGGTGTTTTTTAAATGCAGGAAAAAACAGCCTTGTTAAAAGATCTATGCTAAGAAGGGACTATCAAAATAAGGCTGCACTGTGTAACAATAATTATGAATTATTAATTTTGTTTGTGATATTCTTTACAAAAATGTAAATATGAGTGACAAAGAACTTCATGAAAAGAAATGCAAAGAACTACTTCACTGATGAATATGACTCATTTAACTGACTATCAAATGAACTGTATCTCTCACTGGCGGATGATTCATGTTGATGCATGTGAGCAAAAAGATTTTTTTTGTTAAACATCTGTGTTTCTGGTTGTCAGAAATAACAATATTCTTTACAAAGCATGAGTAAAACAAATAAAGTTTCCAGTTCGACAATCTTTTAGTCTCATCACAATTTAATTTTTAACGGGATTTTAATCCAAGATCCTTAGACTGGATTTTTCTGGGACTGTTTTTTTGTTTTGTTTTGTTTTAAAAATAGGACTTAGAGCTTGTTGCTCCTTTGCAACAAAATCGCCAACCCTTCTGCTAGCTCTTTTTTTCACTTTTCTCTTAATCAATGAAATTTAAATAATTAAAATTCATAAAAATTTTCCCCTTCAGCAGGCAACCAAGCAGTTGGAAGCCCTCACTCATACTGAAAGAAAGAAAGTTTAAGTCCTCACACTTTAATAGCACTGAGACTATTAAGGAATGTTTAAAGCACACTCAACAACTACACCACAACCAGAAATTAATAACAAGCCTTGAATATGCAGACATGGTGTATCTCCTTGGAAATAAGTAATTACCTAAGGAAAAAAATATAAAGTCTTTGGAACCTTAAGCTTTCAAATGGCCCTTAAGGGTTCTCACACACACTTGAGTCTATTTTATGAAGAAAAAAGTCTGGTTACATATTTATATGTACTCACTCTGTGTGGCCAAAGAAGCAGCCACAATGGTGCATATCACAGACCTCTACATCAGCAAAGGGAAAGGTCATGGCAGCATATTTGAAAGACAGACCCCACTACTGAAATAAAAGATAAAATTCTCCTTACTACTATGGAAAGAAGAAATCGGACTTTTTCACAAAACTGCCCTCTGACTACCCAAACACAACAAAGGTCAATATGACTCCATGAGATGCAAATTCCTGATCAAGAAAGTTGACTGAGGAGCAATGAGAACTACTTGCATCAAATTAGCTGTATACGTGTAGGTCTCATACTGAATAAGGATGGGGAGGTCCAAGAAAGCAGCACCAACAATGGCTGGAACTGCAAGTGTCCCAATACTTTGAAATGTTTCAAAGTTACGAGCTGTGTGAAAGAGGTTCCACTTGGAACTTCTAACCACAGGTTAGAAGAGTGACTCTTGAATTAGCTTTAAGGGAATGAAAGCAGTCAGTCCATACTGATCCTGTCCATACATAATGCATCTCTTAGCAAGTCAGCACCACTTTCTAGCCACTCCTATAGAAGTAGCAGGTAATTTATCATCACCCTCACCAAGGACATTTGAATTTCATCTATTGCTGAAGGAGACCTCTGGTTGACTCTCATGCTTTCAATACCAGATCTACTCCTGAAAATATACTGAAAAGCGTCAAGAAATATCGGACTTCTCTGCAAGTTTATTTCAACAATCTTCTACAAACAGGAAAGGTGCGCATTTGAAGCCTGAAGAGGACTCTGCCCTCTTTAGGGGAGGTAACATGTACTTGTACTCACTTGGCCCCTGCCAGGCAGGGAAGATGTGAAGTCAGATCAGAGTAACGTTTCTGGAGCTGACCTACTCAGGGTGAAACTCAGCTACAGAACTAGATGTATTTGGCATGGACAAACACAACTGTTTTAGTTTCCATCCATGAATGCGAGGGACCACATCCAGCATGGGAACCGAGTAATCTGAAGCTATGGGTAAGAAGTAGTGAAGTGAGGTACTGCCTTCTGATCTTGCTGCCACTGAGGACTTAACTAGAGGAACACCAATGAACAGTTCCAAATGGAAAGCCAGCGAAGACCTGGCTACTTTGCCATTAGGCGGAATGGGGGAGAAGGGTACTGGGGCAGAAGGACAATGTAATATAGGAATCTCAGTGGTAGGTCTGCACATCCATGCATTTCTGGCCTATGCTGCCACTGGCTCATAGATGAGGCTGATGTTCCTGGTGACTTCCACTACCAGGCACCCCAGCCTCCCTCCCCATTGTATCCTTTATGAAGGGTTCTTCAGAAATCCTTCAAAAACAATCACTCCCACAGAACTTACTTATCGTTACTCACCACCTACCTATTTTCTTGGAGGAAAGCATAACACAACTCATTCTACTCAAAGATAAATGGAATTATACATGCAATGATGCATGCAGAAAAATAAAAATATATTTGTGATAAATTTATAAAAAGCAGGAAAAAAGACATAAAACTTTTTTTAAAAGCATTTCCAGAGTCAACACTGTTTTGGGGCAAGGAAGTTGGCCAGAGGAACTGGGAAGGAGAATCAGCATGAGAAAAGAAAAATAATACTACAGAATTCTAAATCTGTCTTTGTGTCAATACAGTGTAGCAATTCTTTTGTTCACATTTCAGAAGCGTTTACAGTATTGCCAATAAAAAACTCACAACCCTGTCTAAACTGAAGCAATGTCAGATGAACCAAGATTCTAGTACAGGGACAAGAATAGACTAGGACTCTTCTGAATGGTTATCACTGATTTACATTTCATTTTTCATATATTTCCTGTAGGTTTTAGAGGTTACAGAAAAATCTCCATCTGTCCTATTTGATTAAGAAAGACTTAAATAGCTATTTTTTCTCATCAGTTCTTTTCATATCATTTTTAATTATCAACACATTTACTCATAACCGGAAGCGGTCTAAATTCAATGGCAGCATACTGAAAAATGCAAAATATAACCATTTTGCTTCAAAAAGGTTTAATGAATACTTTGTTTGCTTCTGACCAAGGACATTTTACCACTTTTCCTGTTTCCTGTTGTGTTTCTGATGTGAACTCAAAAGATGAAACAGAACTTGAAACCTTCCCCTCTTGTCAGCTTGAAATCATGTGAGACAGCATTTTCCACTCACTTTTAAGAAAAACTGTGACTCAGCTTTCATTTGCATGAGAGTTTTATATTTACACAAAAACTTGTAAGTGGTCAGCAATAACAGAAAATCAGATGAAGGGAAGGAAATGAAAATTCAAAGTTTAGGGAAAATAAAGACTTGAAAATGCACTCATGTACTTAAATGCCTTTCCCAGAGCTCTAAAATCATTGGCTCTTGCAGTCACGGAATCATGGAATCACAGAATTGTTGGAGTTGGAAGGGACCTTCTAGAGATCATCTAGTCCAACTCCCCTGCCAAAGCAGGATTGCCTAGAGCACATTACTCAGGACTGCATCCAGGTGGGTCTTGAAAATCTCCAGAGAAGGGGTCTCTCTGGAGTCTCTGCCCAACCTCCTTGGGCAGCCTGTTCCAGTGCTCTGTCACCCTCACCATAAAGAAGTCAAACTCCTATTACCGCAGAAAAGGACATTTTCAATATAATGTACGGAGAAGCAGGTGTTAAAAACCCATCAATAAACTACAGTCATGGCTTGCACAGTGTTGAGTTACTACTCCAAGCAGACAAATGCTTAGATATTTATTAAGATTTCAGTTATTTCAAGGAATCTAAACTGAGTGAATTGCCAAAACATTATTTTGCCCAAGGTAGTATGGTCTGTGTCTTTTAACTAAAGTCTACAGAATTACTCTCCTCTTCGCTGTGCTACTCTAACCATAACACATTTTAACATTCACCTATACATTAACACAGAGGTAATCCGTGTAATATTGTGTTACACATTTGTTAAACTCTCCAGTGATACAAACACCAGACTTGCAGTTCCTAAGAACTGCAGGTTATTTTACCCACAACTGGTCCCACATTTTCTTTCAAATTAAAATTCTAATTGCTTAGCATTTTATGAATACAGTCAATAACTACAGATGGGAAACATTGAAATTCACATGGTTTTTTTAGTTACTAATTATATCTCTGAGTTTCTCTCTCTTCCCTTGTCTCTCCTTAATTTTTCATTGTGGTACATGCAAAACACGTTCTGCTTTGAATGTAAAAATCAGAGGCATATTTTTTAATACAGAAATTAAATAACATATTATATGGCATACAACCATGCTCTAAAAATTACCATGTTTTAAAAATGTGCTTTGTTTTACATTTTCTGCTCCTCTGTAGATTGCTGGTGTTGAAATATTTCGGACTAGATGTGATACTGACCAGTACCCCACAGAGGGAAGAGATTCCTTCAGTTTCTTAAGAATTTATCCTGGTCAGTTCGTTCATACTTGTATTTTCATGACTGGGTTTTATGTTTCCATTCTCTGTAATGAGATTAAGGAAAGTGTCCTCCCCCCAAGTCCAACCTCAAACAGCCTCATAGATACGCTCATATTAAGATTACACATTCTTGGGCAAATAGATTATTTTTCAAGCTAGGATGAACTGAATAGGCTCATCTTTAGTAGCTTAAATAAAATTTTGTTTCACTCTTTTTGCGAAAGAGACATTTGACACTGACACTTGAAACCATATTCTTCTCTCAGCTATGTAATGAAACATTCAAATTTCCAAATTGGTTGCGTACTTCATAGATGTCACACAGCTCCTGCAACAACTGACTATTAACTCTGTGGCAACCAACTTTTTAACTCCTCTGAATAAAAGACAAGCAGTCTCTACAGTGCAAAACATACCTAATTAGGTCACCTATCCTTCCTAAAGGGTAGGGAAAGATTGACACTTTCTTCTAGGTCAC
This sequence comes from Limosa lapponica baueri, assembly GCA_002844005.1. Taxonomy (NCBI): domain Eukaryota; kingdom Metazoa; phylum Chordata; class Aves; order Charadriiformes; family Scolopacidae; genus Limosa; species Limosa lapponica. The sequence goes on along the minus strand of KZ505666.1, from coordinate 209,804 downwards.
AAGATCTTCTGCAGCTGTTCCTGTCCCAGGTCTGTAACACCACTGGCTCTGGCAATACAGTGCCAGGGTAGCTGATGAACCCATACCTCCTTGGCCAACCATGAGCATCAATCAGCAGTTCATGCCGCAGCAGAACTGCTGGCGTGAGATCCTCTGCACTTTATCCTCCCTACTCTTCTGTCTATGCAGAAGAGTTGCAAAGGTCCCACTGTCCCCAACCCAACCTGTTCAGAGTAGGAGAAGCTGAACAGGAGGAGGTCTTGAACCCCTGATCACAGCCTCTGGCTTTTCTGTAATGACTCAAACACATTCAAAACTAAGGCTGGTAATTCATTTCCAGAAAGCCTTGTAGGAATTCTTATGATCGTAAAACGTGAACTGGAGTACTTAATATCACTAACAGAATCACACTGGTAACTGACTGTAATCAGCTCAGGTTCTCTACTGTCTACAGCTGGAAAGGGCTTGTATTTATATTAGGGGTTATTTCATCATTTGTGAATTGCTATCAGCATTATTTTTAGGCCCTCTTTGTCTAATTGTTTAACTTCACCTCTTCTTCAGATCCTCCATGGAAAATGTACTTATATTTAAAATCCTAGATGCATTGTCTGCACTGTCTTGAAAACTGAAAACCTGACATTTGACTCTGTAATGTACTAGGAAAAAAAAAAAAGAAGAAAAGGAAACAGTAGCTCCCATGGCACTCCTGTATCCTCTTAACATTTTCTTGTAACTATACTGTTTTATAGATGAAACTGTCACTGCAAAAATGACAAATCTAACACATAAAAGAACAAAAATGGGCAATAAATCACAAGTGACACTCCAGCCCATTGAAATGCATTCAGCCAGTGCTGCAGAAAGTAGGAAGATTTCCTCTCACTTTGCATTCTGCCTAGCTGAGCAAGAGGACCAGAATCCTTGAAAAATCGGTACAACAAACACTGGGGCCGTCATGTGAAAAAACAGACTGAGAATTTCACTTTGGAGACTCAGATCCATCCTTACTCTGCTTTCATTGTCACTTGGACTTGCAACAGCATCATAACATGGCTGTGACATTACACCACATAGGTGCTCGCTCTCCCCTGGATCACTATATGCAACTCCCACTGATGTAAATGCTGTTCAGAAGTATCAAGAGAAGAATAAACTCCTAAAACGGTGTATTCAACCTGCAGACAGACATATCTGCACATAGCTTGGTTATTACAGACAGCACTGTAGTTTCAACTAGGAAATCATGGGTTCTCCATTACCCAAATAGCACTTCAAGATTCAACATGTCAGAATACATCTAAATCAATGCTACATGGTTCAGGACAGAGAAAAATGAATGTGAATGCCTGTCCAGCCTGTGTTGCTTTTCCTCAAATGCATTATATTGTAAAGGAGAAACCACAAACACTGAGAAAGAAATCAGCCCAGTTCTCTCCAACAAAGTAAAACAGGAAAAAAATCCTTCTCAAATTCATGCTGTTGGTTTTTGTGTTAATAAATAAACCATGTTCTCAGTAATGCAATATAAACATGGAGTAAATCCCTTGACCTTAAAAAAAAATAAAATCAATTAAGTTGTGATTTTAGCAATCAATGATTTCAGTTGATTTTTTTCACTTTTACAATGGTATGGCTGGGAACAGAATCTGACCCAGCCTATTGCAATAAATCTTGCTATGTATTGAATACACGTCTGAAGAAATGTGTGTATTTTATTATGCTGCTAACTTCATAAGGGAGGAGAAACCGATTGGGATTATTTTATGACTGCTTTTAGCATGGTTATAAAATATGCTGCTCATCTAGACCTTGAAGGTATGCATCGTAAAAATCATTTAAGCTTTAAGAATGTCACTTTTAGAAAAAATTCTTCCCAATTCTTAAGTATCAGTATTCTACAAAGCTTCTGACATATCTTGTTGTATCTGATTTGTACCAAGAATTTCATCTATGAAGAGTGTACAATCCAGAACTCTCCCTCCAGCTGCATGTGTAATTAACAATGGGTAGTAAAAAGGGCGTTCTATGGAAATCAGTCTTAACAATATCCAGTAAAGTAGTGGCTGCCCCACTAAATCACAAATGGAAATATTTTAATTTAAATATAAGTAGCTCAGACATATTTCAACAATTAAGAAAATGCCTGAAAGAATGAACGCCCTAATCATAATTCCAAGCATGCTATTTTATCAGAATGCAGACAGAACAAAATAGATGAGGGCCAAGTGAATACCAAATATGGCCAATTTAAACCTATTACGTGAAGTGTCTCTAACAAAATAGCGAAGCAAACTGCAAATGCTTTCGTGCTTTCTCAAAAACACGGATTTGTTGTTCAATTTTAAAGTCAAGATCATATAGTCACTTATGTATAAGTTTTTTGTTAACCTTCTACATGATTTCAACCATACTGTTAAACCTTATTTGTTTATGAAAACATGGAGACAGGATAATGAGGACTATTGTGCTTCATGTATATGTAGTCTTTTCTCCTGGCCAACAGATGTCAGACAGTTAGATATTCTCCCTATCTGTTGGAGGCTAGGGTCAATTGAGTGGACTTCAAGTTAGTTACTTTTTGTAGGTTAACACTGAAAGCTAAACACTATCCCCCAAATTTGCATTCCTTAGTTACTAAGTTATTGAATCAGTGATAATAATGTATTCACTAACAACACTAATTTGCCTACTTTGGCTTGTAAGAATCAAAATTACACAGTTGCCTTTACAGCATGCTACATTATACTATAACTTAAGGAAAAATACATTGTAGGTGTTTAAGCGCAACTGCAAGGAAAAGTTCCCTTTGCTACAGGCTGCAAAGGAGTACTCAAGCAAGGAGTGGCTGTCAATATTTAGGGCAAATAGCAGCTAATCCTACAGATGGAAGTCATCTTATTTTTATATGAAAAGGAAGGAGAAAGGAAGGACAAAGATGAGCTACTAATGTTTATAAACTGCACCAGTAAGGGCCAGGATGAATTGATTACCAGAGTGGAGGAAATGAATGGAAGTAGAGTTAGCTTGAAAGCTGAGCTTTCTGATTATCACCATCTTTCTGAAAAGGAAGACCTTTCAAAATTGGTAACAATATTTAGGAATGCAGCCAAGATTTTAAATTTTCATAATGCAAGGAGCATCAACCTGCCACCTGAAAAAAAAGAAAATCCCAACCCTGACCTTTCCACTGCCAGTTATGTATCTCCTCAAATGGTAAAAGGCAAACGTAATTTCTTGATCTCAAGTTAATTACTTTGGTGCTGAGCAAAGAAGTGAGGAAAAGACACTGAATAGAAAATATAAGGTAACATTATTTAAAAGTTACAACTGTAGGGCTTGTGGTAACTGTAGTTCACAGTAGTCCTACAATTTCCACATAAGGAAGTCCTTTTACATGTAGATCTGTCCCACAGTCTGGGATTCTTTAGGAGAAAAATCTGGGGAGAATGTGCATCATTCCCTGCTTCTGCATGTCCCGTTCAGCTCCTGTAAGTTTCCTTTAAGAAAATCTTTGGGTCATGGGTACCGCAGATACCACTATTGCTGTACTGCCCTGAAGTTGAAAAGTCTGCCTAAGGGACCCCCTACACAGGATGTATCTGTACAAAAAACATGAATTGCTGTTGCTGGCATGGGACCAACCACATGGGCTGGGTGAGGTCTTTTCACTCCTGATGCAGTTGTGGCAATTGAGAAGGAAGATGCTTCCTTCCTTTTGACCACACCATCTTTCAAGCATGAGAAGGGGTTGCAAAAATGATGAGGGGATTTCAAAGGGTTTTTAGTACATTTCACAGATAGACATAAATGCTGCTTGCAGGTATCATTTGATACTTTCTTTTTCACTATGAAAATTAGTTTCTGGTAGAACAGATTGATTTTTTTTTAAGAAAATAATGTCAAAGATCTGACAGACAACAACAGACTGCCAATGCTATGAGCCAACAGTGACAAAGCAACCAAATAAATACTTGCTGGCTGTCCTGTTCTAGCCATATCTCTGTCCTTTCACTGTTCACTACCATGGCCACCTCCCTTTTGTGGAACAGGTCTATCTCCACTGTTTCCTGTAGCTACCCAGTTTTACATTAAAACAAAGAAAAAACAAAATGAAAGAAGAAAAACATTTGATTCTCCATATGGAAGAATATATAACCCTGTTTGAATCCTGTGATGAAGAAATCAAAACTCGTTGAAGTTCAAGGATGTGGAAGAGATGCTTTTTGTCTCTTCAAAGCTTTATTTGTGTTCTCAAGTGAAAAAGAGCTATAGAAATGTATGTGGACAGAGCTTCTGACAAGCAGCACTAACAAGAACAAGCTAGTACTTCTTGGCATTATCTAGATATGTTTTTCTGGTTAGTTCACATGTTATTACATAATACAAATATACATGCAACTATTTTGTCTTCATTGACATGGCAACTTGGACATTATGGATCACTCAGCTTTGTTATTATAACACATACCCTAAAATTAAAAGCTATAGCAGACATGTCACTAATCCTCTTAAGCTGAATCATTTAACTGTCTCTTATTGACTGTAGGAGTATCCAGACGCTAAGCATCTGAACTCTGCCTTGTCCTTCAGACACCACAGTAGCAACATATACATGCTTCCCAAGTAACTACGCCAGTATTCTTGAAAAAGGGAATGATTATATCATATGCTAAATGCTCATGGACTAGGTCTAACTCCCCCTGTTACATATTCCATCAAACTCACCTTAGATTCTACAGTTTTTAATGCTTTTTCTTTCTGTTTGAAAATAAAAAGGCTTCCAAATCCCTTAAAAACCTTTATGCATGTGTTTATTCTCTGACACAATGAATCATTTTATAAAGACTTTCTGATACATTCTGAACCAGCCTTCAAGCCACACACCGCCTAATAATTGTCTTATGTACTGAGTTTACTTTGACCATTAGATCTAAAAACCTTACGGTCTTGTTCATTCTCGTATGTCACATGCTAGGTTATTCTGCTCTAATCCTAGAACTCACGTATGACATAATTAAAAAGCAATCCATTTTATGTCTTTATTTTAATTTTTTGCATATTAAAATGTTGCTAGAAAATATGATCTTCCCAGCATTCTGTAGTAAAAAAATAAAGAAGCCATTAATTCAAGATCTTAGTCCTAACTTACACATGCAACTCTTGAGCCTGTATTATTTAGAAATTCTAGTGTTTTGATCTAACAACACAGAAAAAAATAAACAAGTGCACAGATATAGATCTATATTCAAACTGTCATTTAATTTATGGATGGAGCAAGACTAGTTCTTTTTACAACATCAGGCTTGAAGGAACATTCCACAGATCACACACACAATGGGCACATGCAGCGGAGTTGTATGTACAGGGATGCGTGTGTAAGTTTTGGTGCCAAGCACACAATTTAATTTAATGGAGCTGAAAAAGAGTTTATAAACAAAAAGAAACTTTTAACATGGAAAACTATTTATGAGCAGAGAATGACGAAACTGTCAGGGAAAAGGAGCCAAAGAAAATGAGACAAAATGGGCATGATGACTTGTCTGTACTTGAACATCTGACCTGTTAGTTGGTCGTCGCCTGCAGCAGGGGCGATGCGAATGTATGGTGTTGTAAGCTGAGTCACGATTATCGCAGCTAAGGCAAAGGAAGATTTCCAGGTCAGCATGCATGAGGGAAAAAAAAGCCAGACTGAAGCTAGGCCAGCAAGAGGAATCTTGGTCAATAGTTTATTGTCTGAACTTCTTACAAATAAAAACCAAAAAACTCACACAAGTTCCTTTTCATCTTCAGTTGTTAGTTTGGTTATTCTGCAAATTAATAAGCTTTCGTATGTGACTTTCATTCCGGAAGAGGACTCAAAGCACATTATTTACAGACAATGCCTTTGAGGAAACTGGAGCCTCTTTGGCTCTGCTAGTCACAGCACTGGGCTTTCTAGGTGAAAGGTAACTGTTTATTCAGATTAATCTAGTCTTAACTTCTCCAGGAAATTTGAACTAGTTTCACTTTTTGTTTTCTGATTTCAAAATAGTATGTTGTTCCTATAATTCTTTTTTTAACATAATTTTTATTTAAAATGCTTGAGCTAGCTAAGATTAATTTTTCTTGTACCCACTTGGGTCTTTGCTCTGAAAATGCACACACTACACATATACTTAATATGTACACATATACTTAATATACTTTCAGCATACAGGGAATGAAAGTAAGCACGCTTTTAGCTAGGTATGTACGTAATTGTTTGAAGTCCAAGTTTCAAGTTCATGTTTTGTCACTAAGACAAGAAGAAGACGAAAAACCTGAATCGTTTGTGTGCCTGAAGTACTCAGACTTTTCTGTTGGAGCATTAACAATCACTGGCTGGTATAGATAACTATTACCATGGATCACATTAATAAAATCTCATATTTCTTTGTTTGCCAGCAGTTCTATGATTGTCTCTAAATGGTTAAGCACACTATGATACATATATATTAAGGAATATAAAAAAAATTAAAAGGTCAGATCCAACATGATGCAGCTGGAGAATGATGCAAAGAAAAAATATTGGAAAATTAAGGACAAAATTGTATGAAAGATCACTCATTTACATAGAACAGCCTGGGTGCTATTAGAAATGTGGCAACGAGTGAGGAAAATAGATCATCTACCATCTGCAGACAATTAAACTCAAAACTGCTGCTGCATAATATTTTGAAATATCCCTCTGCAACACTGAAATGCAGTGTTGATAGTAGCTGCTACAGTACTGTTGCTATTGGATTTAAAATATTATAATATCCTTTTCTCTCTCATAATTAATGAAAGCCTTCCAATATTGCAAAATTAGAACAATAATGTCTCCCTCTTGAGAACTGGAATCCTAGGAGATAACCAAGATGTTTCTATCCAGACAGTGTTGTAACTCATATCAGGAAAAATAGTCTTAATATAAATCACTAAACACCACAAAAATTGATAGCAATAAACTTGGAGGAGTTTTGGAATGTTTTCAACTTCGTCTGCTGAGATTTTACAGTCATTTAGCTTGAAGAAAGCGTAGGTATATGAAAGCCATATTTCAAGCAAATACGACAACCTTTATTACCACTGGTACAAAAGTCTCTTCCTGATTTTTGTTTGTTTGTTTGTTTAATTATCTTGTCAAAAATAATGGGAGTGGAAACCTGCAGTCTCCACATTTGTATATACACCAAACATTCACAGAGGTCCTAGATGCCTTTCTTTACTGAAAACTAAGATCAGAAGACTCCGCATCACAAGAATATGCTGTCTGACCCTTCTCCAAGCAAAGGCAGTAGCAAAGGTTCCCTTTGACTTCAGCAGAAGCAGGAGGAGAACTCTTAGCTCTACAAAACCCAGTATTCTGATGCTGAATTACGCTTGCAGTCATTGCAGTCAGGATTTTTATATGATCTCTAAAAGAACACATAACAGAGGTTTCATTTGTCAAAATGTAATGGTCATGAAACAAGAGCATTTTTTAAAATGTTACAAATGGAGGTTCTTTAAAATACACTTGACGGAATGAGAAGGCATTATCTAGCTACTGACCCTACTCGTGCATTTGACCCTCTCGAGTTAGGCTGTACTCTTCCAGAGTTACGCTGTACTTTTCTAACAAGAAGCTCGTCAGTCTTACAGGCTATCCAGTGCACTTGGCTCTGACCCAGTGTCCTGGTTTCAGCTGGGATAGAGTTAATTTCTTTTCTAGTGGCTGATGTGCTTCAGACTTTGTGTGAAATGAATGTCATTAACGCACATTATTTTAGTTGTTGCCAGGTGATGTTTATGTTAGTCAAGGACTTTTTTTCAGCTTCCCACAGAAGCTGAGAGGGATCACAGACACAAAAATCTGGACAACTGAATACTATATACGGTAGATGTTCAGTATAGGAATGTTCATGTTCATAAAGAAACGTTCAGTATACAAATGTTTATGTTCAGTATATAAATTGGGATTGCCTGGAGGGTGGGAAGCAGTGATCCCTGCTTGGTATGAGCTGAGCAACCAATTCACCAGGCAGTGAGAATGACTTGTATTACTTTGTCTTGTATATTCTTTTACCATTATTATTATTATTACTTTGTCTTGTATGTTCTATAATTATTATTATTTTTTTCCCTTTCCCAATATTTTTCTATTAAACTGTCTTTATCTCAACCCACGATGTTGTGGGTTACTTTCCTTTCCCCTCCTTTTCTCCCTCTTCTCCTTAGCCTTGCAGAGGGTGGAGATATGAGCAAGCGGCTGCATGGTCTTAGCTGCTGGCTGGGGTTAAACCATGACATCCAGCCACAGAGTTTAGCTTGTGCCAGTTGACACACAGGCTTGACAGTAAGCACATGCCCTATTCCTGTTAACATCAACTGGAGTGAAAAGTGAAGTACTAACTCGAGTGTTCTGCTGGGTATGGGGCAAGAACACTCTGTATCTTTATATTATACTTATTAATTTATTTTTATTTTAACAAAAAATACAAAAGCATATTGTGGGTCATGGAATGAACACTGCAAAACTCAGTGATAAAACAGAATCTCAATGATCTTAACAAAGTCTCAAGGGCACCAATGACTTTTAGATTATCTAGAGTTGGGATAATTAAAGGAAATACAGCTAGCAAATAATACAGCTATGCTCATATCAGGTTCTTAGCTCTCGTATTGGTCCTGAGGGCAGACTTCAAACAGGCTAACCACACGCCCTTAATACAGACAACAAGGTAGCTTGGCCAAGCACAACTGGCTCAGTGGAGCAGCTTGGAGGATGCCTTGGGTGACCTGAATCCCAGGAAGGGCTGCCAATGCACTTGGTGCAATTCCATGGGAATGAAATTGCAGAAGGTTTCCGCAATCAGGAAATCAAGAAACAAGCCAACAGTTGGCTGCACAGTCATGTTGGTCTTACAGGGTATACTTTATTGCACAGGCCTTTACCCCATAAAATATTTACATGTCTACTTTAAGATAGAATAGTTGCAAGGTAGTCAGTGAGACTGTTCTTTGTGCTCATAATTAGGTATATCACTGACTTGATTAGGGCCTCAAAGTCTATGGTTTCCCGCAAACATATTAAATCCTAGTGTATTTTTACACAAGATTGTATGTATTTTCAGGACTGGATCTTAAGTTAAAACAAGATTGTACCAGTTTTATATATGAATGGCCTAAAGCACTTCCTTTTAGCTTTAAAAACCACCAAACTTGAACTTTTAAAGATAACAGAAGCCCAGACTACAAACATTTCAAAAACTATATTAGCATACGAAAACTAGACGTTGTACTGGAGAGTGTTTGCAACTTTGTTGGTAAGAAGCACTGTAATAAATAGATGGACAGAAAGAGCACATGGTGGAGCTTAAATAGCTTACTGTCTAGTAGCTATACTGTAGTCACAAAATCAAGTGCAAAATGGTGCATGTCTGTAAGAGATCAGGCCCAGTGGTCAGAGCAGCCTTTGTTTCCTGGGGTACAGGCAGTAAGAATGTTGTACTAAGCTGTTTTGGGGGCTGTGGACAGAAAGGGAGATGAACAGGAGAGGAAAAGTCTCTGTCTTGTCCCACTGCAGGCGTGGTGACTTCTGACCTACAGATGTAAAGCATTTTTGCTATTTTTTCTAGTCCATACATGGGAAGTCCAAAAAGGGCACAGAACTCTGCTTTTCTCTCAAGTATCTGTTAGATCTAAAGGGAAAAAATCTGTACAGACAGGTATGATTAATATCATATTAAAATATGATCTCAATTAAAATATGGTCTCAATTTTATTTTTAAAATTAATGTAGTTTAAAAATATAATACAGACATTCAGTTTATAAGCATGGAAATCAGTGCTTTACAGAAGCTCCCAAGAAAGTTTTGCACCAGGAGCTATAAATGCCATTGAGGACATCTCTGGTTTCAAAGTCCTCACAACAACCCCTCACATTATTTTACAGGCTTCACAAAGGTATTAAGAAGAATTCTGAAGCATGTTTTCAAATCAGAAATGTATGGAGATTTGCTTAAAATAAAAGCTGCATTTCTCCCATGTCCATTGCCAAATGGGTTAGCTCAAAGTAGCTTGTTGCTATGGGAGCTATTCCAATCCATAAAGTTACTCTCGATTCTCAAATGAGAGAGTAAGATTTTTGAGTCAGTCAAGTAACTGAAATAGTTGAACATCATTAGTGGTTAGGAATACAAATTTTCAAATAATTTAAAATCCATTCTTCTAATGACCTCTTATGATTTCTGAGGTAATGTATTCTGCTCCTGGTATAACCGAAACTACTGGAAAACATCAACACAGGATTCCAATTGAATCTGGAATTAATCTCTCATCTATACTTTATTGGGTTTTAGTTTAGGTATTTGAAACTCTTCTATGGTTTAGTAAGTAGTCAGTAAATTAGAATTAAAACTACTTCCTTTGGTTTGGAAAAAAAAACCCCAAACAGGAACCAGTTCAAAGAGCCATAAAAACTGTATTTGTCACATTAGGGAGGATCCAGCCTTTCAACAGAGGCAACTGCACGCTAACATTTCTGTTACTCTTAAGTAATGAGATTCTCATCCATCCTATTTAGATTTAGTGGTGGTGGTGGTGGTGGAAGTGGAATTGTGAAGTCTACATGCAAAGAAAATCATGGTGGAATCAGTTACGTTAGGGATAGTCACTACGGGACATGCATGATCTCCCGCAAAGAACAGGGATGAAGTTGGTTTTGCTTCATACTCTTACCAGGTGTCCAAATTCCAAGGTGGTATTACCTGTTCCTACTCACAGCACTTTCCTTTTCCTCTATTACAGTCTCTAAATAATCATACTATCCCATCGCTTCTTTTTCAGGCCTCAAAGTTGCCATGAGCTAGAGGTACTAAAAAGGTGAGACAACAAATGTAACTACAGACAGATCCTAGCCTCCAAAGTTAAATATATCAGCAGCATGTTTATCTTTTCCTGTCTGGGGATCAAACCTACACCTAGCACTGCCTCAATTATACAAACTTGTCTCACAAATGCTAGTATCATGTGCTGAGAGTCCAATAAATATAGCTGATCTGTACCATGAAAATGAAGAACAAGATTTCTCCCCTTTTCTATTATAAAGCAACTAAAATAAGATAATTGCTTATGAATAAGGGGTAATTCTTCAGTATGGATTTATAAGCAGCTGGTATGCACTCTGCAATTGGCAATTTTACTACATATAGAAAAGTAAAAAATATTTATTGTGAGATCACATAAAAACCCACATAATACATTTTAAAAAACCTGTGTTCAAGAAGACAACTAAAAATCAGTAATACGCTTATTATTAGAAACAAACAAACAAACAAAATTCCTAAATCTCAGCTAGAGACACAAATGAATCAGTTAAAATTCTGTAATAGGTTTAGTGATGCCTTTTAGCAACATAAACACTTCTGGAAGTTTGCAAAGAACATGTGAGGAAAAGGTCAGCAGGCTGAAATACAGAATACATGACATAATATGAACATACCTTTTGTGGCTATCCTGACGCAGTCGATTTTGGTTTCCTGTGTCAAATAAAGAGGAAAAAGGTCACATCTTGTGTTTCTAAGCAAAGAAAGCCATCCATGATTCTATTCTTAAAAGTACTGATAAAATGCCAGAGAATTGTTCCTTTAATGTGCCTCATTACATATTTAACTGCTTATTAAGCACCTTTAATATGTTTTCATAATACGGACAAACACTGCTTGGCTATGGTACATATCATTTCACTAAAGATTTCTCTAAAAGTAGAAAATATGTGAAAATTATTCACAAGAGTACAGGCAAACGTTCAGCTTTTCTACTTTGGCAACATAATGACCTTGGGAGATTTTTCTTTTTCTTACAGATAGTATAGTTCGAGGCATCATGCTAGACAATTTTAGAAAGAAAAAATAATCAATGGTGTTTCACATTTCTGCACTGTCAGTGCACTGTGAAAGAGGGACCATTATGGTTTCTGGCAGAAAACATTTCCAGGCTGTCAATGCAGACAGCCAAAGCTTATCAAGAATTGAAGGGCTCAGGGTAGGTCTGTCCAGGAAATGAAAAACAATTCCAGGAAGAATTAGCTCGATGAAACATGATCTGCAAAGACCTTCTTACACATTTTCATTTCAGTTGCATCTACCTATTTTTCTTTTACTGTTTGCAGAAAGGCAAAAAAAAAAAAAAAAAAGTGGTTTCTAATTCAGTCAGGGCAACCAAATGAGAAAATGGGAGTTCAAGACATTACAAACCAAGGTAATTGGACTGGACAGGCCAAGACAGATGTGCTAAAATCCACAATCAAGTTTGGCTTAAATTTAACAAAAGAAATCACAACACTCCAAAGCAAGAAAACAAAAAATAGAAAAGAAAAAAAGCCAGTCAAACACACTCATTGGACAGCTTTTAGATAAGAAGACAGAACGGTAACGCACTACTTTGCCTACTCACTATTGACAAAATGTGCTTTTTTCCCCTCCTCTTTCCCATAACCTTTAATCATTAAGCAATATTGTGTAAGGAAAACTGTTATTTTTTAAACTCTGTGTGTTAAATTTCAGTTACTTCATTTTCTCATTAGCAACTGAACTGGGCATCTTGCTAGTTGCTGCCAATCATCTATTCACACACAAATACTGTATAAAACCACACCTATCCTAGGACTTACCCCATTGGCTCTGCTAGCAGCTTGGAAATAGATGCTGTAGCTCTTATGAGGAAGAAGAGGAGTGTTCCAGAAACCACTGTAAGTTTTGTTATCACCAATAGTAAAAGGCTGAGCAGTTTGTAAACCATTGGCTGGAAACTCTGCAGCAAAGTAGTACTGGGAATTCAAAAGCGAGGCATTCTGGAAATGAATGGGCACTGGGTAGCACTTCAGGATTTCAGTTGTCCTTTTGGTTCTCCGTGGGCGTTCTTCTTCAACAACTATTTGATAGACACTAAGAGTGTAGAAAGGAAAAAACAAAAGAAACACATGGGTTATTTTAAGACTTGGGGAGTCAACTCATTCTGAAACCATAATAGCACACCAGTATTTATGAAAAAAAAAAAAAAAAAAAAGCTGTTAAAAGCAAAGGACACGGGAAGACAGTGTCATTATGGAAGTCAAGTGTAAGAATTTGTGGAATAGATTTATGCTTTCAAATTAGCCATACACGCCACAGCTTTTCATATAGCAAATGCACAAACAGTTTCTTGTTCAAGCTCTTGTACAAAAAAAGCTTGCTTGATTAGTGCTAAAGTGTAGAATTAAGTATTATTTTTGTTCACAGAAGTAAGCATAAAGCTATAGATTCCACCCTCTAACCTTTCTAAATGAAATGAAATGAGTAGTAAGATAAAAATGAAGAAATAAACTACAAAGCGACAGGGAATAGTATTTTCTTAACTGTTGACATTATAACTATTTAAGAAAGCACACAGAGGTACACTACAGCCTTTAAAAATTGCAGTGGAATACTGAGCAAGAATAAAACACTTTTAAATGGAAGTTATTCTCACTCAGCAAAGCACTTCTACACATCTTAGAAATAACCAGATTTTAAATGTTTCTGCATTCTGCAAAGCAATTCAGTTTGTACTTGCATTCTTTGCTGTACAAATCCCCTGCAGGGAACAGTCCATTCCTCTCCACCATAAAGGTGCTATGGACCTTCAAGTGGGAACAAAGACATTGCAATTTCTGCTGTATATGCAAATAGTATAATCATTATACCCTTGCAGTTACTCTAAAAGCCTGAGTCAGTGCTTTCAAATTTGTGAAGTGGGAAGTCCATGTCCCTAAAGAGGACTGGCTTGCAAGTTTATTGCTTCACTGGAGGCCAGTGATTCTTAATCATTACTTGTCTCCTGGAATCTTGAATCCCGGTAAGCAAGTCAGGATAGGTAACTGATGTTAAAGTGGCAATGTGTCCATATTTTTGCACATCATCTATATCTAATAACAATTTATGACCTTTCAAGTTGATAATTCATAGAAAGAAGCAATCTCTGGGTAGGGTATGTTCCTTAAAGATGAAATATCCACACAGTTTGACATGTTATTCCCACTCCATCATCTGTAGGTATACGATTATGTTTACAGAAGAGTCTGCTTAAAGTACAGGGACACATGGGCTGGACTCTGCAGATCTCAGTCTGGACCCAACAGGGCTTATTGTCTTAGTCACATCACTGCACAGCTACAGCTACTCCCCTTCTGAAGGCAAATCTGGTTTAGAAATAAAAGAGATGACTCTGCAGTCACCAAGCCAGCTCATAGCCAGTGAGCTCCTGCATCTGCTGGGGCTCTGCTAGACTCAAGCTGCCTTGAGTGCTACTATAGAGTTCTCCAGCTCTTGCACTCTCTGCAACCCTACTGACTCACTGCACCACCAGACTAACATATTGCTTCTGCACTCAAGCTGCCTTTGCATGTTTAGATAATGCTGTGTACTTGAATGATGCCCCATCAGTGAAACTGTTCAAGGTCAGGTCAGAAGGGGCTTTAAGCTACCTGATCTAGTGAAAGATGTCCCTGCCCATGGCAGGGGCGGTGGACCAGATGATCTTTAAAGGTTCCTTCCAACTCAAACCATTCTATGACTTCACGATTACATGACAGCACGATACTAGGTCTGCAGAGCCTTCAAAGCTGAGTATCACCAAGAGGCATACGAACACCAATTCTCTAGTCATCTCACTGGTTTTTTACCAGACCTACCAATCATGTGCAGCAGACCCCATTCACTATGTCTTCAAGATCTACACTTCCCACACTCACAAAAAATGCCCAGAAAGTTAACACTGAGAACACTTAATATCTCTTCTTCTTTAGACTCTGACCACAGTGGAGGTTTAGTTTAATGTAAAGACACTTTAAGTGTCTTAAGATATCTATACATCTGTAAACTCCCATTACAGTCACTGGAGAGCTACTCAGTACAGACATGACCAGGGAGAAGGTCTCTACTTTTGGGTCAACTTAATTGCCTTCTAGGCACCACTGACTATAGTAACTGAATACTCAGGTCACATGTAGACATCTACTAGTGGACACCTAAGTTTAGATGTTTTAATCAGATGCTGAACCCCACACAGAAATCAAACCACATACAAGTAAAATTTGGTACAGCCAGGAAGACAAAAAAAATGTCTTGATGGTCCACTTAAAGGCCACTGTCTGTACATTTTGCAGTTCTGTACAACAAAGTCTAGACAACTAGCAGAAAGATTTTCATTAGCTGATTAATTCCATGCTGAGTGGTAAATGAAGGTCAATACATGGCAACCTTTCTTTGATCCTATGAGAACTGATCTGTAAAAAACTAGCCATGAAACATCTAAGCTTAAAAATTAATCACTGTCACAATAATCTTGGTTTTTTTCTCTTCCAAATCAATGTTTGACATTATTTTAGCAGTTATTTTTCTAGAACAAGACACAATTGCTTAGAACTGGGATTCCAAGCTACTTTGAAGACAGTGCGTTGCCTCCTCTAACTATTAATTTACAGTGAATCTACAATGACTACCGTTTGCAAATTTAAATGGAGTATTGGAAAAAAAGTAGAAGGTGATGTAAAAATCTATTCTAGCAAGGTAGTGAAGCTGGATACACTTGCCTAATACCACAGCAAAAATAAGAATCCCTCAGTTTCACTAAAGCTCGATGGATAGTAAACTAAGTTATTTGGCTGTTGCTGTCGGGAGAGTATTGTTACCTTTTTTATTGCAGCAGGACTGAACATAAACGGGACCTCAGACCAGATGAAGTAATACGACCTGTCTCAATACTGGCTGAAATGAGGATTCTTTCATTTTTCACTCAGTGATTAAAGGTTAAGTTTGTAGATATTTTAGAAACAAATCTGTCATTAAAATGCTCCTTTTCCTCCGGCAAATTCATGTTAGTTATACTATATGCACTATTCCTTGTATATTACATTTTAAATGCCTGCCATCTATTCATCTTCAGATACATTAAAGGAAGAACTAAGTTGACTGCAGCAATTTCAAACTCAAAATGTCTTTTCATCCTTTCTCCATGAGACAGATTAGATTTGCAAGCATCTAAACCTCAAATCTATTTGCTCTTTAATAATTTAAGCACTGAAAGGTCAAGCAGCTCTTTTCTGTTCCCCTTTATCAAAGTCCAAGTGCTAATGAAAAATAACTAAATCCTATCTGCTGCCCAATTTCCACACAGTGCTGTTTCTCTGATGAAATTAACACATTATAAGCACCTGGGTCAATGGAAACATGACGGAACTTTATGAGTGATACGTTTTACATTTGTACAAATGAGATAATTTTGCTAATGAATTTTACAAAATTATCCCAATTACAATTATAATCCAAAAGCTTCCTCTAATTCTTACTGTTAAAATTGCTTTCTTTAATATATAACAACTGAATTGCCAATGCTGAAAAGGGTTCGAGCTCAGTGAACTGAGCTAGCACTGAACCAGGACTCTATTACTCCTCTGAGGTATAAGTCAGATTTCCGGCTTGTTTGAAGTTGCATTATTCCTTTTCCACACCTCTACATTTCAGAGAATAAAGTCTTCCTACCTGTAATCCAAAAAATAAAATCTACACAATAGTGAAAGGTGCCGAAAGCATATCAGCTATTGGTAGAACTTCAATTTACCTTTCTGAAGGAAAGAAACATAATTTAAGTTTAATTGACGCAAAGCAGTTCTACTATCAAATTCAAATTCCTTGGAAACTGAACACAAAATCTGCTTTTATATAGACTGAAACTTACTGTTGCATCAAGAAAGGAACACATGGGAATTATTTTTAACTTAGGATTCAAATATTTCAAATATGCTGATTTAAAAAGGTGTCTGGGAAAAGAAAAAATTGATGTAATTTTAAAGATATTTTTTATTTTAACAATTCCAAAACAGTTCCAAATTTAAATAATTATGCAGAGATACCAATCTGAGCATAATAAGGACTGTAATTTTGGGTAGAAATTAGCGATACTAGGCTTCTCAGATATTTACTGAAATTGGGCTGCTTAAATTAAAATGGTCTGTTAATGTCTGCTAAATATACTGGTTTTCTTTCAGAGTTGAAAAAAAAAGACATGAAAGAAGAAAGAAAACATGTTAACACACTAATCAAAGATGCTAAGAATATTTAGACAAATGAACTGAACAATTCAGAAGAAGATTTAAGCATATATTTATTCTTAAATCCATGAAATGATGGGTTTTAGTAACCTGCTGAATCAGGACATTATTCCACATTACTGGAATGCAGTAAATAAAATTTTAATTAATCAAAGTCTCTTTGGTTGAGACAAAATAATTTTCCAAGAAGGGCATTTTTGGATACAAGCATGGAATTCAGGATTCTTAATACCGCAGTCCTTAACATGTACAATCTAGGTATTTATCAGTTGAAACTTATGAATTTATAATTACATATCCACCAAAAGTAATTCCAATTAAAAAACAAAGGGAAAACAAGCTTGATTACTTCATTATTGAAATGTCAGCTCTATTTTTTCTCTCTTAAATAGTCTTGATGCTTCGCTTAACTGAAAGCAGTTCATTGAAGCCATAAAGAATTTTTAACAATTTATTTTACAGAAGAAAGATGGCCTAAGGACCTGAATCTAGACTAAGAGTATCTGAATTTATTTACTACTCTTAATACAACTGTTGTGTGCAATCCCAGGCAAGTCAATTAAATATTTTGGGCCTCAGTTCTCCAGCTGTAAAATGAGAATGGGAAAGTTTCTTATTCCCTTTAACCTGCTTCAACTGTTCAAAACTGAAACCTTTTCAAGACCACCTTTTCTATTATCTTTGAAAAAAATAGTGCTGGTTGTTTTTTTTTTTTTTCCTGGGAAATGTACAAACCCTGAAAAGCTCTTCAGCTCCACTAACAGTGCCCTGATCAGCTCTGTAAACTGCTGGGCTACTTTTGCAGACTGCTTATGGTAACACTGTAGAGCCTAATTAGAAGATTTCTGCTCATTGTAGTAAGTCTCTTCTTAGTCTCATGCTTTATTATAAACATATATGACTGGTACTTTCTGTAGATCTATTTCTGTATCTTGACTTGCATGCTTACCTTGTTTTAATGCCAAACATTCAAACAATAGAATAACCTTTGATCTACATACTGACCATTATTTCAGCTACTTATTCCCATAGCCTTACTTTATCTATATGCTAGAATCACTTTACTGCATTCTTCTACTAAAACATCAAAGTTCCAATAGATGGCAAAATTAAGAAACCCAAACCCACCTCGTTATCTCAGTTTTACGTCCATGAAGAACTCAATTCCTCAAATCATAACACTCTACAGGATCCCCACAATTTCACCAATACTTGCGCAGACACTGAACATTCTTCTAGTGCATTGCCATGAAAGTCATAAGCACTTTTTAAAAATATTGGTTGTTTTGTTCATGTTTTGCAGCCAAAACTTCATATATCTTTGCTCACCATATATTAAGTAACAAGTTTATTATTTAACACTGTTTCTTTAAAAGGCACTCTCTTTGGACAATTTTTTTATATAATCTGCAACATAACTTCCCCTTCACTTCTGTCATCAGCTGTTTCTGACATCTGCTAATATATCTATATGGATTAACATTGGAGAGTTTCATCTATTTCTTCCTACCCATATATTGCAGTAGATTCTTGTAATCCATCCTGTAACTTAAAATTTTACAGTACTAGAAATTATATGTAAACCATATCTTGAACTGGAAAAGAGAAATTACTCTTTAAAGGACAGGAATGAATAATTTACAGTTAGCAGGCGAATAGAAGAAGGCTACAATAAATTGCCACTAACTCTCCTACTACTGAGCAAGCGTCTGTATATTTATTATAGGTGGCATTAAACAAAGGTGATAATGACAATCCCCGATTTATCAGATGTCTCACCATCATAGCTACATATGCTTCGCCAGTGGCTCAGGAGTTCTACCAACACATAATGTATCCTGAACAAAATGTACTTCATGTGCAGTCATTTTCAGCACAGATGAGAAGCTGAATAACCAGCTCAACAGTAGTCCTGTCACTCTGACCACTTTAGAATTTTGCACATTTTGTCAAAGAGGGAAGCAGACACTGTTCAACTGTGTATTGTCTGCATATCACACAGAGACCATTGCTACCTTCAAGATCAGCATTTATAGGCTGAAAGAACTGGGTGCAGTACTAATTGTTCTTAGGGAGGGTATGGTCTCGGGACAAGGGCAGTCTGAAAGAACATAAAGTGGGATAAAACATAAAGTTTATTTGGGAGGGGTGACTTTTCTTGTCCAAGCATTAGAAATTTTTTTTGATGAGTGAATTGGCATTGGTACAGGTGGGATAGAGATTAGGTCAATGACTCCATAAATTTAGAGTTTATGAAGTAGGACTAGGGAGTTTTTGATTAGCAAAAGGAGCAATGAGTATGACTACTAATGATGGAGAAGCCTGTTCAAGGTAGCCCCCTCTATTTCAAGAATGTTTTATTTGGGAGATCAGAGATTTTCTTGGCTTTAAGTAAAATACAGCCTTGCCTGCTATATATGCCTGCATATATTTATATATGAAAATATAGAACTTAGAGTAAAAAAAACAAAACCAAACCAAACAGACCAACCAAAACCTCCAAATCAAGGCTGCTGTACCAATGCCAACAACCATGCAAGTATTGTTAAAGTAATATACTAAGATCTAACCTATAACAGAAAAAAAAGCTGATGAATTAGGCAATGTTGCAAATCATACTGGCAACACAGAAGCAATCAAAATTCTTGCAACTGTTCACATTTAAGTGCTTGACATACCAGTGTTAAAGGTGTATTGCCTTTTCTTTTTGTGAGTGAAGCGAGTCTTAAATCCTCATAACATTTTGTTTGCATCTTTACTTGAAGTCAGAAGGTTTTATGCAAACAAAAGTTCCACAATCTTTGGCAGGTTTCTAAGTCTGCAGGACAGTTGATGCTTCCAAACTGTAGGAAAGGGTCTAAGAAAAGAAAATACTTGCGCTAGCAGCTTGTTGCAGCTTGAATGAAATGATTCTATTTCCACACCTGGGTTTATTTACTGGCTTTGCAAGTCAAGAGATAAGTCTGGTTAGATTCTCCAAGGCAAGCTCTGTCTTCATTCTCAGGAAACACTATTACTGGCACCTGAAATTTCCAGCCCATGGGAAAAGTCAAATTGGAGAAAGCCACAAATCTTTGAGAATCAGACCTGGAGTGAACACAAGAGGGACTAATATTATACAGCACCTCCATTGTCATGCAAGGAGCCCTATTTCTCAGATCAATCAAAGCAGAAATACCTAAACAGCTGTAAAGGAGGGATAAGACAGCTTAGGTTAGCCCCTAGAGATACTGCCAAATGTAAACTCTCAGGTGTCGTAATAAGCTTTATCTTCACAGACCCAAGTCCATTGCGGAACAGTATCTGGTTTTTAATGTAAAATTCCTAAGCTGCTTTGTGCCTGTCCAACTCTTTCGTATGGATAGTCTCAAAGACTTAAAAGTTAGTATTTACAAAGGGGATTTTCTGGGAAAAATACATCCAAGTAAACCTCTCCTTAGCATTCCTATGGATTTATACAGGAAATCCCAACAGTTCTCATATGGGGAGCATTATGTCACTGGAAGTCAAAGATACTTTGCTTGTTCTTTCCTCCAAGGACAGTCACCAGGGGAGGATATGACAATGCATTCAATTCCTTTGAGAAGGAAAACAGTTGCTACATAATATCTTAATTGCAGAAGAGTCAGATGGGCTCTGAAAGGGGTAAAATAATGGCCACCATAAATCCATCATGGATTTAAATGTTTTTTTCCAAACACAGAAGAAATGATACATTTCTCTTGTGAGTTTAGACTCTAGGATTTAAGGGAAACATCAGAGCCTGGGCTCCAAAAATTCTTAGAAGAAAATCTGCAAGAAAGGAAAGAGAGACAATGATGCATGATCCTTCCACTGGCCAAACGGGTGCCACCTAGTCCCGATGACACAATGTATTTAATTTTTTGGCTTATTTCCTAGTATATGGATTCACGGTTTTAGAGAATCTAGGCACACTACGTCAGGGGCAGAGTATGTCCAGTAGATCGAGACAGGATTACAAGGATGCAACTATGTCTCCACAACTGTTACATATGTTTCCACACCTTCAATTCCCTAATCCTGAAATAAAGTTTCCCCATCCTCACTCTCCAAGGGACTGACTACTACTCTATACCAATATGACCATGTTGATGAGGGACAACGTATTGGCAACTCTCCATACTTAGAAATAACCACATAATTCTACCTTTTTTTTTTTCTTCTATAAAGATAAGCATAAATGTCCCTTTGTCATTTTGAAGGTAAAGTTTTTCATTATTATTTCTTTTGTTGAAAAAAACCAAAATGTTCTAAAACATTGCAGGCCGCAAAAAAAACTATGATCAGAAACACACTTTTCCTGAACGGCTTACAACCTTTCCATGGCTTGTGCTCTCCATACTTAATATGGATTAATATATTTGGCTGCTTTTTCTTCAAGCTCACAAATGTCAAGAAAATATATAGGTTTTGTACACATTCTGTAGTCCTACACAGAATAAAGTTACTGCAAAATGAAAATAAAATTAAACCTACTTATAATGGTACTGTTTCACACTGACTTCCAAGTAATTTTCTACAGGTGTAAGTAATCAAAGGCAAGAGAGCATTTGGCTCTATATTCATAAATTCTCTCAGCTATTAACGATGTATTTGCTGGAGAAGCAAAAGACATCTTTGATTATAGACCTCCCCTAATGTGGGCTATACTGTATCAATGAGATCTAGTTACTGAACACAGACTGCAAGGGACAAGCTAATGGGAGCACCAGAGATTTGGCAGGGTATTTTTTTTTTGTAGGAAAATAAATGTTTAGAGTGAAGAGACTGCAAGAACACATTTAAATAGTTTTAGCTTGCAGATAAGTAACTGTGCAAAGGGAAACAAAAGCTGAGCAAACAAAATCAGAGAAAGAATGAAAAAATTAAGAATACAAAAGACTACACAGGGTAGGAATGTAGAGAATGAGAGAAGAAAATAAAAGGAAAATAAAAGAAGAGATAATATAATGAGAACAGAATATAGATGTACCACCACCTTTGATTGATTGATAAACAAGAAGTGAAAGAAAAAGTAGTAGGAGGAAACATAATATAAAAATGAAGTCTAATACATACTTTAAACAAAGCATTTTCTAACAACTTATAGTCAGCTACTTTTTATAAATTACATGCAATGTTTCTAAAAGGTGTTTGATTTCTGAACTACATTATTCAATCTAACACCTTTTACAAGCATATTGCATGTAATTTATAAAAGTACTATATTTCATAAGATAGTTAAGAAATCACATCATATACTTTTATACGATGGGGACAGGGGGGAAAATTGTTTATCTAAGAATGACTGTAACAAGATCTCTTCACACTCACAATGATTTACTGAGTATTTTTTTAACTGCTCTACCAACTGATACTTGGCTTCTTCCATAAGTAACTCTGTTATGCATAACTGATACTCTTTCTAATAGGTATGCCACCATTATATTTTTGGCAAACATAGAACTTCTCTGCTGATATCTCTTTCATATATATGGGACAAAACCACCCCATTTACATTGATCAGGTACTGGGTTCTTTAAATGCTGTTTGAAACAGAAGACGCTTCAAAGCTTTATAAATAGACTCTACAAGTTTTACAGGGAGAATCCTGTATATATATTCCACGTTGTCTGTGATACCCAGCTCCCACCCTCAATATGCTCAGCTCGTTTTAGCATCTCCCAAATATTGGCTGGAAAATAGGCAAAACACACTGTGGCTGTGGCTGCTTCTGGGCTACATACGGGCCTGCTGGTATATGAACTGTAGCTCCCTATCGACTGACCAAATGAAATGAACTAAATAGTTCACGCGGTAACATAACCTATCTTCAGCACAGATGCTAATCTGGGTCTCTTCTCTGTACCCAGAGATTCCAAAACATTGGAGAAACTTACTATTTATAAAAAATTTAAACTATTTTACATGTGCTTGAAAATCTTCAAGAGGTTTGATATTAATGAGGGAAGGAAGGAACATACAGTCAGGTGAACACCATGATACATAAGCCTTGTTTTCTTAGGAAACTAGAAAAACAGGTGTAAACTTTAACTTAGTTATGTTCTAGAAAGTTTAATTCTTATCTTGGATATGAAGATATGAAGAGTGGTGACAGGACAAGGGGCAATGGTTTTAAATTGGAAGAGAAGAGATTTAGATTAGATATAAGGAAGAAATTCTTTACAGTGAGGGTGGTGAGGCACTGGAACAGGTTGCCCAGGGA
>KZ505666.1:154997-177289 GCA_002844005.1 Limosa lapponica baueri | reverse complement strand
AAAAAAAAAAAAAAAAGAACCGCGGTGAGATGATAAGCCACAGTGGAAAATCTGATTTCACATTGACGTTAAGGATATGGGAAGCACACGTGCGTAATACACAGTAAGATCAACAGTGAAAGCTCCCAAAGACAGCAATGGGTTATATGTGCCTGACAATTCCTAACTACAGTTTTACAAGAATTCAGAGTGGGTCACTCAGCACTGTGGCTACAAACTAGCGTACAGTTACTGTGATATACCTTGTCAGAAAATGACTTGAAAATGTCTCCAGAAAGTACATCCTCACATAATCCTGTTCAACAACTACTCGGGGAAATGTAGCTGATTCACTTGCTCCCCCTTCGATCCTTCCACGGCACACAGTAAAATGAAAACAAATCCCTGGCATACTTCAGTAAACACAGGGCAACAGCATCTCTTTCTTACATATTCAAGAAGAGCTCTGGTTGTTCTACATTTGAACCAGGTATGTATAAACTGAGTACACTTTTAAAAATCATGCAATGCAGTAATTTCCAGTGATGTTCATAACTATTTCATTATGGTTCTTAAACTAAACACTTCTCTCTCTCTCTCAGCAAATTCCCAGAAATACACTTGAGCCCCCTACACACATCTAGGAGAGAAACACATCTCGTTACAACTCCAGAGGGCTACTCTGAGGTGAAGGTGGGATTGTACCTCTCATACTATCTCTATGGGATGATCAATGAGCCCATAACCAAGGAACTACCTACACTCAGCCAAAAGTAACTGCTTATATTTAAAGACCTGAAAGGCACTTTACTCGGGGCTTTACTGTATAGGTCTACATCTCATTAGGATACAAATGTCTGAGCTGTCTCATGAGAGATGTGACAGTCATGCCAGCTCTTTCCACAATAACCTAATGACTTGAGCATGTTCTTAGAAACTGGAGGCCAGAGTTCAATACTATTTTCAATCTGATAGGCTTTCACCATAATACTCCCACCTCCCAACCATCTGAACAGCGTTACTGTGGTCTCCTGATGAGGTTGGCCTAGCATGCAAACAGAAATACAAGAGAATCAGGAGAGCATTCCTGAAGCAACCTGTCTAATCAAATGTAGACTCTCCCAGTTCTGTCCATTATTTCTGTTTTTATTCAATGACAGTCTAAAATATAACACATTAAAAGTCCTGTGAGAAAGGAAAAAGGACTTCAGGCCTCTTGCTTGCCTAGGAGGAGCTTTAGGAACTTTATGCTCCTAATTAGAGGTTTATACTGGTTTACTGAGAACATAGCGATACTTGAGAACAGTCTGGTGGCTCAGACTTGCTAACGCCAAGCTGCCTAAAATCCATCTAAGCTATATGCGTCAACAGGAGACTGAACAGAGAAAAGCAACACCATCCTCCCTGTTTGAAAGGTCCCCATCAGGGCTTTGGCACCAGCCAGCTACCACTCTCCTCAAAAATTCTAGACATGAATGAGGGCCCGTTCCCAACTGGTAGTTGGTCATTGTGCCTGGGAGCTCTGCAGTATGAACACAGACTGTTTTTCACCAGTTGGCCTCAGTATCAGAAAAAGGTACAGGGTATACAAATTTCACTAGTTCATATGCATGCCTGAAGTCTGAACTCAAGTAGGCTAAGCTGGGCACTGAGCAGCCATTCCTTGGAAAGGGATCATGGAAAAATGACACTGGTCTGTTCCTTGCATACTCAGAGACCAAGCTGTTCATTTTGCTAATTTTCCTAAGTAGACCTAAGAAGAACACATTTTATCAATTCTGACTGAAATTGGTGGTCCAGAGCAAGCAAAACAGGGTATGAATGCCAAGAGTTTATGATTCACGTCGACTTGCTGTTGGACTTCAGCCTTCACCAGGGACCTAGTGGTCCAAAGGATGTCAGCAGAGAACTAGCTAGCCTAGCTGAACTGGACTATCATGCTGTCAGAATGAGAGGTAAGCAATACAGAAAAACTATCATTAGAAGTTATGCAAAGACATGGTCTCCACTGCATCCTACTTAAGGCCAGCATGTAGAAGGAAAATTTAAAAAAGGAAAAGAAAAAAGCAAAGTCTCTTAACAGTGCAGCACATTTTGCCGTGAGAAAGTATTGGTGAGTTATGAAACTGAAAATAATCTCTTCAGAGATATGGAAAAATCTGTTCTCTTTTTTATTCTGGAAATGCTCTAGTTTGCTTTATTTACCATAGATTAATTTTTATTAATCTTATTGCTAAATGACAGATCGCATTACATGCTGAGTTCTCAGTGACACAAATTACTACTCAAAGAAATAAAAAAATCAATGTTCCTTTTACCCAGGGACTACGCGTAAAAAGTAAAAGTAAAAAGACCATGGAAATTTCTGAACAAGCCAGCCGGACATGTGAAGCTGCACCACGCATGCCCAGGCAACACGTACCATAAATTCTAACTCAAGTCACAGTAAAAATCCAAGGACAAGTTCTACTGCATAACAAAAAAGAATTACAGCATTTTTACAGCATAAGCAATTATTGTACTGTTCCCTCAATGAAACTGAAATTGACCCTTCTGCTGTAAATAATTATACTTGTTGCTATAAAGAAGTGACAATTACGGGCCTTAATAAAACCCCGTCTCTTCTGAATCACAGACATCCTCAAACAAGTTTACTGGCTGCCTCACAGGTTGTAAAACTATGATTTGGAAATACAGTTTGCAGACAAGAGCTGACCCTACAGCATACAGTTCAAGTTTTTATATTTACAGACCCTTAAACAATAGATCGGATGCTTCTGGCAAGCAAATTAAAGAAGACACAGTAAGGTCCCTTCACGCTCTTTAGACCTTGCAATCTCATAGTATTTCAAAAGGCTGCATTTTGAACACGACATTTCAGAATGCTAGTGAGTTAGTAATGCTGCTTGAACATGTATAGTAACATTACTTCAACATAACCATTTCTTTATCATAAATCCACCAAGTATCTAGACCGTTTTATCAGTGAGCTCTTGAAAGGCCAAAGTTCGCTTTTCATTTTATTGGGAAGCTTTCCAAATCTCTCCTGGTTAATGCACAGTTTTGATATTTCTCTCCTCAGCTGTGTCTACATGAGATTTTCTTTTTTCTCATTACTGCATTACCATGTAATGTCACTGGGAATAGAAGGAAATTACAATAACATGCCAGCATTACATAACGCGCTAGGTAGGAATTGTGAGAGCACAGAGCTAAAAATACAGATATTACAATGCTTTTATTTGCATGTGCTGTTGCCATGTTTTTGTCCACACAGACTGCTAACACGTCTCTTATTGTGCAAATCAGCACTCTCCCATTTCAAAACTCATTTGTTTACTTATCCTGAATTTATAATCGCACTCATGATGTCTGCTTCCATAATTTATGCGTGGTAATTAATGCTGCACTCTTAACACGCAACACAGAAACTCAGACTGAGATATCAGCACCTCTTCTTCTCTGAGAAGTGGATTGCAACTTTGTGGCCCAGCCCTGTGGCTGCCATGTACTCACAACAGCAATGCAAGTACCCCATGGTCTCTTCAAGGCTATGGAAAATATCCTGAAACTTTTGTATTCAGAGTGCTTGAAGCCCTGCTGCTTTTTGAGTCTCAGTGATATCTGCCATGGGTTTCTGAACAGCCTGGCTAGCTTACTAGCTTTTGCTTGGATTTCTTGATTGCCAGCGAAACAATTTAATCTGCTGATCTGCCAAGAAGGTGAGTGCTTTTGTGAAGATGGTAAGTTTCAAGAATAAAGGTAGGTAGTGGCTTCTCTAGAAGGCTGTCGGTCAGGAGGGTCCTGCAAAAGCTCTCGCAGGCTTCAAATGATCCCATTTCTTCAGATGGAAGTGTCTGAACACTATTGCATGCCCTAACTGATGTGGCATAAGGAATGCAAACTCCTGCTGCCAGCCAAGAAGTGACAAAGCAGAGGGGCTGGCCAGACACTTAGAAGACTGATCCTCATGGCACCAGTCATGCTGAAGGAAAGAGATGAGGCCCTAAGACCCATTGTCCTACCTTGCAATGTGTGTGGCAGGGATGGGAAGGCAATTGTGGCCTCTGCTTCATGTGCAGCACACTGTGGTTCCAGTGGGGAACTGTGGCATCACATACGAGTCTTTGCATTTCAAAGGTGACCACCTCAGTTTAATTTACTCCTTCCTACAGCTAGTAAGAGCGTAGGAATTAGGTGTCCTCCATCATTTATTTAAGAATCATTGTACTACGAGTGTTGTTGAAATGGCTAAGCCACATACAGAATGAAGGACTCCCTGGACTTGGGCTGACAAAGGTTTATTTACACCATGCATCTTTCTTTGAATCATGCTGTTCCTGTCCCAAGGGACCATATGCAGATGGCCTTAATTCCACTTGTGACAATGAAGCCAGTATTTACAGAGTGCCTTTAAAGGTCTGGATTAGGCCAATAAGAAATGTAAATCTCTGTGGAATTTAGACAATCTGAACATATCATGAAGTGTTTACCTTATGAAGTAGTAGAAAGGAGTGCTTATCACTTTAGATAACATGTAGTTTGAAATTTCTATGGTAGTTTGCAGCTGCACTTCAAAATACTTAACAGCTTAATATGGCCTTTTGGGTTGAAATACAATATACATTACTTCTTCAGAGAAGAGAGATTAAAAGTACATTTCAAAATTAGGCACTTCAAGTAAAGAGATGTTTCCTTTATTTTCCCAGTAGAGTTGCTATTTAGGGCACCCAACTGGCATGTTGAAGAAGTTGGGCATGCTAACGATAAAGGAGATGCACTGAAAGTACACAGTCTGCCTTCACTCTAGCACACTCTCAGCTTTCAACTCACATAATTCAAAGTTTCTTTGCTTCCTTCTGCATGTTTTCTTTAGGTACTTACTTACTTACTAACTGTCTCTCTCCCTCTCATCCTGTCTGGGCTTTGCAGTCCCAGATGGTGCAGGACTGATCCTACATACGCAGTACGGAGGTACTCTGGCATCCTAAATGCCAGGCACTGCATCCACAGGGCACTGCTAGCTGGCACGCTTGGCCCTCCTGTTCTCTCACTTTAGGGTGGAAAACTGAGCAGAAAGGGTGGCTGAATGGGCCATTAACTGTTTAGAAATGTTTAATGGAGCAAATCCAGCTGAGCCAAACTCTATAATGCAGTATGAGAAAAAGACCAGGAGGCAGAGTAGAGCCTGGATGGTCTCGTCTTCTTTCTTATCCTGCTTGCTCCTTTCCCCAGGCTGCAGCTCCCAGAGCGCTTGCTGTCGCCAGGTCGTTCCGGTGTTATCTGGGTGAAAATCTTTGGGATGTTTACTGTTAAGGCTTTTTGAGGAAGTGGCACAGAATAGCAGGAGAAGGGTGGTATGGTGACAGCATTTTGCTGATTACGTAAGCAAGATAAAAGAAGTAGAAACATTCAACCTTTCTCATGGCAAGACTGAATGGAAATCTCTGTGACAAAGAAAACTCGCTTCTCCCTGGTTAAGCTAAAAGCTTGCAGGAAAACTTTTCCAGAGAAGGTCATAAGAACCTTTTATAATGGAATGTGGCAAACAATCTAAAGCTCTTTCTAACATGGATGCATATACAAATAACACTAAATATACGCAGTCACCGATCATTACATTTTTCATTCCCGTGTATGAGCCAGCCTTTGCAATAAAACAGCATTCCTTAGTTGAAGAAAATGGCACTGACCAATGTATGTACCCACAGACAATTTGGCCCCAGGGTCTTTTAAACTTTAGGCTAACTTGCCCTGAAGAAGTAAAAGGCACAATGATACTGCCTTGGAGGAGTGATGACATCAATAGGAGTTGAAGAGCCCTCACAGAAAAAAATATTTGCATTTGTACGCTTTTTATGCAAATTCTTTAAAACTTCACTGACTCTTACATATGCATATCTTTGGAAAAAAGAGAATATCCACAACAAGACATATATTACACAATTTCCACAGAGCCATCACCTTAAATTAAAAAAAAAAAAAAGCCTTGCAAATTACAGTAATTCTAAAAATCAAAATAGCTTAGCCAGCTGTTAAAGAAGTGCATACATGCATCATTACTGAATGCATTACTGCTTTAAACATATATAATTCCAAAATAATCTCCTTGAAATAAACACACCCACAGCCATAAAACATGCTGGACCTGAAATTGAAGACAAAGCAAGCAGTATTTGTTGTATTAAAACTCTGACAAAATATATTTTAATCATGTCCAGTCTTATGAATTCTAGAACAACCTGGGATGCCATTTGGCCTTCATGATTAATGTGTACTTTATCATTGTAAACAAAGCTTCCTGAACATTTCTATAAAGTCTGCTTTTTGAATCAACATTTAAACAATCAGCACTGCCCTTTCTCTCCTTTTATGTTGTCATGGTTGTGTATGGATTCTAAATAAGGTATAAGATAACAGCATTTTTCATATTCAAGCAGAGAAAAAGAATTTAATCACAGAAAAAAAGCTGGAATTCTGAATGACCTCAGGTATTACCTTTGTTGACTTGAACAGCAGAATTTCTGCTCTCCTTATCCATCTCAGGAATTAAAGAATTTTATGTGACATGGCTGATGTGTTGATCAATAAAACAACAACAATCATTTACACTGCAAGTTTAGTGCAGTTTCAAAAATCTGCATTAACCAAGCCGGTAGTTGTAGCAGAATCAATAGACAAGGCATCTTGCTTAGTGGTGTGAATAAATGAAGTATGACTAAACTTTTAGCACCCAATGAATACAGATTCAGATGATAAGATCCACGTGCAGAATGTGTTCTGCAAGCCATGCAATGACAGTGTGCTTGAGAGTGTAATGCACAATAATGTCAAAGGTACTGAGAAATTCTTACTTTAATTTTCACTCTGCTTCACTCAATATTGGCATTGTGAGCTTGCAGTCAGCATTCACTTTATTTTGAGACCTGTTGCAAAGGACCTTGGTAAATTTGCTCCTGTGTGTTTATGTCAGTTCTATAGCTTCATGTTACTTTAAATCTCTCCTCCTGTTTTCCTAACCACTCACCCCCTTATTTGGCACACTTTAATCTCCTAACTAGCTCCTTTCTATTGTCAGTGAAGTTTCTGATGTGTCACTACTGCTATAGGAGTCAATCATCTTTAGTTCATGATGCAGAGAAAAGGAATGAAGCTGTTTTTTTATTAGTGGTCTAATATGTTTGTGTTTAAACAATGACTCCAACTGCTACTATTTTAATCCAGATGCTTGAATTCAGAAGGACTACACTATAGCTTTGTGAGATAAATTAAAACAAACATCAAATCATTCTGTTTCTAATCTAATCTGCTAAATCAAACAGTTTAATTGAATCTGCTTTAATTGCTTTCTGCTTTTTTCTCAGGTGGTTCAGACTTCCCCAAAGGGTTAAATTTTCTTTTTAAAAAAGTGCCCTAATGACCAAGAGGATGGCATTTCCTAAATGCAGACCTACATACATATAATACATAATGCAACAATGAATATGTTGCACAGTAAAAAACCCCAATGATATGAATCGTTAAATATTCTGAAGAAACCCAAAGAACGCTTATTTTCATTCACACATACATGAGTATACCAGATCTGTATTTCCCAAACAAACACAAATTAACAAAAACCTGAGCATCACAATGAAAATAATTAATAGTCATTCACTACAGGTGGACACTCTTCTTACAGTAACAAAAGAATTAACTATTTTTGATGATACATGATTAGCCAAAAGGAAAAACATCCTAAACCTCTGAAAAATCTATGTTTCTCCCATCTGTATTTTTATTTATTCAGAGCATTGAGCTCATTACTGGTTCTCATTCAAAATATCTAACCATTCCTCTGTTTTCTTCACTGAAAAGCAGGTATCTTTTACTCTAATCAATGACGGACTTACACAGTATCATGTATCTGGAGGTGAAATAAACCTCTCCAAATTGGACATTCATTAACAGGTACTATATAATACTAAAGAATCTGAGCTACTGATTTTCCTGGTTGATTTTTTTTTCTATTTCTGCTATCATGGTCAATTAAATGTAAATACCTTATGAATGTTACAGTACACATTGTTTAAATTGGCTAACTTACTAAGAGTTTATTATCTTAAATCTGTGAAGTAAACAAGAAGAGTGAATATTAAAGACAGCAGATCAGCATAAAAATGTGATATGCCCTTGAACTTATAACACTGCAGTAAGCAATTACCTTAAAGAAGCCACCCACACAACAGAACTATGGCTTTGTTCCTTATCTTCAAAGAACAAGCCACTTGCATCTGGATCAAATCCTTTAAACAATACAAGAACACTCAACATCAAAGCACTTTCATTTTCTTCAGTTATTTAATTTAATTAGAGCTAATACAGACACGAATTTAGACACTGATTGCTGTGTAGAAAATCCCCAGAAAACATGTTCAAGAAATTAATCAATTTGGTTTTAATTTTATAAAGAATTTTCCCCCCAGTACCTGACAGGAGCGCCTCTGCTCTGTGCAGGTTTCAGCAAGACTGTCACAGTGCTGTCAGTTTGATTCAAAGGTGTTTCAAGTTCATATGGTGGCATAGAGGGTGCTAGAATAAGAAAATAGGCAAAAATAATCATTATTCCTGTATTTCTTCTTTCAAGAGCTGTATCTTTATTTGAATAGGTAATTTTAAAGGCTTCTTCAAATATAAAGACCATATTATAGTCTAAGATGCTTTCTGTTACAAGTATGAAACAACTGTTAAATAACTTCAGCAAGAAAAAAAACAAAATAAAGAAATCCCAGCTCACTGCCAATTTCAAGACAGGAAACAGATACTACTAGGAGTAAGTTTGCAGAAAGTATTGAGAATCCATGACTTGGAAATCAAAAGTTATCTCAAGAAAAGCATCTGCAAATGTGCAAGCTGAAGTGACTACAGTTTTTGAAACTGAGCCCAGCTTTTTCAGTATGTCAGGGGTATTAGGATGTGCTCTCAGAAAATGTCATTCCTGGTGTTTTAACTAGTGCTGTAACTGTCCTACATCTATGGTCCACCACAGATATATTTTACAGTAATGAAGCAGGATTATCACTATGAGAGCTTATCTTAGGCTTGAAGCCACACTCAATGGCACTTTTGCAAACTGTGTCTTCATTGAGGAATTACAGTTGTGATTAAAACAAACTGCCCCAGTGATTGTCTTTCACTGTCGCTACTTTTTTCAGTGCTATCATCTAGTCCCATTTTTATCATTATATTGGATGGAAGGCTGCTCAGTAAATTGGTTGTTTAGCAGTCTGTTGTATCCTTATTGTCCAGTAGTTAATGACGATACACAATTAACAGATTTAAAGACTATAGAAGAAAAAAGTGGTCATTGCAATGATCTCTTCTGACCACAGGAATAATGCAAGGCAGTGAACTCCCCTAAACTAATTCCTTCCTGAAAAAGAAAATACATTTGATGGGGGAGAAGATTTTTCCTTTAGCAGGTTCTTCTAATGGCTAACTACACTTCATGTTGAACATGGAGACCTATTAGGCATCTCAATTTGTTTAGCTTCATCTTCCAGCCACTAGATACTTTGTGTACCATACTGACCGAGTTAGACTGCTCCACATACAGATAGTATAAATCTCTAGGCTCCTCTAGCAAACTAAATAGCACCAACAACGTTAGTCTTTCTTTTAAGTGTATTTTCCGATCCTTCTCAGCTTCCCAGTACCAGCTGCATCTACTTGAAAGGTATATGAACATCTCTCTCCTTTATCCATATTGCCCTACATATCCAAGTAAGGACTGCATTAACACTTTTGTCCATAACTCTTCAGTCTCCTATTAAAACATTAATATCATCTTCACCACTTCTCACTGATATTCACCAGTTTTGAAACGCTTCACAAATTAAAAAAAATATTCTTCAGAAACCTCCTTGTAAGCTGAGAAGATTTTATTCTGTTTACAATTCTGGATAGGAGGCACAAACATTTAGACTAATCATTTTAAGTAATTTGGGTACCCACTTTGAGAAGCCTAAAGGCATAATATTCCACAGTACTTTAAAGATTCATACAGAATTTTCACATATTTCAGTTTTGAATATCCAGATCTTGGATTGTTCACATAATGCCCCATTCTTAAGCTGACCATCCTGAAAATAAGGGAAGCACAGAGTAACTGCATTTCCAAAAAGCTCTATTAACTCTGGAGGGTTTTAGAAAACTGTGTCATTTCTTGCCCTTTGTCTCCTGCCCACATCTTAACAAGTCTTGTAATCTTCCTAACTTATGACTCCTAGGTCCCTATTGCACTCTTTACTAATCTTAGTCTCCCTCCATAAAAATTGTCTTCCTGTCCAGCATATGAGTTGTGGTTCTCCCAATCCCACCTTTTAGTCCTGGCTCCTTTTTTTCTTCTCCACAGATCCTTGGACATTATTTATTCTTACACCTTTCTCCTGTCTAGGTTAGGACTCTTTCTCCTCCACACTGCCCACATGTAAAGAAGGAGCATATCATTACACAGAGAAAACAGAAGATGTTCTTCCCGTTCACAGTTTTTGCAACTGCACACCCTGGTCTTCAGCAGCAGAAAGCTCAGATGGACTAAAAGGTAAGGCCATTACAGACTCTATCTGTGTTGGGCCACACTGAGTTGATGAACATGCAGGCAAGGCTCTAAAAGCTTGGAGAACTTAAATCTATTTAGTGAGGATGTCGTCTGTGGTGACATACGCTGCTCAATTCTGTCAAGCTTCCACCATTTGTGTGCAAACTGCAACATTTACAAATCGCCCAAATCTGGACAGATTTTCAGAGTGATGGCTCAGAGTAATGTCTCTCTTGCTAAATATTTAAATCCCTGTTTGAAAGCACTTCAGTAATGTTCGGTCACCAGAATTTTTCATGATGTCAGCCATATTCCTGAAATGGATTAAATTCTTCTTAGTATGAAAGGCAGCATATAAAATTTCAGCCCACACAGCTGACTGTTCACTGTTACATGCAACAGAAAACAGTCTTCTAATATAGTGCCCATCAATTCTGATAGCAGGCCCTGTTACGAGCTTTGCTTTTGGTAATATGTATCTAAATATAGATCACTTCATCCATCAATGCCAATCACACAAGTGTAGAATAAAACATGGCAACTATTTACAGTACAGAATAGTACTACTCAAACACTTAAGACAGGAAATTAAGAGTATTTTATTCAAATGAAAATGCAGTCTAGAGTCAGACAAATTAAAATGCAATGACTCAATTCAGAAACTGGTTTGCATGCACTGTTGCCACCTCAACTGTTCTAAAAGATAGTGAAACCTTTTATCCATAAATGTTTGGCATTTTCATTTCACATCTCTCCAAAACGGAGAGCAGTGGCCACATCAAAAGCCTTAAAGCCTTACAGTGAGACAGTGAGATCACAAGCCAGTAGCACTTGCAAAGAGGGTACCATATTCAAAAGCTTAAATTTCAGTTGTGATTTTTCAATGATACTAAGAAATGTACTCTTCTGCTTCATGGTAGCTTGGAGGTTAGTCTCATTCCCAAGCATGCCTGCAGTATTTGTTCAATGAGTTTTAGTTGGTGCCATAATGACTTCAGAAAAAAACAACAGTTTAAGATCCAGCCCTATTGCCAAATGCCCAGATTCTCCTCCACTCTCAATAGTCTCCTTCCTTCCCCATTCTAACAAGGGCTGATTCTGCCATCCTAACCCATATCAAGCCTTGCTATGCCAGAAGCTGATTTCTGACAGAGAAACTTTCTGCTCAATATAGGAAAGGGGACGGAAAATGAACCTCATCATTATTGATCAGTGTTAATTATGTTTAGACTTTCTATAAAGAATAATTTTATAACTTGAAAATTAACAACTTTTTTTTTTGACTCTACCAATACGTGTATTGGCAATAATTTCCACCTTGCATTAACTGCCTTTTCCTATAAAAATAAAAAAGAAATTGCTCTACTTCTGTTTAACACTTGTTGGGATTTTTTTCATTCCAGTGGGGACAGAAAATGAGTGATGGGGAAAATTACAAAGAATGAGAGTAAAAGAGAAAGAATATTTTGTACCCAAATGCCTTCCTTTATCCTTTGTAAAAAGCAAAGTTGACCACAAATAGATAAGGTAATTTTCTGTAAAACTGTCAAGGCGTCATAGTTCAACTGTCAGTTTAATCCCCAAGAACATTGTAGAAAAGTGAAGAGTAAAGGGATTCCAACTGTAACTCTGCAAAACATTTTGTCATCAATTACATAAGCATTTTAGAGTACAATAGTATTGCATCCCATCAGCTAGAGAAATGAAGTGTTCCTCTGCCTCTGGTAGAGCTTTAAAATACTGTTCATGGATCTGCAGACGTGACAGAGTCATGCTGCTGTTATCTGAAAACCACTAGTCCTGATGTTCTTGTCTAATACAGTTTCATATCCACTTCAGTCCACACGCCTGGTAGGAACATACGCAGGCTGGCAGTTAGTTACACTTTCTAAGTGAGTGCTAGACATATAGTATTTCTGCTCTACTCTCAATTGTTCATGGCTCATTAAAGAGATTTTCCAGCACCGTTACTGTACTAATTTAGAATCATGTCAAGGCTGACTGAGCTCTGAATGGAACCCTCATCCTCATGTCCAAAAAACCCTATGCTAAATGTTGCAATAACAGCTGGCACTGACTGCAAGCACATAATTCATAGGGTTTCTTGGGTGATAAGTTACAGTTGTGAATAGGAATTTCAAAGTACGAGCTGATATTTAAGCTCTTGGAAGTTTTTCAGATATGTTAATATACGTCATTTTGACATCTTCAGGGATAAGCATGTATTTTGCTTTTTCAATTTATTGCTTGTTAAATCCTATAGAAGAAGCAAACAGTAAAAGAATTACCCATGTCATTATCATAAGCAAACAACACTATTCTTTAATCAAGTACCTGATATTTTGGTGGTGAACTGATTTGTGATCGGAGGTCCAAAGCCTTTAGCTGTGCTGGCTCTTATGGTAAAAGAGTAGGTAGTGCCAGGATACAGTCCAAAAAAGAGATAGTGCGTTTCATTTCCCAGCTTTGAGACTCGTCCACTTTGATTGGATAAATCTATTTCTGGGTCAAAGGAACTGACTGCTTTGTAGGTGATCTGCAAAAGAATAAGAAAGTTATAAACTGCCTTGAGCAGATGGACAGAGATTGCATCTTTATCCAGTAAACCCTTCTGATGTATGCGCTGTCAGACATTTTATGATAAGCTATCTTACTCTCATATACTCTTCAAATCCCGAATCCCACAAAGGGACACAGAAACTCAGCCATAACTGGTGTGAGTTATTACTTTTATAGATACAGAGACTTAGAGGCAGCTAGATTACAACTCTAAAGGATGGGTTCAGACTTACATTAATTCTTTCAAGATGCTGGCTTTACCAGTGTCATTTTTTGAATTCATCTTACTGTTGGTTTTGATCAGCAACAACAATAAAACCAAAACAACCAGATAAAAACAGATAAGCGAATAACAGAAGACACAGCCCCCAGTTCCAGCTGACTTGACTAAAATTACACTTTGCTCTGAATAAGATTATCCGTAAATGATGATAAGGGCAGCTCAAGGCAAATTTTTCAGAAAGTGGGTAAAGCTTGTATTTTAGTCTAAAGCTTAGCTATTGTAATTGCTAATTTGGAAATTTTCAGGTTATTATATTGTACCTAGGTCAGATTCTCATTTGGAGGAAACGAGAGATAAAATGTTAAGTTATATATGCAGACTGTGTATTGTATCCTCAGTTCCTTCTTTGATTCAAACAGTATTTTTAGTTTTCATTAGAAATGTTAATATAAGTTCACAGTAAAACTTGATTCAGATTTCTTCTATTAATTACTAATTTCCATGCACTGTAATGAGAATTTAAAAATAAGAAATCCATTAAAAAATTAAAAAGTAAAAATGATTCATCCCTCCTTTTTACTTTTAAAGTTTCATTTGTATGCGAATAATTCCAACACTCTTATTATATAAAGTAATAATTGACATTCTTTTTGCTATATTTATTCCATATCATTATAATTAAGAAGGCACATAAAACAGTACATAGAAACATATAAGTGTTGGCATTATACATTACCTTAAACACTTGCAATTTCCTAAAACCTCTGAATTAGTGAAAATTGATTTTTATACGACCCATCTAATATAACATCAATAAAGTGCTGAAAATTAGCAATAAAAACTTTGATACCATCTAGATAAACCCCGACATTATTGCAGTAGATATACGCAGATCGTCTACAACTCCTCATCCATAAATTGAACTGAAAGGGCCTTAAAAACTGCTCAACTAACTCTCGTAATTATAACAGAAGACAGAACAAGATTACAGTAACAAATATCTGAACTTTTATCAGTAAAGAAATTAAAGTTACATATTGTGCAAAAGAATCTCCCTTTCTGATGGTAAGTGTTGTTATGTCTGCTTGTGGAAGGGTGGGTCATAACTTTTTTGGGAAATTTTAAAAGAGAGGTTAGACAACTGCATCATAACTATGTTTTATATACTGCTGATCCTCTTTTGCCACAGATACGTGAACTAAATGACCTCTTGCAGCTCCCTTTAACTCTGTTTTCTATATTTTTATGGTTCCTAACTGGATTTTCCAAAATCTCACCTAAATTTTATTCAAAATAATACCAGGCTATTGAATCATAGAATCATAGAATCATTTAGGTTGGAAAAGACCCTTGGGATCATTGAGTCCAACCATCTACCCTACTCTACAAAGTTCTCCCCTACACCATATCCCCCAACACCACATGTAAACAACTCTTAAACAAATTCAGGGATGGTGACTCAACCACCTCCCTGGGCAGACTATTCCAATGCCTGACTACTCTTTCTGTGAAAAACTCTTTCCTAATGTTCAGTTTAAACCTACCCTGTTGTAGCTTGAAGCCATTCCCTCTTGTTCTATCACTAATTACCTGGGAGAAGAGACCAGCACCAACCTCTCTACAATGTCCTTTCAAGTAGTTGTAGAGAGTGATGAGGTCACCCCTCAGTCTCCTCTTCCTCAAACTAAACAGTCCCAGCTCCTTCAATCGCTCTTCATATGATTTGTTCTCCAGGCTCTTCACCAGCTTCGTTACCCTCCAACGAAGGAGGAGGAGAATGCAGGCTCTGTTAGAGTCTTAGATTTTTTTCTGCAGTGTTATTAGGAGCTAGTTATTAGAAGCTAAGTGGCTGACATTCTATAATGAAATAAGTTCTTCCATGGATCATGCAGAACACATGAAAAAAAGAAGCATTTTGCCTGGTCAAAATGAACTTGCACTGTTTCTGTATTTCAATCCTACTTGTAAGACTGTTACTATTTTTTCTTTTTTTTAAACTAATTTCTTATGTCCACCATTGCTAATGCCAGTTCAGCTTTGCATTGATGACTGAAAAAAAAGGGTATGAGGATAATTTTGTCACTGGATGTTGACTTATTTTTATCAAATTTAGATAAAACCTTGCCCAAAGGACTAACCTCTTTATTCCTACAACTGTGAACCTGTACTGGTGATAGAGAAGCAAAATGGTATAATTTGTCATTATATCATTTCCTCATCTAAAGGCTTTTTTCTTTAAATATTGGTAAAATAATTGGATTTGCACTTAATTTCACAATAGCAATGAATACTTTAAGACTTAAGACTTTAACACACAGTTTTTCCCAGCACATATATTAAAAGACTGTTTCCTTCAGGCATTAAAAACAAATGCCTGGCCCCAGAAAACAGACTAAATGATGACATTTTTAACAGCATAGAAAATTAAGTACTCAGAGTAAGGAATGCTAGACACAGAGGTGAGACTGAGCTTTCTCTCTGGGGTGCAGGCATGCAGACTCAGGACCGCACATTAAGTTCATCTGTCTGCTGGAATTCAAGACCCTGGAACATCCTGCTGAAAGGTGTCTGTGGCTGTAGTCTTCAGGCTACCCCTACAAAAAACCAGCTCTCAGCTGAAGAAACTGGTCTGGAAAGAGAAACCTTTCTCCTAGGTCTGACTCAAGGCTTACATACTTGCAGTTCTGCCTCACTCAAGCTGCTTATCTTCAACTCTAAACTGAAGTACCTGGCACTCTTGTACTTGTTTTGCTTCTAGCACTACAATTCTTTCAACCCTGGTTGTGTAGAGCCCAGTGGTGGGTAACAAGTGAATGGAAGGAAACTTCACCCCTTGCTGCGGCTCTGTGCCTGAGTCACTGCCTTGCAGGCAGATTATCGTGAACTGGGGAATCCCTCAGCCTGAAATGTCCCCCTGTCCAAGCCTCCCCCTTACTAGGTTAGTGCTCATCTGCTAGGCCCTTCTCTGAAAGGTGAATGCCATGAGCACCAGTTTTCATGAACATACCCAATATGGCATATGTGTATATAAGAGCAGCTTTAGTGGCTATGCTTTTTAGATCACAATTGTTGATGTACACACAGCCAAGGCTCAGATGACTCTTTGTCTTAGCTTTGGCTTGCACCAAGGCACAGGCAGGCACTCGACACCTCACTTCTCAAGCCCAGGTGATCTGGAGCTGTGCTGGATGCATTACCTTGACAGTGCAACGATCAGCCAGAAAGGTGCCTACTGAGACATTATGGACAGTCTAAATCAACCTATAAACCACAGGTACCTAAATTTCATCTAACGTGTCTGGATCTTATCCTGTGAGCTACTTTAGTTTGCTAAAATGTACCTGAAGTATACTTTTATATTTCACTTGAAGTATACATTTAAAGCAGGCAAAAAGTCCCTGGGATTTACTATGTGTATTTGTTGGCCTCCAGGTAGTTTACCAGTCAAATTTATAAAACCTTTGTGATACATTTTAGGCTTATAAGCAAATATCAGGGCATAAAAAATATTGACAAACACACTTTCAGCAACTAGGTGTCTATTCACATTCAGCCACCTGACTGGACTGAGTTGGCATCTTAAAAAAGGGGATGGTTTGATTGCATGAGTCTGTTGGTATCTTAAAAAATAATTAAATCAAGCTTCTGATTTAACTGTTAGCCTTGCTCCCTCCATCTCTGCTTTCAGGTGTATTACATAAACAGTATAAAGAGATAGCAGTATTTTATTTTCTTCTCAATATTCTCTTCACTGTTGGAATGTAAGGTTCTTTTGATGTTCAGAGACTTGCATAGCAACTCCCACTACAGACGATGCAGTTATGTATGTATATACATTTAAGAATGAACTGCGTGTATATAGTTACCGTGGTTTTGGCTGGGATAGAGTTGACTTTCTTACTAGCAGCTCTGGGTTTGTTTTGGATTTGAGATGAAAATAGTGTTGGTAAAACACTGATGTTTGTGGTTGTTACTTAGCAGTCAAGGCCTTTTCTGCTCCTCACACCGCCCCGCCAGCTAGTAGGCCAGGAATGCACAAAAACCTGGGACGAGACACGGCCAGGACAGCTGACCCCAGCTGACCAAAGGGATATCCCATACCATGTGATGTCATGCTCAGTATATAAACACGGAGGAAGAAGAAAGAAGGGGGGACTTTCGGAGTGACAGTGTTTTGTCTTCCCAAGTAACCATTATGTGTAATGGAGCTCTGTTTTCTTGGAGATGGCTGAACACCTGCCTGCCCATTGGAAGTAGTGAATGAATTCCTTGCTTTGTTTTGCGTGTGTGCGTGGCTTTTTCTTTCTTATTAAACTGTCTTTATCTCAACCCATGAGTTTTTCTTCACTTTTACTCTTCCGATTCTCTCCCTCATCCCAACTGGGGGGAGTGAGCAAGCACTGTGTGGTCCTTGTTGCTGGCTGGAGTTAAACCATGACAACAGTGTGGTTGTCACACTGTTTGGTATGTTCACTCCTCAGCAATGCAATTAGACACACATGTGTGTTCCTAAGTAGAAAGCTGATTCACCAATGTGTGTTCCTACATACGTAAAGCCTAACATCAATAAAAATATTAACATATTAACTAAAGCATTCTGATCCCTGAAGATAGGCAACTGTTGAACTAGTTAGAAAGTAGTTAGCTTTATAAAAAATCAATTCATGCTTTTTCATAACATTTTATGCTCTTACAATAAAATCGTTTTCAAAACAGTATCAGTAGATTACCATTCAGTTTAACTTTTCTTTTACACTGTATCTCATTTAGGTGTTTTTTTTAAACAAAGCATTTCAATACCAATTTTGTAGTAAGGTCAGGTAAGAAGCTTAACAGTGATTACTGTCTGACAGCTTAATCTGTGCAGTCTTTTGTCAATTTTTCTAAAAGGTATTCAGGCAGAGGTTCCACATGACGAAAAGCAGTGATTTTTAGACATCTAACAACATACAATTTTGTTGAATTTGCATTTTAAAAATGCTAGATTTTTTTTTTAATTATGCCTGCTTGTTTCTATTACAATAGGCTTCCTGTAATGAGTCTTATCTAAATGTGATGTTGACTGTCACCACTGTGTTATGTCTCCTATTTTTTCAAAAATTCACTAAGAGCTGTCTCTCAATCTTTTAAATATTTGATCCACATTACTAGATAGAATGCTATATCACATGGTTCTAAAAATAGCAGTTTTCTTAAAGCTGATAACCCAGGAACATTTTGGGTCCTGCACAATTCACTCCTACTTTATATATTTGATTTTATTACTTTGTAAATGCTACTACCTTCGAAAAGAAGATTCATTTTACATAAACTGGAAAAAAATTAATTTTCTTACTAATTATGCACTTTTGAAAATTAAAACTATACATAAAAATTAAAACATGGCAAAATGCTAGGTACCTCATACAAAGTAATCACACCATATGTTTGCGCTGGCTCTCTCCATTGAAGAAAAATCTTCTCTTCAAAGGTGCTCCCTTGAATGGATTCAAGTGGCACAGCACTTGGGACTAATGGATAAAAAAAGGAAAAAATGCTGTTTTGAGAAAAATTTCAGAAGGAGACACTCTGCTTAATATTTGCACTGTTGAGGCATAAAAAACATCCCACTATTACTTCCCCAAGACTGAAGCAAAGACAAGGTAGCTCAGGAGGAGAATGACTAATTTAACAAGACAGTGCCATTAAAGAAACACATATGTCACCTACAGTGTAAAAAGAAATTAGTGAGCATCACACTTTTCCAATAAAACACTATTGATGAAAATAAAGGACAAATCAGCTTTTTATAAGGAATTAGGTGATATCGCAAATATAAATTCTTGTAAATAATACCTACTTGTGACATCTTCTTATCAATAGTGTTACTGTCTCATAGTGTAAAACACATTAAACATTCATTTATGAAAATGGACAAGCATTGAAATAACAAGGTATACTTTCAACACACTGAACTAGAATAGTTAGCTTGCAAAGACAAGTCACATGTTGCATAGAAAATCTTATCTGAAGGCCATGAACTGAGCAGTTATGCCACGAGGGAGGTCAAACACTGGCAGAAGTTACCTGGAGAGTCTGTAGGACATCCATCTTTGGAGATACTCAAAACTCAACTGTACAAGACCTTGAGCAATTTGCTCTCACTCTATCTGTTCTGAGCAAAACGTTAGACTAAATGAGCTCTGGAGGTCTCTTGCAACCTACATGATTGTGTGATTTGAAAAATTATGATGATTATTTGGGTCAGTATATCCTGCTGTGCTACATCCAGATTTATGTACCTTACTGAAAGTGCATGGTATACTACAAAGTTATAATTTTTGACCAAGGTATTCTCTCAACTACTGATGCTTTTTTTTTGTAATATAGGTCATGGAATAATATAAAGTTCCAGAGGGCAAGGAGTAAGAAAATATTACATAAAATTTTAGAGAAAATACATAAACACACCAGATAACAGACTTCAGCTTTGTCATCCCATAATTGAAATGAATCAAAATTAGAGGATGACAGCAAAATTAATTCTAATTAAACAATTTTTTGTTAGCTATGCTTTGTCAAATCTGTTGCATTAGCGACTACACATTCCTAAATTGTTTAATTTATTCCCTCATATATTTTTATTAGAAATTAGTACTACACAAGACCAATACAGCATATATTCAATGATTTAATAGGTTTAAATGACAGACTTTAAGTATTTATTGTAAGTGGAACTCATCCTTGCTGAAGTTCTTTCTAGATATCTTTCCAGCATGTTTGCAGTAAATCTATCATTGATCTGGAAGAAAACATAACGCTATTCCTGTTCAGCTTGCAGATGATAAAAATGGGAGAAGGACAGATCTGTTATGTGAGGCAATGCCAGTCATTTGGTAAGGTTTCTGTGAACAGTATGCATTTTAAATTGGCTAAAGGCAAGGTCAAAAAAACTGAAGTACACTTGCAGAGGGCACTAAGGGGCTACACCTCAGAACAGAGTCTTCTGGAAGGGTGAAACTGATTCCTGGTGCCTGACAAATTCAACAAGGAAGTCCCATTTTGGTACTGTAGCTAAGAGAGCTCCAGTAAACTCTCTGCATTTATAATCACAATAATATAATCAAGGACGTAGGAGGATAGTATGACCTCTTCATGCAACATTATTAGAGCATTACAGAGACACAGTAGCCAATTCTGCTGTCCATGCTCCAAAAAGGACACTCACAAGTTACATTATTGCTCAAAATAAAAAAAAATGAGATCTGAAAACCCCACGTTAGCTGAAAATTACTAAAAGGAAGGGAATATCTACATATTTCAGTGTCTATATATGTAATATATTGTCTGAATAAGCAACTAACAGTGTCTAGTGGTTGGAAAGCCAAAGCTAGAGAAATTGAAACCACAAATCAAGAACAAATATTTAATGTTGAGCATATCACTCAACAGAAAAGCTTACATGAGGATGCTGTGGACCGTCATGTAAAATTTCTTCAAACTGATACTGGGACTCTTAAGAGGCAGAACACAGTTCAAGCACGAGTTATGAGTTTAATGAAGAAATGATTATATGATGTGCGATGTTATGGGTTACGTAAAAGATCATTATAACACTTTTAACAGACCCTTTACTGCCTTAAAATTGGTGAAGTTTGTGGAAAATCTGTTACGGATTTCAGTGAAAGTAGAACATGCACTTACATAGAAAAGTGTACTGACTGTCAGTTAGTATGCATGTACAATGTATATGTACATGTAAATACAAAAACTCACCATCTTCATCAGTTTGTACTACAAGTTCTTGGCTTTCTTTTCGTCCTTCAGGATTCATTAGTACTAATTTGATGCTGACATTTGTGTATGGTGATAGATTAGTAATTGTGTGCTGGGGATGTGAACTTTCGGTATCCCAGCTTACTTCTTCTCTCACTTGCTCTTGTCCTCCAGCCTGGTAACGGTAATGGACTGTGAGGTTGTATCGATGGCAACGTGTGACATTATATCCAAATGGCTCCCAGCAAATAGTGATTTGTCTAGACTTGATCTCCACAACCTCTAGTTTTCGTGGCCCACGCATTGGATCTGCAAAATTACCAACATAATTCTGGTATGATCATTTATTCATATAATAATAGTAAGTAATAAGAG
This sequence comes from Limosa lapponica baueri, assembly GCA_002844005.1. Lineage (NCBI taxonomy): Eukaryota > Metazoa > Chordata > Aves > Charadriiformes > Scolopacidae > Limosa > Limosa lapponica. Next base: position 155,819 of record KZ505666.1, on the reverse strand, counting down.
TAATAAGAAGTTATACAGTTCTGTAAATATGACATATAAGCAGAACAGAAATTCATTGCTTTATCTTTCATAGTGAAAATGACAATAAAAGTACAGGTCTCTGAAAAATCAGGAAAAAACAGTGTGAACGAGAAAGAGAAGTGTCTTTGAAAATGAAGAGTAAAGTACCAGAAAGTTTTTATGCTTAAATTCAAAGTGCATGATACAGTTTAAATAACACTTACATTTTACCTATCTGTTGATTGCAAAAAATAAATATTTTTTTTACGAATTGATTTGTGTTAACACTTCTAGAGCAAAAAACTTCACAAAACAAGTATCTAAAAAGAAAAGGTAATTTTAGAGAAAACTTGCAAATACATGGTGATTTTCTCCCAGGACCTTTTATACAAAAAAAAAGTGTCAGGTGGTTCTTCAGCTATTTCTTATTCATTTGTTTTTAAGTTAGACTGAATGCAATTACTCAATCTCCATTTGGCCAGGACAGAAAGTTAATACTCCAATTCCTTTAAAATAGTCCATAGGGTTCTTTTCCCATAAACATTAGCTGTTAATAGCTTCTTTTTTTTTACCACATCTGAAATAAACAATGCAAATACCTCTTTTTTTTTTGTGTAGTGGTTTAGCAAAAAAAAATCTACAGCAAAACCACTGAGTTGACACACACCCCACGTTTTCAAAACACTGTCATTAATAGAGCTATTAAATATATTTAGCAATAATCTGTTTTTTTTTTCATATAGGAGCCCTCAACAAGATTAAAAACAATGTCTGGTTTTATCCACTGCTTCACTAGTTAAATGCTTAGAAGACTTTTAATGA
>KZ505666.1:133463-154987 GCA_002844005.1 Limosa lapponica baueri | reverse complement strand
CTGTTAATAGCTTCTTTTTTTTTACCACATCTGAAATAAACAATGCAAATACCTCTTTTTTTTTTGTGTAGTGGTTTAGCAAAAAAAAATCAAGAGAAAACAACAGGAGGCACATCAGCTGATATCCTACTGCATCTGTGCTTTCCTAGGGATCTCCCATTGACAACTGGACATAAATCACGTCTAATAAAATCATACCCAAGAACTTATGGCTCTCTATATACAAGAACCAAAGACTGTGGTTGATGAAGGTAAGCTTTCTTCAGTCCTACTGGTCCCAGCAATTAAGAAAGAAAAGTGAACCCAAATTTCCACCGCATTACAGCAAAACCACTGAGTTGACACACACCCCACATTTTCAAAACACTGTCATTAATAGAGCTATTAAATATATTTAGCAATAATCTGGTTTTTTTTTCATATAGGAGCCCTCAACAAGATTAAAAACAATGTCTGGTTTTATCCACTGCTTCACTAGTTAAATGCTTAGAAGACTTTTAATGAGCTAGAAGCCTCTTATACGTAAACAAATTAATATGCATCTTCCCTCTTTTATGTTTATTAATCAACATGTCTTCACTAGGAATGTTCTAAACAATTTACACAGGATTTCATCTTTTTACTTTTTAATAAAATCCCTGCATGCTTGAAATATTTGTTCAAAGATGTTATTCATCTTAACTCCTTGAAGAAAAGGTGTTAAGAAATTGCTTGTTCTCTTTAACATCTACAAAGCAGGATATTTTTTTTCCCCTTTCTAATCCTCCAGCTTTTTTTTTTTTTTAATTAATTGCCACTACCCAGCAGTGTTGATCAGCAATATAGAATACTTGCCAATTGGCAACAAAATGGCAAAGCAAAACAAATTCATTAACAGATCTAATCCTGGTCTCCTTTCTAGTGACTAGACTGACTGACAAAAGTGTCCTTGCCAAGGATAAATCACAATAGACCCATCTACCTGCTTCCACACTCAAATACCCCAGCTAAGAATCCTAGTGTTTGGGATACTTTCTATTGCTACAACAATTACGATTAATGACAAACAAACCTCAAAGACTGGCAAGTCCTAAGAGTTTCACGTCTTTCTTAAGCATTTACTTCTGCATAATTCAGACACAAATTTCATGAAAAAGGAGTTGTCACTTTTTTGGTTTCATACCAGCTTCTAAGTACTTCTTCATTTAGGTGAGACTATGAATAGCAAAGGACATTTGATGGGTATTGTGTACCTGTAATGCTATCTGAATGGGCTAAATCGGACTAGAAAATCAACAAAATTGAGGTGACCCTGACATACAACATTAAGCAGTTGAACAATGTTCCTAGCTGCAAGAATATGGAACAGTCTGCTTAGTTCCATAGTAGGCACATCAGAAAATTCACAGGGGAGCTGAGAAATCATTTTATTAGAGACATAAAACTAATTCATAGCATTTTAAAACTGAAATCGAGTGGCTGTACAAAAAAAACCTGGATCAAAACCTATCCAAGATTTCTGCCCAGGAGGGAGATTTTCTTATGTCACGTTACCTTAATAAAAAGTACAAGTTAGCCCTCTAGTTAAATCTTGAAGTCATTGCTATGAAAATGACAGGTACATTTTCACTTCTAACAAAACAGACAAGAGAAAAAAGAGATTAGATTGTAAAAGATGGAGACAATACAGCTGTTGTTGATATTCACAGGATAAAGCTCATCAGACAAGGAAAATACCCTGGTTGCTTTGGTTCCTGACTTGATTCTGTAATCTACAGTATCAGATAAGTATGCGACTCATATCTGTTTTTTTCCTTACCATTCATTCAGAGTTTATGCAACTGATAGAACCCTAATGACCCCTTTGTGGGGTAAGCATAGTGTGTCAACCAGTCAATGACAGCACTTAGTGAAAAGAAACGAAGAGGTAGGATATAAAAAACCCTGTGACACAGCAGAGTAAGACATATGAGGAAAAATAAAGCAAGATCTTATATGATACACCAGATGGGACAACCAATGGTTTATGGGGGATGTCCACTGAGAAAGTGAGGTTGAATATTCCAGAGAGGTTTGTCCATGAAAAAGACTCTGAAGATACAGGCCTGTACCCCAAAGGATTTACCCACTTTGTGTCCTCAACCTCACTTCAAAATTTTCTACGTAGGCATGTTTAGTGGAATAGATGATTCTTTATTATTTCTTTCATCAAAAATTCCTGAAGTACCACTACTTTATTTGCTTTATTTTTTTTCCCCAATAATGCACTTGTTTCATTTATCAGACATGACTTCATTACAGACCTGGGGATATCAGTTCTCATCTGCTCTATACAGTTGAGTTCTCAGTCATAACAGATCTACACACTTCAAGTACGTGTCAATTTTTTGGTTAAATTCAGTTAATTCATACAGTAAGTAGGAAAGAGATAAAGGGAAACACGTCTACTTTTAACCAGAAAAAAAGGATAAGGTAGCAATGGAATGTTTGGCTTAAAAAAACATGTGGCTCAAAATACCCATGAAAAATAGCGGTTATCGCAACAAAAGACAGAAAAAGAAGTTTCCACTTGATCAAGTTAGTACTGAGCTTCTCTGGAGGTATTGTTCTATACCCCAGAGGAAATATTTAATGTGATATGGTTCTGAGAGCACAGTACATCACTTCCAATGCACTGGAAATTATATGCTCTTCATGATGAAGAATGCAGGATACTTAGGGAAGAAAACTGTTAAGCAACAGAAAAAGAATGACAGCTAATGACTATGGTTTAAAAGGGAAAGGTGAATTAATTACCACAGCATGAGGACTTCATTTAGTTGATTTTGTTTTCTACAGGATCTTTTTATCACCTTCCCATGGTAAGCTCCCAACTTTAAGTGAAAAAGTAAGCATTCTATAGAGATGCTACTGTTGCCCTAATGACACTTGCACTAACTATTCATGCAGTACTTGAAGCTTGTTACCCTAGCAATGGTCTGCTGTTGCTACCTTGCATCAGGTAAGGGATAGCTACATAGAGAAGTGTCATTTCTTAGTGCTAATCACAACTGAAATCACATTTTTTAGAGTAGAAGATAAATAAGGGGATTAATATGCCATAACAATTATATTATATTATATGGAACATAATTCCACAACAGCTATCTGCTGAACCTTTGTTTTATCCCTACTTTGCAAAGGCCCACCTGCAGAGAGGTTACACAGCCAGACCCCTCCACTCACTCCGCACTTCTCTAGATGAACTGAGCCTCTGTTGTTCCTCAGTATTCTTACACCTCACTGGTACAAATCATGAGGTGAATGGGGAAAATAAGGCCTACCAACTCATAAGAGAAGACGTTTTCCTCCCAAAGGTGCAAACTGTCTGTCGTGCCTGAAGCTTAGCCAGGTAGTTCTTCCCAATTCCCCCGCTGGTGCCTGCAGCGTTTCTCATACTGGTCTCCTGCCAGCTTCAGCAGGGTATCAAGCAGTGAAGTCTGACAGTTGCAGCTCTGACCTGAGGGACCAGCAAGCCCGGTTCTAGCCCCTGGCACTTTAGCATCCCATTTAAGTGGTGGATCCTTCTCTGCTCCGCTCTGTTTTCCTGAGAATATGGACAGAGACTGACAGACAGGATCAATTTCCATTGCAGCTGCAATTCACAGCTCATTTCTCTGGAACTTCACACTTTACCTCTTACCACAAGTACAATGCTTTTTCAGAAACTCAATTTCAGAATCACAGAGACATTTAGATGTATTTTTAGCATCCTATCATTGATCATCAAAACTTGGGTTTAGGAGGAAAACTCAGACTGGAAGTTTTGTCTTTTCACCACAGACGTACTGAAATAAGAGATGAAGAAAGGAACAGCATGGCGATTTTCTGCCACTCCATGGTACTCCAGTAGCTGCAGACATCTGGTATGTGTTAGGTACTATTTGAAAGACATCTGAACAATAGGAATGAAGAATTTACTCCTTGTCTAGGCAAACTATTAGTGTGGTTTGGCTCTGTATTCACAACTCTTGATTTAAATTCGGGATTAGACTCTATTGTCCTTCTAAAGGAAGTAAAGGATGAACAGAACAAGAAACTGTGGAAATTTAAGATGAAACCAAAATCATCTGAGATTGAAGATATTATCTACAGCTCTTTTAAACCCAAAATTTAACTGATGATATTTAAGTGTACAGGATTTGTCACAGATTGCCTAAGTAGTCTTGTACAAATTATTACACATCTTTTCAGAGAGTTATTCAAATTATTACACATCAGTATCAGAGAGTGTTGCATATAATTTCATGAATACCTGGCAAGGAACTTGCATACTACAGTGATGGAGACCGTAAGCACATACAATCTGTAGCCTTGATTTGAACACACTAAATCAGGGCCACACCTGATTCAGCAGACAATTAAAAACATGTGCTTTGTTTCAAACAAGGCTACTTGTGTTCTAAGTCAAACACATGCTTTAAGAGTTCATCAGCACTGGTAAAAGTGATCAGGCTGTCAGTGAACTTTACTGAATCAGAAGGACATTGTAGGGAAGAACAAAACAGAACAGCTGAGGAGGAGACATGGGGAGTAATTTGCTTTTCTCTGCAGACAAATTACAATGTTAAACACTTAAACGTTTTTAACAATGGATATTACAACTCTTAGTTTATATATATTTACGCTCACCACATTTCATCCATGTTTCTCCTTGCTTGGCAAAAACCCACCTGTAGAGGTTATAAAGCCAGATTTCTCTACTCGCTCTACAGTTCTCCAGATGAAGAGGTACTCTGCTACTCCTCGGTAATCTAGATATTATGTTATGCCTCAGGGGCACAGACCATGAGGCAATGAAATACCATTTCATCTACGGGGGTGAAATATCATTTCATCTATTGGGGAACAGACTACATAACCCATGAGCCAGTTGCTATCAAAGTAACAATGTTTGGTTTGCTTTAAGAAAATAAATCTCAAGATTTGAACATCTATAGTCAACACCAAACAAGAAAGTAGGTAAAATATTTTACTTATTTGGCTTGTCCTTATTTGAACTGATTTGATATCCAATCTATACATGACTGCAAACAATTTGAGGTTGTTTGCAGACTTGGTCAGACAGTTTTGTGAAAGATCATATTCAACCATGATGGAGTGATTTTTATACTGTAATTATTCTTTGTCTGAGCTCTTCAACAACAGATTGAAGTTCAAAAAGAGCTTTTCTTTGCTCAAAATACCACATGATTTATCAAATCTGGTAACAGATCAGGGTTTTTTGAATTCCAATTTACCAGAAACTGCAGAGTGTAGCGAGGAAAGAAACAATGGGCAAGATTTTGGGTGGTGTAATTTCACAGCTTTTAAAAACATTTTTATTTTGGTCAATAGAAACACATTGGTTTTACACAGCTGCATCTCAAATCCAAAGGAGCAGTCAAATTTGTTAATATAAAGAACTGCTTTGTAGTTAGGACTAGAGGAAGAAAAGGGGCACTTTACTGTCCATTATTTGGGTTATGAAAGAAAGGAATCAAACAGAGAGAAGACAAAGAAACAAAGGGACAAACGATTAATAAAATAAGCAAAATCAAAATTCTAATATGACGTTGCTGATGTAACAGTCATTTTAAAGTGAAACCAAAGACTAAGCTATTGGTCTGCACAAAGCTGTCAAAGATCCAGAAACAACCCTTGGTGTAAAGAGGTGCACATTAGAAGTTGGTCATGTTACATATCTAAGAACACAGCACGTTGTGGCAGCAAGAAAAAATGTTAAAAGCAGCAAAGAACAATCATAAATTTGTAAAAAAGTTGAAACACTGGTTTCATCTGGGATATCACTACTTCCTTTCATGGAGCAGCCATGGAAATTGATAGCAACAGTTACTAAGATTATTTAGGTAAAAGCAAATGACGGCAGAAGATACCCAGCATCTCCTGGAAAGATTTCAAGTGACGTTATTTAAAATCCTTACCAGTCTTTCCAAGTTACTTGCTAATAGCATTTCCAAAAGAACACATCCCTCCTTCTGCAAAAATAGATGCCTCCCACAGAAAAGAGGACTTCTATCAATGTTCTAAACGTACTCCCTGACACTTTAAAAAATGTTGGGATGCAAACCCTGCAGACCTTCAGCACTAATGAGAGAAAGAACTATGAGACAGCAAAACTGAAATGATAGTCAATCCAAAAGAGGAAGGAATAATCAGTTATATATATACATTTATATGCTGAAAACTAGACAATGCCGTTTTTTCTTTGAGCAAATTCTGGAACAAATGGCTTCTTTTTAATGATATTATTTTTAATGATATTATTTTTAATTGGTTTTTTATTATTATTTTTAATTATATTAATATGCCTTCTGCAGTCAAAATGCCAGTGAAGGACGATGAACACAAGGGTGTAGGCACCCTGAAGTTATCAGGATGCTGACTTTGAGCAGTAACCTGTGGGGATCCCTTCTGCACTCTTCTAAGTTATTGCAGACTTAAGAGCACTGAGAGGTGCGAATAAGCTGTTTCCCCCAGCACCTTGACTAATGTGATCAGCATCCGCAGTGTCACAACGGAGGGAAGGTGTCAACAGGACAAGACTTAAGTATAAAAAAACACACCTCAGGGCAACCTCACCACAGGTAGTTTTCTATCTCTAGACCAAACCATGTCCCAGAATGTGAGAACTGGAAGATTCTCGCTGATGGCATGGGCTTCATACTCAGCTGCTCTTTCCTGCAAGAGATGCCAGCAGTCTACTGGGGAAACGACAAAAGCTAGCATCTCCCAAACTATCCTGTTGTCAGTAAGATTATAGTTAACACCATTCTTCTTCACCTTGGAACCAGATGCAAGATCATGCTTCCACTGATTTTGTTTTACCATCTACTTCAGCAGTATTGTGTAGTTAAACCTTATGTATCTGTATGAAGTATGACAATAGCATTTGTTTTAGTTTATATACAAAGAAACTGAAGCTCAAAAGAAATTAATTATCTGCTGAAGGTTACAAAGCATTGGGGAAAGCTGTGGAATCCTAATTCTCAGTCTCATTTCTAATCCAGCAGAACATAGCACTCAACAGGTTTTTCTGTACTTTGTGGCCAGAACTGGTTAGTTCCAAAAAGCAGGAGCTCAGAAAACAGTAAAATACATACTCACAGCTCACATCAGTAAAATGAGCAGGCTAAGTTCTTAAAAAGAGCCAGTTTCAATCCCTACTCACTTCTCCTCACATTCAAATGTGAGATACAGTAGAAGCCTACTTTTTCCAGGAAGGATCGTAAGTACCAGTATCAGCTTATCACCAGGAGAGTTCTTTTTGTGATATTTCTAGCTGAAACACAAGCTAAAAATATAGGAATTCTCGGGAAAGAGCCACGATGTTCAGCCAATTATGGAAGATTCACTGAAAGCATGTTCTAGTAAGTATCCAAGGCATCAGCTCACTTCTTGCAAAAAAAAAGTGTAGCTGCTGCATGAAACCAGTTGAGGCATTGGATTTAAGCTTTTAGCAATGTATCGTTACAAGCACTGGATACAGAAACATGAATGAGTGATACAATCCTGCATGAGACAGTTTCCTTCACTTTTTCACCTCCCATTCTCCAGTTCATCCCATGAGGCGTATGTCTTCAGGCTGACATTCACAGTTGCGAAATATATGGGTCTAATCATCAATAAACCCCTTTTAATCATCAATAACACCCTGTAAAGTTACTAGTATTTTTAACATATTAGTTTCTATACAATGTTTTCTTTCATTAGATAGCTGATAAGAACTTTTCACTTTAGAGTAAAATTTAAATCTGAACCAACAAAATTGAATCTAATATTTATGTTGTTGTCATTTTATAGGTATACTCTGAATGGTGAGTCATTTAAATTCTAATACATTTAAATAAGGAATGAAAGAAAAACATCATTTGATATATTTTTGTCAAATTACCTACATTACATGATTACTCCTCCACAATCAAAATCAGATTTTAAGTATGAATGATACAAACAAGATTACGTTCTGAATCTGCAACATAGATTTTAGTTGCTTGTTTGAAATGACATACCTAGCTATTCAGTAATCACTTTATAATAACCCCTTTCATTTCTAAATCTACTTAGCCATCAGCCACTAGTGAGGAAAATGCTGGCAGTGGTTTTTACAACTACACATTAGTTTTGCATTTCATGACAAGCTAATTCTAGAGACTTCGGAAGACAGACAAGCATGTGTTCTTAAGGCTTTCTTTCTTTTGCAGGAAGGAAGCACACAACTAACTGAGAAATAAAAAATAAAGAGTGCAGACATACACTTTTCACTTCACACATATGGCAGTGACAATTTATCCCAACTTGACCCCAGGAACCTCCATGAATATGTAAATCAACAAGAAATAAAAGATTGTAACAAATATCTCTCAGAAGAATTACTATGGTGAGATGGCAAATAAAGTGGCTATTGCTTGCAGATGCTCCCTTTGGTAGACCTACCTCTGGTAGATACTTGGATCAGAAGGATCTTTGAGCAAAAGACATGTATCACAAATATTGTCCCTCTCAGCTGCACCTATCACAGGTTTTTTATCTGAGTTGATCACATGGCTGGTTTACAGTGTCATTACTGTCCCTTCCTATCACATGTCCATCGTATGTTAACAAAGCAGATGTCATAATCTCCTGATCTGATACACAGATGCACTTAACCAGACATGTACCTCCACACCTGTAGCACCCTTCAGAAGTTGGCACAGGCAGCAGACTTACAGACCTACAGCCCAGATGCTGCTCATATTTGAGAACCCTCAGGCAACACAAAGGAAGCTGAAGGTTTGAGGAACTGCTCTTGTGGCCACCGAAGTACCTCCTTCACGCAGTCACCACACAACAGTATTGTCTTCACTGAACCTAAAACCATCTGGTAATACAGGGTCAATACAGAAACTTTCAGATATACTAAGAGATAGTGCAGATGGCTGGCTCATAATTAAGTATATTCAAGAGAACAACTGACATAATTTGACCATGCAACAGGTGACATGCTATTAACATAACGCACACTCTTCTACTCAGTGATCAAAAAACAGGAACTCAGAAGAACAGTATAAACATTTAGAAGTTCTGGTTTGAGGGAAAAATCTCTTCTCTAGCCCATTTACCTGGAAATGGCTGGAATACATCTATGACATTGTAATACGGCAAACCATTCCCTTTATACACCAATACAGTACATGTATTTTTGTACAGCGAGTGTCCCAATCACCTTCTAATTGTGACTAACATTAATGGCAAAGTATGCACTGTTTGCTCTATTGTGTGACACGTTAGTATGTTTGAACCCATTAATTTTTATGGTACAGCTTCTTGAGTTGCCCCTGAAGTCAACTGAAGAAAAGATAAACCATTGTGTAAACTAGTGAAGGTTTCAGCTGCTCAATATCTGCCATGAAAGTAGAAGCCCAGAGACTGTTTATTATGTTACGCAGAAGAATAAATGGGCAATGCTGTTTCATAGATCAGTCAGAATAAGATGTAGCAGCATGTTCTGGTTATCACTGTGGCCTATTGCTGCTGACAAATCACATTAATTCAGAGCTGTTAGGTACAGTGGTGTTAGCTAAATTGGGGATTGAGAACAGCCCTTTATTGAACATAGATGACAAGACAACATGTTCATATAAATCTACGTAAAAGAGAAAATGCCACCAATCAATGTTACTCGTCTAAAAAGAATATTTACCATTCTTTCTAATCTGACATGTGCAATCAACCTTAACCAAATGATGTAGAGTGAGATCAGTTTTGACAAATAACTCTCAAATGCATAAACCTGATAAATGAATGAGATTCTCTGTAACAAGCGGTAAAAGAAACTTTGAACTTACATACATGTAAAAAAGGAATAGAACATTCTGCCTTCTAGCTACACTATCACGTGCTAATATTAACACATTAGTACAATATTAAATGAGAGGCAGGTACTGTAAAGTTGAGAAGATCATCTGTTTAATTTTTGACAAGACTCTTTCCCCAAAAGAATCTTCTACATAATGCCCAGTCAGTCTGAATATAGCCTTTAACTTTCCTCAGCTTAGACCCATCCTCAGGACTTTTTCAGGAGCTTCACACAAGCCTGAGGAGTTACTGAATAAATGAGGGTGCTTTTTCACTCTCCAATTTAAATTACCATCTTTGTCTTTGTATACTGTCAGTAACTAATAAATTGGGCCTCAATATCAGTTGCAACATTGAACTCTGATCCCTTTCTCAAGCTAGCTCAAACAAGAACCGTACTTTACTCAGACTTTCTTACAAGAAGAAAATTCAAACTTCTCCTATGCTATCTATGTAAGTTTTCAATGTTTTAATTTAGAATGATATTAGAATTCACATAAATGATACGGGTAAGGTAATTTTTGTTTCTCTGTGTAGCTTGCAGGAAAGGAATTTCTTGCTGATTATCTTTCCCATTCAATAACTATAGATAATGTCTTTATATATTAAAGCATTTGAAAAGGACCTACATTAAGAGTATACTGTTGACTTCGTTGGTTGAATATATTCAGCCTTTATTTTACTGCTATATCACAATATCTAGAAAATTTCTTGAAGAACCCCCCAAAATCCTCTCTCTCTGAGAGATTTCTTTGAATTTTCCTGTGACAGCTGAAAAAGCTATTTGCCACCAGTGTTCTCTGCTGTAGCATTCCCTGTAAAAAGCAAACATATGGAAATATGCTTACTGATGAAGTGAATTTATACTGTCATACTGTACTACAAAATAGAGAGGAAACCAACCCATCCTTGCTTTCTGACACATTTGTAACAAGAAAAGAAACTTCCATTGGAGGAGGAAGGAGAAGAGTTGGGAAAAAGGGATGGAGCGGATGATAAACTGCTTCAAAGTTTTCCTTTCTCTTTTTCCTCCTAAGACTTAACAGAATCCTAAGATTCCCACAAAATGCACATACCTGGGACTTTGATGTCTGCCTCAGATATATAGAAATATATGATACTACTGACAAAAAGAGTAGACAAAGTAATACAAGCACAGAATAAAGAAGAAAATGTGAAAATAAACATGCTTTTGTATAACATGTATCACAGGTTAGTTACGCCTGTGTTACTTCCTTTAAGTCATGCTTTATTTCCACACATGGTCTTAAGACTATGTTGTTTATTTCATTTCCCTAGTCATAAAGATTAATCATTTATCAGGACTACATTTCCCTATGTTGCCTGCAGCATCCCCTGGTTTAATCGCTACAGGTCACTTTGCATTTGGTTATGTCCTTCTGCTTCCTTCCCCTCTTCTAAATTCGGTCCTGTCAAATGGATTAAAGAACGTGTGCATCTACACCAGAACCATGACTGACATGGAAGAACACAAAGCAGCCATCAAATATTCAGGAAAGTGGAGGTTACGGGAGGTTGCTAAAGTACCTGTGATCCTGAGCGAAGGAGAGGGACCAGCACTAGCCCACAGTTTCACTGGTCAAAGACAGACAGTTGCTTTCCTGTCGAGCCATAAGCCAGCTCTGCAGGTCACCCCGGAGCCCTGGATCACAGTTTTACCACACAGCTCAAGGAAAACACAGAAGAGGTGACTGGTAGAAGTCCACCAGAAATAAGCTGGTGTGACAAATTATGGAGCTGCATATGACAGCAATTACATAAATCTGAAAACTGTCTAATTCTATCACCAGTGACCCAGGACTCAAAGTCCATTAAGCATTGTTTTTTCCAATTGAACTGAACTAATGGAAAATAATTGCTACCCTGAAAAAGGTCATACACAAAGTAATAAAAATGCAAGTGCTATACAGTCACTATTTATATGTTCCTCTAATTCGCATTTATAAATTGCTGACATCTGCTATAAATCATGCAGTTTTCTTCCAAGCACAGAAGTTTCCTGTTGCAGGTTTCCCCCGTCTCTATTACAACTATGAAAGTAAAACATTCAGGATAATGACTTACATGGAGTTTGTGGACTGTTCAAGTTTTCATCTTTAAGGGTGCTTTTCACTAACAAAACTCGGAACAGAGTAAAAAGGAAGCAATCCCCCCCAAAAACCACAAGAGTCTACAAGAGCTCAAAATCAGCAGCTCCCAGAGCTTCCGGTCATAGAATAACCACAGAGGTGTCCTTATTTAGAAATTAAAATAAAGTTTTAAAATAGTTTAATAATAGAAAATAGATTTTGATTTAGAAAATCAGAAAGATATAAACCACACATTTTAAGTATCAAAATTTGCATTTGCTTGATGGGAAATTTAAGCTCTTATTTGCAACTTGGAATCAAACCAAACAAGAAGGCAACAGTAGAAGAGATGCTGCTGTTTGATTTCCAGAATGGTTTAGGGGTCACCTGTTATAATCTTGAATTACGATGATGCTTATTTTTTGTCAGTAATCTGCATGCACGTAAAAATGGTTTGCTGGATTTACTGTATGTATGCTCACAACAACCAGAAATATTCGTATAATGGATAAGCAACTTAAGCTAGAAGTTTCTTGACAACTGAGCATCTGCTTTGTGCTTATGTAAGCCTGGCAGTAGCACAACTGCATTTTAAACTACATTATATTTGTAGGAACAAATAATTTCATTGACTTGTAAATGGGACTGTGATATTTGGAACTCCATTTCCAACAGTCAATCTGAAAAACCAGGACACAACCATTAATAAGATGTTATAAACATTAATTGCTCTTGTTGTACTAGACAGTGAAAACACTCCTGTCAGATCTTCCTGGCTGGATCTCAAAGGTCAACCATAGACACAAATTGGAAAAAAAAAAAAACCTGACAAAAAGACAATATGACAGAGATTTGAAGTCAACAAAAGCTCATTTGCTCTCTTGCCCCATCCAACCCACCAGCTGAAGCCTGTATGGATGGGTATTATTCACACAGGTGATAGGGCTTAGTGGAAAGATCCTCGTACTGGGGAATTTGAAACCTCAGCTCAATTTCTGGCTTAGGCACTTGTCACTGGAAGATCGTAAAAATCCCGCTCAATACCTCAGATTTGAATAACTAAATCCTCTGTTTGTAAAGCACTTTGATATTTGTGGCTCAGAGGTGTTACATCCAAAGATATTATTATTTTTTCTGTATGCTCTGAAAGTTGAAAGGAAAGCAACATGAAAGTCATGGGGTCTCTAGCTATTCCGCTGCTGAGGGCACTCACTAACTCATACAACTGCATTGCAGCTGAATGTAAGTAGTGGTCTGCTCCACTAACACCTGACTTCAGAAACGTCGGCAAACCCATGTCAAGGAAGGCAAGTGCTTAATTCAAGACGGACAGGTGAGTGAGGATGGTGTATTGGGTGCAGCTGCCCCAGCTCTCTGTGAAGAGACATGGCCGCGTCCAACCGACTCACCACAGGCCAGGGCTGTGGGGAGGGGGAATTTTGTTGTTTTGTCTTTGTTTCTCACTACCCAAACCTATTTCAACTGGCAATAAATTAAATTAATTTTCCCCAAGTTGAGCCTGTTTTGCCTGTGATAGTAATTGGTAAGTGATCTCCCTCTCTTTGATATCAAAACCTCTATGATTGTAACGCTGTAAATTATTTGGGTAAATGATTCTTGACAAGAAACGATTCTTGACAAGGCAATGGGATAGAAGGAACAATTGGACCTAAAACCAGGTAGCAGAAACTTCAGTGGGCTGACTGCCCAAGAAACTTGGCTATACTGCATGAAGTGTGTCCTTAAAGTGAATTTGACTAATTACGATACAAAAACTCACTCCTCTAGAAGTCAGAGTACCCGCCTTCACTTGAAGCCCCTCACCCACTGAGCCTGCACAGTGAAATTAAGAGACACTGTACCTTTAATTTAAGATGAGGACATTTTACACCAATCAGCTTCAAGATAAGGAATTATGAGCACCAGGAAAAAGTTGATAAACAATGAATATGTTAATTATGCTAATTTACAATGTATAAATGGATGACTGTTTCAATGCTGGATGTGCTAGCTTTGCAGAGATACCCCCTAGCACCTATTTCTGCACAGAACTGCTAATAAATAGCTAGTGCCTCAACTCTATATGGTATTGGCTCACACACCAGGTAAATGATCCCATGAGTTTTGGGACATCATCTTTACCTTGACCCACGAGCTTTTCCATCTTATTTTGTCCCCCACCCCATTGAGGCGGGGGAGTGAGAGAGCATCTGGATGGGTGTCTGGCAGCCAGAGCCAGCCAAGGTCAACCCACCACAGATGAGTTTGGTGTTTTGAATATTTAGGTTCTATCGAGGTGCAAGTGAGTGTTCCCTGAATGAAGAATACAGTACCAAGACTTCAGTAAATAGGAGACTAAAACAGACAAGAAATTTTGCACTACACTATTTTTTTTTTGTTTAATTTTTGATGAATTCACAGTGTACTAAGTATTGGAGCAGAAAGCAGTCTTTTTAAAGTGTATCAGCACTAGCAGTGTCTAACCATGGTAATTAAAACAATATTATTTTTCAAAATTACAAAAGACTACTCAAGACATATAAAAAGGAAGTATCCAAGAAAGAACATCTTTCTTCTGATAACTACATTTCTGTAAGTCTGCAAAATTATTAAAGACACAGACATTTTTCACTCCTGCTAAATAGTTAGATATGCTACAGAATAATGATTTTAATTAAGAATCAAATTAAACAGGGAGTTTGCATGGACAGAACTTTAAAGAAGCCTTAAAGCACGTTACTGTTAGACCTCTGAGAGAATATTTTAACCAGGATTTTCCTACTCCTTAGCTGTACGGAGATTTCACTACTGTAGGTGAATGAGGTAAGACAGACAAGTCTCACACACTCTCAACTTTCCCATCAAATATGAAATTGTCACCAAAAGTCAAAATATGACACTGCTACTAACACCAGGAGGTTAGGGCATATAGGGTTAACTTCCTATCATACTCAGGGAATTTCTCATCCTTCCCACTTAGGGTTGTGTTTGAATGTGCAAATCCCCCAGGAGAGATAGTCACCACAGGACTACCCTGCACCCCTGGGCACGTGCCCAATATCATGGTTGACATGAAGTCCTATGCTCTGGAGGTATCCCAAGAATTTCCATCCTTGCTCTCTTGTTTCCTGAGTGACAGGTGTAGTAAAAGCTGCTGGCTCACACAAACAGAAAAATACACTTTTTGGTTTTCTTCACTTCTCTCCATTGCCCTTGGCAAAATGCAGCAAGAAGTGGAGAGTGGAACACATTCTCAGATGCCTCTGGGAAGTGTGGGGAACCCACCACAGAGAGACATGTAATGCGATAATGGGGGAGCTCAGGGATGCTGGAAACCTTTGGTTATTCCTACAGCCATGCAGAGATGCTTAGTGAAAGCTTCAAGTTAACCAGACTCTCTGATATGCCAAATGTCTCATCAGAAAGCCTCTTCTCAGCACTAGGTGATAGTTTAATTCAGCAGATTCAGGGCATATGAAAAAACAGCTGAATAAAGACAAAGGCTGCTTATTTAAATTAGGCTTTGGCTCAGAATGTCACCTGTCACTACAGAGAAGCACTATGTCAATTGACTATGTCAATACTATAGATGAAAGAGATTGGGGCATATAGGGTTAACCTTTTACAACAGGAGGTGTTTATGTGTGCTGTGCAATGCCATCTTACATATTTTTAAGAGGGCTTTAAAAAGACAAAACAAAAAGCTTAAAAAGCTGAATCTATTACCATGGAGTTTCTGCCTTTGAGCAGAGGGAAGTCTAAAGCATAGTTATGGCATGTATTTTTACAAGTTTATGCCAAATCACCTAGCCAAATTTTCTCTAGATTAATTTTCAGTAACAACTTTAAAAACACATAGAAGTAGTTACTACAAATGACAGAACAAACCCTAGGAGGCTTCTGTCAGCTTCATAGGCATTAATAATGATCCATATATGAAAGTACTCCCCAGGAATCCACAAAAAATAAGGCAATAATTCCATCTACGGTTTCCAACGACATGAATAAATGACTCAAGATGCAGTCCTTTTGTTTATGATGTTGCTACAAACTCTTGATAAAAGTAAAGCCTCATGTTTATAACTAAAGACATATTATTCTTTAGAGTATGTTCAGCAGACCATAGGATTACCAACATGACTGTATGTTGTTGAAACAATTTCACTCTCAGTACAACAGAAAAGCTATTTAAAACTACAATAAATAAACCCATTTGTTTCGGCAGAATTTGCAACTCATTTAAAATTTTAGAAATAGAAACAGTTATCCTGATCTTAATGTAGAAATACCTCAAGTCAAGAGGGAAAGATATAGACAACAAAACAAATATAGTAATAGTATGCAGACAAAAGAAATAAGTGCATCAAGGCTGCCCTATATATACATGAAAATACTTCTTTCTTGCCTAAGGCACTGTCTGGAATGTCCTGGAAAAAAAAATTCCTAATAGCTGGTTTGAGCTTTCTCCATTTCCTTTAACGAAGAATGAAGAGCATCCAAAACATTCTGAAGGCAATCTACCAAAACCACTGACTAATACAGAGCTCCCTGTATAACACCCAGTACTATCTATAAAGATCACTGTACATACAAAAATGCCATTACAAAAACATAATCAACAGTCAGAAAATGCCAGACAGTATCACAGACATCACTGGAAATCCTGAGCTCCTTTATTTAGTTACAAAAATTAAAGAATTCTATTGTTTTTCAATAAAGCTACAGAAGTGCACAAACAATTCTGGTATCAATCTGAGTGCTCTTGTGGTTATCTTGTGTATGCCTTTAGTATTACATTTAGAGATAGGTATAGCTCTTTGTCTTACCTGGAGAAAAATTCATCAGTGACCTGCAGATATCTTACTCCTGTGTAAATATATTTTTGTATGCATTTAAGTCTGGCAGTCCATATGGCAACACTAATGATTGCTGTTTCAATTTAAAATACATCTACATATCCAAAATTTAAGTAAGGCAATGTCAGTACATTAATTTTTATCTTGAACTCTATTGTTTAGTAATATAAAAAAGCCATATTTAAAAATTAAATACAATTGGCTACTTTCTTGAAAATAGACAAAATAGCTCATAAATAGCTTGCTCTTTAGTTGAAATAGAACTGGATCATTACAGAAGCTTTGGAAAGAAAGTAAAGAAGAATCATACGCAGCATAAAGGTGCAACCTGAGGAAGAGAAAAGAGGGAATACTATCAGGACTTAGGTTAACACAGTGAAACTCTCTTTTTATTAAAAGCACAATTTCACACAACACAGGATTCGGGTTCTTGACTCCCATCAAGATTACGGCTGCGATCCCATATGAGATGTTTATTGATAAGCACATGTGGTGAAATAAATTGGGCAATTCATGTGACAGCTGATCTACAGAACTGTTGTAAGCCATTGCAGGCTGCAGATGACAGCCAGCTTGGCAGTCCAGGCATGACCGCTCAGAATAGCTGCAATGGCAGGAAGAGACGTTCCCAAACACTGGGGAGGAAAGGGCGGCTTATGCTACGTTGAGCACTTACAGGTGAACATCCTTGCTATTGAGCAGAATTTAAACAGTAGCAAAGACAAGGCTGAATTTTAAGGAATAGAAGCTGCCAGCCAGATTCCAGACGAGA
Organism: Limosa lapponica baueri; assembly: GCA_002844005.1. Lineage (NCBI taxonomy): Eukaryota > Metazoa > Chordata > Aves > Charadriiformes > Scolopacidae > Limosa > Limosa lapponica. The sequence goes on along the minus strand of KZ505666.1, from coordinate 137,414 downwards.
AAAGGAAAAAAAAAAAAAAAAACCCAAACCATTTTCTTTATGGAAGGACCATTAAAAAGGAGAAGAAAAAGGAAAAAAAAGTAATCTTTAATTACCAACTTTACTTAGCAACTATTCCAGTTGGAGAATCATAGCATAATCCATACACTTGCTATCCTTTGAATAGTCATTGCTTCTCACTTCGAATTTTTTTCAGTAATGTTGTGGAAATAGAAAACTTAACTTTTATAATATCTGAGCATGAATAAGAGCAGAAGTCCTTCATATAAATCAAACATTTATGGCTTGAGGCATATGGCAAAATAAAGCTGCTAATTCTTAAGGTTTCCTCTCCTTCTGCAATGGACTCTACTTTCTAAAATGTGTTTGTTTCACTTGCATCCAAAACAAAAACAACTTCATCAGATGGCAAATGGCTCACCTTGTGACCACAGGCTAACATCTCAATCTTGTATTATAGTAAAACATTGCCTATAGTAAAACACACTCTGTCATTTTGGTTCAGGCAACCCGATACCTAATGTACACATCCAGGGGCACAATTCGGCCATGTGAGTGCAAAAGAAATAAATCTATCCTTTCCACAAAAGACAAATTATGATGTTACAAAGCTAAGCCAAGCATATTGCCTAGGGTACCTGCAAAGTGCTTGCAAACTGTTCACCTACTAGTTGTAAAGTAAGAAGACAAAGGACTAGAGGCCCTTGTATCTACAGTAGTACAGCAGACCTGAGGCCCTTGAATCTTCAAAAAAGCAGTACATTTGAAATATTTTTCAGTTCATTTCTCTTTTTTGTTAAGCACATATTTTCACTTAATGGTTTTCTCTTACTCTACGCGATGGTTCTTTAATCTTTCATATCAATTTCCAGCATGATAAAACAGTCAGCATCCACTTTCATTAAATATTTGATGATTACTTGGCTCTCACAAGGTGAAAAGTTTCTATGATTTTTATTGTAGGTTTTGAATGCTTTGTAAAATCCTGAAAGTACACCAAGAAGTGTTTATGCCTTAAAACTTAGGTGGGTAACATTGTGATACAGAACAGCTGTATTATATATGAGAAATGCTTTCACTCAAAATAATGCAGCAGCATTTAATATGTGGCAACCAAAGATGTGAGCGTACCGATTTTTATCCGTTCATTTCAATGTCTTCAGGAGTAGTACAACTTGTCTATGCTATTATGCATCATTGGTTTATTTTATTAACAAAAGTTATGAAGGTGTTCCCTACCAAATGAAAGCATTTACTAGAGTGCCTATCTCTAGGAACAGTGAGAAGCCTCCATGGATCTACCTTCCCTTTATTTAAGAAATAACATTGGCAGTTGATTTAGTCTGTAAACTCAATCTGGAGACATCTCTGCCTGGGAAAACCCTCTCTCCAGTCCTCACAAGCTTTGCTGTCTTTGCTTCTTTGGCAATGTAGCCCTGCAAGGTCTTGACTCCTAGCAAATGGATTCATACTAGGTTTTTGTGCTAACAATAATCCTGTCTTGTATATGCTCCCATGTAATATTTTGGTACGTCTTTCAGAAAACCACTGTAACCTCAGGGTTTGGAATGGGTACAGCACAGACCTCAGAAGTTTCCTATTAAGACAGGCTGAGAGAGTTGGGGCTGTTCAGCCTGGAGAAGAGAAGGCTCTGGGGAGACCTTATTGCGGCCTTCCAGTACTTAAAAGGAGCTATCAAGAAAGATAGAGAGAGATTTTTTAGCAGGGCCTGCAGCAATAGGACAAGGGGTGATGGTTTTAAACTAAAAAAGGGTAGATTTAGACTAGATATAATGAAGAAATTTTTTATGATGAGGGTGGTGAAACACTGGAACACGTTGCCCAGAGAGGTGGTAGATGCAACATCCATGAAAACATTCAAGGTCGGGCTGGACGGGACTCTGAGCAACCTGATCTAGTGGAAGGTGTCCCTGCCCATTGCAGAGGGGTTGGACTAGATGACCTTTAAAGGTCCCTTCGAACCCAAACTATTCTATGATTCTATGATATGAAGACTAGATCGTTGTGATTGTCAAGCAGTGAGGCTGTCCTACCAGACTGCCGACAATTTTAGTCTTGCAATCTGTCATGACATATTCCTAGAGCAATTCAATGTCTGTGAACAAGCCAGTTTTGCTTGGTCATTTTCCTGCAAGGCAGAAGGCTGGCAACTTCCTTTACCAAAGAGGAGCACATTTGTTCAGCTCTTAATACTCACTCTGAGATGAAATATTAGATCTCTATTTCTCCACCGGGCAAAAGATTTAATCTATGTGAATCATATGGCTTCCACATGTGATAAAAGACACTGAAGTTTACAGATCACCCTACTGGAAAATGATATAACAATGAACAAAGAATGCTGAAGCCTGAGATTTCATGAGGAATGTCAAGGTTCTCTAGTGAGTCCAAAACCCTAACTTGGAGTATCAAAAGGACATTATCACCACTTGAAGTTAATGCCATAAAGCCACAATAATTGAATCCAGTGTTCATTCCCTATGTGCAATCTTTGATTTGCAGGCATACAGATAAATCAGGAAAATAAAATTTCTGGAATACACTGATCTCTCCTTTTAGAAGGCATGGAAATACGAGTGTATTCTCTTTTCAGTTCACTAAACCTTTCCTCAGCAGTTCACTGACTAGCTAATGATACCTAGACATATAAGGTGAGAATTGCTTAAAAGCCTCATGGCTTTGTTTTCAGATGCCTAAGGTACTATTATGGAACAAGGTGAACTGGGTGCCTAATTGGAGGTCTGTACCAAAGATACAGTATCTTTAGCAAAAGCTCCTCATTTATTAGCAGTTCTGATGAGGAAAGTAGGCAATAGTTTCAGATACATTTAAAAGACAGGCATACCATAACTCCTGGTCCCATGCCAGTTCTTTTTCTCAGGTGACACGTGGAGTCTCAGGGAGAGAGCAGCTCTGCACACACATCATGTCTTGTTTTGCTTTTGCAGTAAGAATTGTGCTGCAATGTCCAGACTTTGTGGTTTAGTCACTATAAAGGTGTAATTAGAATCAAAGGTCAAGTATGTCTGCTGCAAAGCACTGCAAGCGTACAGACATGTCAGTTGTAAACTGGAACAATGTGACTGACATTTTTTAACTGTTCATAGAGAAACAGCATGGTATCATACTGTTGACACTTCCCAGAGTTTATAGCTGAGAGTTGTACCAGCTGCTGATGCATTTGGCGATACTGGGGGAGCTGGGGTACCTCCTCTTATCCACAAGAGGAGAGAGGAAGTGAGACCTGTCAAGTAATGGAAGGATAGCTCCGAAGATGAGTAACTCACAGCATAACATGAGCAGTAGATCTAAAATGACCACTGTTACTGGTGCCAGATCTGAACTCTTCACACCACTAGAGCTGCAAAGCTTCGAAAGATACCTTTCCAAAATGATGTCATTACCATAACTATAAACAGTATTTTTCATCAGCCAGTGTGCTTTCAGCACATTATCTAAACTGTTTTCTAAGCTTAGGAAGAATAACTAATAGCAAAGACACATTCTGTTCAGCCTCTTCCTTTCTGCTAAAATGCCTCCTGGTAGATAGGTAAAATTGAACCAGTACAGGAAAACAGACTGCAGAATCTGAGCTTTCTGATACACTGGAGAAAAGCTTCCTATTTCTTTATTTAATATCTTTGATTACAAATCACTTTTTAGAATAACTTTTGGTTTTCTGTTAGTACTTGTGGATCTGATGAAGAAATGTGTTTACATTATCCTCTCTATGTTCTCTTTCTCTGTCCCTCAGTGGTTTTTGAATCATGTATCTGCTTAGAGTTTGCATGAACCAGTTAGCTCTGGTTCTCTTCAGAGTAGGAACTGTAAGGAACACTGAAGAACACTGCACTGCTTTCCTCATGCCATAATTAAGCAAAATCAGCTCTCAGAACATAATACAGAGAGACTGACTGAGGTTGAGAGCAC
>KZ505666.1:80323-132758 GCA_002844005.1 Limosa lapponica baueri | reverse complement strand
TCCTCACCCTTGGCCCTTGACTGTTCTCTGTGTGGATCAACGTTCTCTCTCCTCTAAGTCTTTTTTTGTCGCTATTTTCATGTTCTGCCCCCAGCTCTTTTTCCTGTTACTCTTCAGGGACATGATGCTAGTTTGTTACTGTAGAAAAATTTCACAACACCCTCTTGTAAAATCATTGTGCTTTATCATTTCAGCAGGTGCCTTATTTTATATGTGCAAGTTGAAAACTTGGACTTGAACCTTATGATCATTGAAGAGTAAAGTCAGAATTAGATTTCAGAATTAGATTCTTAAAATGCAGAGCACTTTGCCAAAGCAGCCTATGAATAAAAGCTCTTCCGAGCCTTAGACACACAAGGACACTTTCCACCACACAGTGCACCTCCGAGACAAACACCACCTCTGGGAGACCAACAGTACTCTAGTTTTCTCACTATCCTTAAAAAAATCATTTTTTGCTCTTTCAGTTACCGATCATCACCATCAGTACATCTGAATAACAAATGGGGCATTTTCAGCAGGAGCAAAAAGTAAACTGCATTTCTTGGAAATTACACTGATCTGATTTAATTGACTCAAAGTGCATTTAAGTGACTAAAATAAGGATCAGAAGTTTGACTTTTTCACACAAACTTCTGTTTTTGCTAATTATAGATGAACAAAGAAATGCACATGAATGTACATATTAACTGTGTGAACCTTGTCAGCTGTAAACATGGACAAGTGGACTTATAAGTGGAAATTTATAATGACTTGTGAGGTTATTTTTGTGAAACATATATTCTAGTAGAATCTGAAGTCTCAGTGCCTCATATATGCCAACATTACAAGTGCTCCATTTACTTACAGGAATACTTTCCTGACAATGTAATCCCAGAAACCTCCTTCTCTGTCTCCTCCCTATAACATGTAATTCCTCGTTCTTCTCACTTATTCCTTAAGTAAAGAGATTATTTTACTAACTCAAAAGAAAAAAAAATATAATTTTTATATTGAAAATATCAATCCAAAATAAATTTATGCAATTTATTTAAAACTTGTGCTGTTTTCAGCTGCGCTGATAATGCTATAGCTAGGGCTGAAAATCCTATATATTCATACTGCACTTTTCATACCATAAACAGAATAACTCACTTTTCATTCACTAACCACACATTATGACTCAGAAATGCGAAAGAGACAAAATAACTATAAGATAAAAATGCTAAATCCTGGCTATTCATTTTTGTCTAGCTCTACTATATCCTGGAACTCTTTTATATGGACAGACTCAAAACTCTCTGGAACTCAACAGATAATGGTTAAATGAGATTTACGTGCTGAAATGGCAAACAGCATAAAAGTCAGGAACTATACAGGTTCCTGAGGAAACAAATATATATAAACTTTTCAAATTATATGCAAGCCATTTGCGTATGTTGCTAACGTTGATACGGATTTCAGTGAGGTGTTTGTTCTGACTGACAAGAGTTGTGCCTAAAACCAGAGAGGCAGGTCATTACTCCTTCAATTTACAGTGCATAATACAAATTTAGCAACCTGTAAAAATATTATGCTCTGTTTTATTCTGCTGTGCTGGTAAAGTATCTTACAGTTGGTCAGACTGACATTTTTCTTTTGAATAATGCAGAGAATCAATACTCTAACACAGAAGGGGGGCGGGGGAGGAAGGATGCAGTAGGGGACTTGCAGAAAAACTCTACTTGGACTGTGCATATTAAAAAAGTCCCAAGAGTCCACAGAATAATACAGATACTTAAGCAATGAGGTCCAAATCCACTAGGAACTTTTCTATACAGTGACTGGAAGGGGTTTTGCATTTCTTTCTTTTATAACCTATGAAATTCTCATAGGCCTCTAAATCTTGAAAAGGAGATTTCATATTATTTGGAGCAAAGAGGATGATCATTAAGGAGTTACCAAAGTTGTTGCCTGAACCTTAATTTTGTCCATCAGAAAATGTGAGAAACTCAAGTGGAAGATTCTCTGTACTTTCAAACCTTACATACAAGGAGGAAGGATATGACAAAGTTGGTCAAATCACTAAGAACAGATGCCTGCCCACAAAGACAAAATGAGTAAGGTGCAGCAGAACTGTGTAACTAGCACAGAAACTATGATAAAAAGAGTACCAAAGAGAAAAGTGGTTTGCTATTGAACAAAAAGGAGAAGTATTCTGTATAGATACCAAGGCAACTGAAGTATGTAATGCCCTTTCTGTATTAGTCCTCGTTAAAAAAAAAAAACAAAAAACAAACAACTATGACCTACTGGTTATCAAATACACAAATTCAAGGAGTAAATATCTTAGCCTACAGTAGGGAACAGGCATGCTGAAGGGTACTCAGATAAGTTAGATATTTTCAGACCTCTAGGCCTGTTGCTCATCCTGTTTACTTGAAAATTGACTGGTGGTATCTTCAGTATATTAGCATTTATTCTGGGAAAATTGTGTGTAAGACCTCAAAAAAGGCAAAAGTAAAAGTAATGCTCTTTGGTTTTTTTAAAGGCTATTTCTAAAAGCCCTGAAGGAAGATACATGAGGAATTACAGGCCTATACAACAACTAACCAGACTACACGGAAGCCACAGACCTCCTCCTCACCCCTGCCAAATTAGTAGAAAACAACACAGACTTGCTAAGAACACAACAGATGATAGAAAGAAAACACTTGTAATTTTCTATGACAAGGCAAACTACTTTGTTTGAGTTTGGAAACAAAGTAGTAGATACCTACAATCTCAGTACATGAGCTTTGACCACAAACTGGAATGGCTCAGAGGGTGAATAAAGTGGCTGGAATGAATCAAATAATAAGGAGAAGCTGAGAGAACTGCACTTGCTCAGTCAAAGAGGCATTTCTACTTGCTGTATTCTTGTACACAAAGGAGAATTGCAGAGAACAAAGCATCAGACTCTTGGATGTGCAAAAGAAAACGATGGAGACAACTCTCATCTGGAAATTCCAAGTCGCTATGAAGAAAAAAAATTCTTCACAGTGGTCAAGCACTGTAACATGCTGCCCTGAGAGGCTGTGGAGTCTCTGTCTTTGGAAATACTCAAAATATGACTGAAAGAGCTCTGAGCAAGTTGACCCAGACTTTTAAGGACTGCTTGGAGATGGAGATTGGACTGGATGACCTCCCCAGACAAAACCCTGTGGATTCTTTGATTTTATGATCTAGCAATATCACACGTGAAAAAAACAACACTTCTGGGACTACTTAGGACCCAACCAGAACGCCATGTTCAGGAAGGGAATAACCTTTTCTCTGTGTCTACAGGTTTGTAATGCAGCAAAGACAGCTAAGCCTAGAAATCAGGGTAACTTCTAACAGCATGAACTGCTGGAATAGGCGGGATGAAGAAATTACAAAAGTTCATTCCTTTGAGATCTTTCAGACAGCTAGACAAAAAGATGTCACAAACAACACAAATATAGCTGACTTGCTAAATAGCATATTTTGGGACAGGGAAGGAACAGAAGGCCTCTAGAGAATCTTTCTATTCTAAGACCCCAAGAAAAGCAAATCATGGTGACACACAGAAATGGAAAATAATATTAAACAATTTATTTAGGTGTTTGGGGTGGAGGGGGTTTAGTCATAGCTTTTACTAGAAAATATTCAAATATTGGTATCACACCATTATTTTGAAACATAGCTCTCCGTCACTAATGTTATTTGCTTTGGGTGAGCCCCTAGGAAACTTGATTTGACATTGTTTCCTTGATGAAAGCTTCTTAGTAAAAAATAAAGAGAAATTCAAAACAGTAAACAGAGATAGCTGCTTTCTTTCTAAGCAGAAGCTTGCCGTTAATTGCTCCCTCCCATGCTTACCTTTTGAAATGCAGTGCTATGTATGGACTAAGAATCTAGAGCTTCCAAAAATCTAGGCAAAGGAAAATGTGGCTTCCCCATTGGCAATACTTGACATCAGCATTAGAAAGAAAATGTTACGGACTCCTTTGAGACTGCAGCATGTGATGAACAGAGAAAACTGAGAGCTCCAGGCTGACAGGTAGAATGCACCAGTTTCTCCTATATTTTGTGACTGTAGCTTCAGAATTTTTCCTATAGTACGGTGCTCCAGCAATCAAGTATTAATTTTAGCCAGCAAAAAAAACCAAAACAAACCCACAAAAAAACCTAAACCATCTTGCATTTGAAGATTTGAAAACAATCGCAATGATGACAACAGACTACACATTCTTATTTAATCTGCCAGTAATTTAAAACAATACACTCAGGAGACTTAAAATCCAACTCTGACGTCAATAAATCCTTAATTCTAAAACCTGTCTACACATCAACATCATTAATTCCTTGCTCGTTCTGACTGGTTATTCTCCCTTCTTCCCCAGCTGAGGCTGGCGGCCACTCTGATGTCATAATGTGGGATCTAATCTTTCTGGGGGCTTGTGTGTGTGTGTGCAGGAGGATGCACACACGTGCATGAACTTGAGTGATCATTTACAAATTAGCACTTGTCTCTGCTAAAAGGTGGTAGTTCACCTAGATATTAAATGGCATCCTGGATTCCTCAAGCTGGTATTTTCTTTATCTTCTAAAGAATCTCAAATGTAATGATGTCACGCCAATAAAAGTTTCATTTCTTTTGATAAGTAGGCCAAAGTAGCAGATGTCTAGTTTAGCCTAAAGGAAAAGAGGTTTAATGGTGTGTGACAAATAAGAAGAAATAAAAAACCAAGCAATATTTTTTCAATACTACCTACTTTAAAAATGTTGCTTTCCTATATTATTTAGGTTGTACATCCCTACTTACATTGCATTAGAACGACAGCGATAATTTCTCATATTCAAGATGGTATTAAAAATCACCACAACGACCTTTAATATACTTAACAGTTAGCTCTTGATTTTATTGAAGTCTTGACCCACTACTCATCTCTTGAATAGCCATCTAACAAAAGTGAAGGAGTATAATGGAGATAAATACAAGGAAGCAGTTGTATCATTCCTTTCAAGCTCTCCACACATATACTTTGCCAAATCCAGTCGATTCACTTGACTGGTTTAAAATGCAACACTGGTTTCCCAGAGAGGATAATGGACTAGTGTATAAACTGAAATAAATAAAAAAAAAAAATAGGCAACAAGGCAACCCAAGTGATAGAAATGTTTCAGGGGGAAAAAAAAAATCATTGTCTTTTGAAAGGAAATAGACACTTTAGATACTGTATGAATATAGTTTTCAACAGCAGCCTACTAATAAAAATGTGACACTTTAAGTATATTAAAAATAATGGCATGTTATATCATTAAATGATCAACAAAGCAGACAATACTCTCCCAGTATGCCTAATCAAACACCAATAATAATAATAACAACTTATATTACCATTGGGTCTAGAAGATATAATTATTCAATATTCCATTGACCTAGGAGATAAATACATAAAAAAATAAATGACAGCACCTGTCCCCTGTTTACAATCTCAGTAAAATGGAAGATAAAATCAGAGATCGCAGAACAGATTCAGTTACAGGGATGGCAGAGAAACTGTTAAATATACAACAAGTATTCTATGCCAGGGAGGAAAAAATCCTACAGTCTATATTTTAAAACTCTGAAGAAATATATTTCTATGTATCTCTGACAAATCTCTTGGATAACTGTCTCTTATCTGGAACTCATGTATTTTCACGTAGTGGATAAAGGACACACGGATTTAGATATGGAGAGATTCTGATAATTCTGTTTTTCATTCTGGGTAGTCCATTAAAAATACTTAATACTCTAAAGAATACAGTTAAAAAATATTTCACACATATTATTGTTTTTTGAATAAAAATTTCCTAGTACGTCTGACTGGATTCTTTAATTCACATTAATGCAAAAAAATTCGCTGCACTACTAATGCAGGGCTCTTGCCTATGATGTGATCTCAGAACTCCACAAGGGAATAGGACAACAGCACAGGCCTGGAAGGGACAACTCTTAGCATCAAATCCTGACCTCTGCAGTCTGTGTGAGAGCTACATTCCTACCTTTCCCCTCTCACAGGGTATAACATTTAACAAACCTAAATGTGTTTCTCCTATTTTTCACCAAAATTCATGGACACAGAAACAAAATTTGTCTTTCACTGCTCAAATCTTGGCATGTTTTTACACTTCACAAAAATTCATACTCTAAACTCCAAAAGGCCCTCTGGAGAGCAAGATGGAAAAGTGGAGATCTTCATTTAGGATGCTCCAGAAGAAGCTTTAATAAATAAGTTTACTCTCTTTTTACTTAAAAATGAAAGAAAGAAAACAGTAGCAGGACTTGTGAATAACAGTACATTATTTTGTCTAGTATGTGCTGTGAATGTTGTGTAAGGCATTCTTTGAAAGCAGTGATTGGGGTCAGTGTAGAAAGAACCGCACACATTGTACTTGTTATTACATACACATTTTATGCCCTTTCATACTGTGATTTAGTCTGCAGTGGATGCTCTAAATAACATGTGTAATTGTAGATTTATTGAAAGGAGACAATTTCAGCAGTTCAGTGAGCTTATCAGAATGAGTTCTGCAGATGAAACTGCACAACATTCTTAGAAATGAAATGTGAAGGACAGACATGAGCAAAGCCCTTTTCTTCAAGGCTCTGGCTGGCTACCAGAGCATGCAAGTAGATATTTGTAATTGACAATTTTTCTCTGGATTCATAGCAATATTACTGGGATGCAACATAAATGCTGAACAGTCACAGGGAATGGTGTGTATTTTCCACAGCAGAAGGTTTCTTTTGACAAGATCTACAGACTTGCCTGACTGTAGACTCACACTCCTCATACATAAAAAGAGTTCTTCATCAGAACCTACAAGCAAGGAATAGGTTCCCTTCTGTCAAGCTCTCGCCCACTTTTCACATTTCACTTAGCAGTAAACAACTGAGGCATAATGTACCTGTAAGAGCCAATTATCCTCGCAGTTCTAATTGCTATGTAATACTTCGGCATTTTAGAGTAATAGAATACAAATGTTTGCCTTCTGCAGAACCGGTATGAGGATGAAGATGCTGCTGCACTGATCTATCAAGATCTCACCCACACAAGTAAATAGCAAAATCTGAAAATATAAATGCATGAACAACAAATTCATCCACACAATTTATTTGAGCATGACTCAATACAGTGCTTTTCGTCACAGTTTAGTTGCCTAAACATTGGTGCCTACTGCTACCTGAAATGTTCTAGCATATCTGACTGATCTGTACAAGGATTTCAGATGAGATGGATTCTATGGGAGACCCTCTGCCCTCCTGGATTGGCAGAGAGACCAGAAGGGACACTACAAAGAATTTCCGAAGATACTCACTAGTTGCTTGTGTTTAGGGAACTGAACTGAGCCTTGTGACTTAAGGTAAACAAAGTAAACATTATTTGTTAGTACTTTTAAAATAAAGTTTTATCATACATAGGGCCCAGAGTATCAAAATAATGCACGAAAAAAACTAAAACTAACAAGAAAAATATTCAATTAATTATATGTTTGACTGCCCCAGACTGCTTTTCTATTACAAACCAATATATTCTCTTTTCTTCTTTAATATTACTTGTAGAATGAGAATGAAAAATAAAAATAGGAAATTATTACACCAACTGCACACACCAAGCTAACACATTGTCATTTGAATAACATTAGTTTTACTTGAGCAAATATATCTGTGGTCTAGCTTAACTAAGTGGCCTGAAAGGAGTAGACAAAATGAAGCAAGAGAAGCAGGGAAGCAACTTGGATGAAGCAAGAAAAGAATCTAGATTTATTCCTTGGTTAGTGACCTCCTTCCGTAGCCATTACTGCTTTATTTCTTTCTTCCATTCTTCATGAAGGTAAGCTAACAAAACTAACTACAAAATGATGGAAAATAATTCCTTTTAGTGCTAGTTTTGTTTCAGCAAAGTACAATGTTACATGTCTGTGGCTAGAAAAAAAATTAAGGTGCGAATGTAAAATAAATGCACATGAATGGAGGCACACATTAACAAAAGTTAGCTTTATATTTCAAAAGTGGCAGTGAATTAAGACAAGTGAAAGACTTAGAAGTTAAAAAAAAATTATGTGGCTCTTTCTCAGTCTTTTCTGCAATAAAAAACTGCATTTTACACTGATTATCAATATTAAGCTTCATAAGCAAAGAAGAATTTTGATTCCAATCACAACATGTAATTCCACACTGCTGCAGGAAATGCATTAGGGAACATGCATATTGCCCTTTGCAGGTTATTAATGTCCTTGCCTGCTTGAAAAGCAGTGCTAGAACGAATTATCAAAACATACCTTACTGCTCTAGCTGTGGGTTTTTTCATCAGCATCCCTTTAGCCATTTCCTATAGCATTTAAAAAGAACCAATTGCCTCTTAATTTTGCTTTTTGGATGCTGATATAATAGGAGGCCATAAGACATAAGTCTGCTCTCAACTTTCCATGGTGGAGCTTAGAAATGCTGCTCTAGTTGAACATGCAGGACTCGGAGATGTTCCTCCTCTGTCCCCATGTAACACAAGCTGAGAGTCAAGCTCCACAAACTGAATCCCAGAGCAGCATCTACTGTCAGAGCCATATACCTTCATGCAGGCAAAACTAACGTCTACATTCAAGTTTTTCAAGCTTCTGTGCAACAGAAAGGTGTGGATAGGTGCATTTGCAACTTTGTACAGTGCAACAAGCAGAGAAAATTTTCTTTGTTTGTCTTAATGATAACATGCATTTCCAAAGAAAGGAGTAAAGCTATGAAAAAAACCAGAAGCTATTTCTGTTACTATTACTTCATGGAAAAGACAGCCATCCACTTTGGAAAAGAAAATCATGTGCTTTCTTAAACACTGCATAGAAGGATAGTTAAAAAAATATTTGTTTCTTAACACATTCCATTGTAGCATGAAGAGGATTTTCTTTTTCTTTACTGCATCTGTTTGAAAAACAATATATACAGACAAAAAAAAGAGGGTTTTTTTTTTCCCTCAAAAATTTTATTTTAAGCTTAACAATGAAACATTTCACCACCTTTCTTCCTCACCCATTAATTTTCCCATAGTGTGTCAGCAGCTGTTTATTGATTTTTTTGACATCTATTTTGCATTGTACAGGACTTCACTGTCAACCTCCTACTGTACACATCTGATAGTCTGCAATTTCCATGATACGTAGGAGGACGATCTGATATTGGTAGTTAACATGGCAGCAATATCAGCACCTCACTACGCTGGTGAAGACCTCTTACGTAATGTTCTTCTGCTAATTTACCACAGATTCAAATCAAAACAGGCTGAAAACTATTCACCTACATTTTACAGTTCATCTCCAAACCAAAATACTTGCTGATCCTCTGAGGGGGCCTGTCAGGGTATATGCCATCTAAAAGTTTTGCAATCTGCATAACCAGGCATGGATGGTAGATAATTTTGTAAAAATATTCCAGAACAGTACTGAAATTCTGTCTCTTTTCTGAACATTACAAAGATGTTTGACAGCATTAAAAATTAAAATGCTTTCTTTTCTTACGAAATTTGCATCATACTTGAATTAGTATTATAGAGGTTCATCCGAGTAAGGATTTTAGTTTGTTAATATGCCCCAGAGTCACAGCATGCCCCTATTAGTTCAGAAACTATAAAAATTAAAATGCTTTTGGGCATTATCTGACTCTGCCCTTCAACATAACTACTGTGGTTTGCGTATGTGGGACATAATGATTACAGAAACCAGTTTTATTTTCATTTCGTACCATACTTGGTTTCTTAACCAAGTACCTCCAGACTGGAGGTAAACCTGAGTACATGATGGAAGAGGTACTGAACAGACACACAGTTAAACACTACATGCCTGGTTCGACGGTACGTCACTAAGTCTGGCAATCCAAAGGCTTCTGCTCAGACCCCTAGACCAGAAGTTATAATCCTGGTACATCAGACTTCCTGCCACCATTTAGAACCTACTGCTTAGGAGGGGAGAGATTTTCCAAAGCTCTTTTTTAACCAGAGAAGCCATTTTTGAGAATGGAAAATGTGTGAATATGGTTCTTGCTCAGGACAACTAGCTTTTAAGGACCTAAACTTTCCTAGGGACTTGTTCCCTCTTTGCAGGACTAAATTCAAACTATGAGTAGGGTTTCACAGCTCACATGAAACCACATAAAACCTTAGATTTTGTTCTACTACATTATAACAGGTTTAAAGGAATTATAATTCAGGTTAGACAGGCCATATTAATGTGTCCACAGACGTCACGTTCCACCAAACCACCTCAGTCTAAGGTTGCAGAAACTACTCTTGGGTTAGATTTTCTTTTCACCACGGCTGGCTGAGAAGGCAAGAAGCATGCCCACCAGCAACTGAAAAAGACCGGAGCAGTTACACTTGTGACTCCTGAGAAGAAAAAATCCTCACAATAGAGGACTGGCAAGATGCAAATCTTCACCAGTTCAGATAAAACACTCTAGCCCTTTGTTCCAATCTACTTGAGAATGGCTTATTTAGGCTAAACCAGTTCCTAGTTTCCATAACATTACCTAAATATTCTGAGAGTGCACACAGATTTTACTCAGGTTACACCGGGCTCATACATAGAACTGGAATATGAGCATCTTCTAAGGCATCTATGTTAAATGCTATGCCAGGTTAACAAAGCTGCACAGCATCTACACACTGTCTGATAAGCATCTGGCCAACTTGTACCTCATGCTTCAAAAACCAGTCTAAGGCCAGAACTCCAATTAAACCAGTACAGCTTTACAGGCATATCATCAGCTACAGTGCTAGTCAAGTTTGCATGGCTGTGAGCAACTAAAATAAAGACACAAACAATCATCAGTTGTTCAGAGTAGTGGTAAGATGAGATAACTGAGACAGAACAAAAGATTTCCAGGTGATACAAAACATTTGTATAAATTAGGCCACCGCAAAGTTGAAATGGGAACATAAAATATGGATATAATGGAGAAAAGACAGACTGTGGAGAACAGGCTCAGGAGGAATGCCAGTTCAGCCTGAGGGCACAACCTCATGCAAACACAACCATGTGCTTCCAGAGCCCAGCTAGATCACTGGCAGCCAGCTCAGGTCTCTGCATTTGTGGCACAAACTACTGTGAAGTTGGATTATCTACCAGCAGATAACCATGAACTGAGTGCAGCTCAGTTTCCTAGCAAAGTACTTCCTGATGGCAGATCATTATATGTAATTGGAATTGCTGTTGCTATAAAAATACTAGCTGAGAAATAAGCAACTCAAGGCATGTCCTGGTTTGAGGAAATGCAAAATAAATAACTCAAGAGGGTTCTGCTTGTATAAAAGAATCTGAGCCCCTCCAGCACAGGCTTAATTTTTATCAAAAAACTAGAACAGAATACAATACTGCATCCCCAATTAGAAGAGATCTTTTAAACTACAAATCATGTTTATAGAAAGAACAAATTAACACGGTAAGACACTGGTGCACACAAGCATAAGCAAAACTCTACCCGTGTTCATTATTCAGGATTATACGTATTTTAGAAAGCTGGCTATACAAGTTTGTAGGACGACTGTATTCCAAGAACCTGAATCTTCGAACGTTATTGCCTGATGTCTACAAGTACCATGAAAGCAGTGAGCATTTTCAGGATCCATTCGTTCTACTACTTACTCAGCTGGTAAACTTTACAAAGCACAAACACAGTAAAAGTGCATTTTCCAAATTCTCACCTGTTTTTCACAGGTAGCTGCCCTTTGACTAAGCTTTTTCAGGTGGTTTTTTTTTTTCCTTTCTTAAAACCATTCACAGTAAGTTATCTGATATTCCTTACTGATACCTAGAAACAAGATATACATTATATTTCATCTTTGAAAACGTCTCTTTCTGCTGTAACTAGAAAAAAATACCTTAAAACTGTAAATAAAGCACTGACAATAATAACATTTCTTTATTCTACGCACAATGTAACCTCTGTTTTGGAGTGGACCAAACTGTATGAAGAATAACCAAAACCATCACAATGTGAGTGTATCTGGATGCTCCTTGCTTCCTGGGCATGATTGGGTTTCCCATTCCCAGGTGTGAGGCATCAGCAGGCCCATCTGAGCTTTGAGACCTCCTACACTTCACCTGAGGTGCTACGATGGGAGAGCAGTACAGCACTGTGACATAGCTTTTTCTGAAAAACACACCATGTTTTCTAACCTCAGTGACAGAAACAAGGCAAAGAGGAGTTTTAGCCCAGGTGACAGCTTACTGGCATTCCTCTCTTAGGAACACCTTTACAGACCTAGTTTGGGTTAACAGAAATCCTATCTAGCCCCTCTACTGCTAGAATAATGTAATTTGATTTTCTCTGTCTCCCGTTACTCTTCAGTCTGCACATTTCTATAACCCATGCCATTCTGAAATGGTCAAATGAAAAAGTCTAAGAAGTCTTGCGTTGTACTAAGAAGCTAAAAGCGTGAAGATATATCAGTATTGCTTCTTTTTTACACAGAAGTTAGCCCAGGTCTGAATCACCTGTTAGAAAACACACCCTAAGCAACTGAGTAACAATTGCATGGATTTACAAAATTTGTAACACCCAAAATGTCACTATCCGATTTAGTCTAGATGACAGGGTTTACCATAAGCCCCGTCTATAAATCAGCAGGTTCAGTGTTTCTCAGCTGAGATTTCTGAGGCTCCATCAATTACTTCTATGTGATCCTCAGCAGGTAACTGAGCAGACCTCTAGTCAATAGGCTTATATGCATTATACAGAGCGCTGTATAAGGGTACAGCTGTACAGCTGTTAAAATTTTTATTGAGGTTTGCAAATCAAAGACATTGGGAGGGAGGTGGGGGGAATCACTCAACTGTGCTTTACCCAAACAGAAGAGTGAATCATTAAACTTTTCTCTGTTTTCCCATTCCTTAATCATTCTAAAGCTATCTGATTTAGCAACACAATGAAAGCACAAGAGCTCAAACCTCCACCTTGTCTCAAAGACTAATTTTGAAATTAAAGACTGCCTGAGATTGCTAGCCATTGCTGGGGGAAACATCAATTAAAAATAAAGCACTAGTGAAATTACACCTCTGCCAGCAACTTTACATACGAGATGGTTGTTACCACTAACTGCACGCAAGACCAGGAAGTTTTGACACCCACTAAAGATCAGTGTCTCACTCTTCTCATGTTCACAGTAATGCTAATTACTCTGGTAACAACAAAGCTCCTGCAGAGAAGGTAAGGCCCCAAAATCTGAACTTTCTGTCTGCAGTCTAGTAGAGACAGTTCAGCACGAACCCAATATAGTCATGACTAAGCCAGGGAAGGACCTCACAATACGAATTTTTCAGATACTTAATGGTTAAAAGGAAACCACGAACTAATAACAGCATCAAGTACCATAAAATAAAAGCATGAAAAATACAAGAATGAGATCCACAACCATGTCACAGATTGATTTTACACAAGTTATTACAGTCATGTGGTGTAATTAGTTTCTACATCATTAGCGTTATGTGTTTTGGAACCACACTTAACTACAGGTATCATTAAAGTTAAGGAATTGCTTCTTTTATGAGGAGAGAAACATTTGCAGCTCTACAAACCACAGACTAGCCATCAGGGAAAACAGACTAACATCTGAATTTAATCATATGTTCCTTCCGTGTAACAAATGGACTTCAGAAAAGTTTAGTACCAATGCAGTAATGTCAGCCCAAGATGTGGAAAATATTCTCGTGGTTAAAATATACTTGGATGAAATATTTCAGATGGTTTTGTAGCTGGAATTGCCATCTTCATATGCCAAACCTCCCTCAGACTAAAGTATGTTTATAAAGAAAACAAAAACACTTTTTCCATCTACTTTCTCTGCCCATTTTTTTTATTTGCTGTTTGTATGCATATGAAAGTTGATTTTGCAATGTGAAATATTATGACTTGCAGATTGTTAAAAGGATCGTTAAATATTTTCGCTTATTTTTTACTTTTGCTATTGACATTTTTCCAAGCTATATTCTGTATAACTGTATCTTGACAGCAGATCTCTACCAGAAGTCACCATTTATGATATAACCCATGACATTTAAGATTTGCAAGTACTGTTCCTACCTGATGGTAGATCCTGTTACTTATTATAGCACAATCTGGTTCTATATAAAGTGGCTGAATAAATTTGCTAACTTTTCCCAAAAAAGGATAAGGTATCACTTCTGTATTTTCAAAAGATCTTTCAATCCATGACGTAAGAGAAATTTCACTATATATTTGCATGGTAATAGGATTTATATAGTCTGCAAATCTCTTATCATCTCCTTTCAGAACTCCCGATTTCATGATTCTTTCTTAGAAGACTAGGCACCAAAAATAACTTTCTCTGAATATCTAAGTTCTCTCAAAATCTGTCTTTCAAAAGCAAAGCAGTAATACTGAATGAAACTGGTCTGTGAAAAGGGAAAAGGCCTCCAAGCAAATAACTTGGCTTGTCTCTATCTAATGAAAAAATCTGTGGCTAAATCTACTTGGACGTTCAGTTATCCACATGATAGTTTTCAGCTCTACATTTCTATAGAAACCATGGAACTGGTGAAAAAATTATGGGAAAGCATATGTGCTGGGGCCAGAATCCAACCCTTTGGGAAGCCAATACTCCTCCTTACGTTTTTCTGCAAAAGTACTAGTTGAAACTAGTCCAGGAACTATTTCCTAAAAGACTTCTCATTACCAGGGACTTTCCTCGCTGATTTAACACTCATGTTCCAAGATGCCGAGGCTGTGCCGCCTTCTGGCTAATGTCCAAATTCCTAAGCTTACTCCTTTTCTGAATGTGCTCTGAATTCCAAAATGATGCTGTCTGCCAGCGGACCCTTCCTGCATGCAGGGTCACATAAGGTTGTCGTCAACTAGAGTATTATTAAGTGGCTCTCAGCTATTCCTTTGCATCCGGGAACAGTTCCATGCTCAAGTTACCACTGTTTGAGCAGGTGCAATATCTCTGTGGGTAAAAAAATTGTTAACTCTGAATAATCCAAAACACAATGCATCTCTGGAAAACTGTGCAGAAATACAGCTTTCATTTTTCTAAATCTAATTTCTGAAAGAGCCGCTCTGTCTCTTTTGGTGTTTATCTGAATCCCTGGAGGAGTCAGCGCTCTACTGAAGATGAGATTGCTTTTGTCTAGATTTATTGCAAATCAATGTGTGCTGAGTTCACAATTCACCCTGGTTATATTCTAAATGACTTCACTCTTGGATGATGGCTTGATGAAAGTGTCATCCAACTAAAGAAAAAAGTTCACCACCACAAGTTTCTAAAACGCTTTACAAATTCTTGGGATCATAGAGAAGCCAAATGGCACATACGTTATCAACGATAGATGTCCTTTCAATGCTGAAACGATATGTTAAAAAAAACCCTCCCTGGACTGAAAAAACATCAAAGAAACTGTCAAGAGTTTTTGGATCAAATTCAGCTCTGAAGTAGCTCTTTATTTTACAAGGAAGATTAACCAGATGATGCAGGACATTCACATTTCTTTGATTCCTTTGACAGTATTCCCTTTGGGGTTCCTCTGATCTGTTTCACAGGGCAATTCTGCTTGAAGCACCTGAGGAGGCCCTATGCCAAATATAATTCCTCCACAGGACAGGAAAGAGCTGCTTCTCCCCTGTTTATTGGCATTCCCTTTGGAGACTTCAGCAGACCTTGGCTGGCCAAGGACAACAGATCACAACTGAAAGAGTCACTTAGCCAAAGCTTCAGACAAGTTTCTAGCCCCAAAAGTGGAACTAAGGAGAAATGGAAGTGCTCATAGCACTGTCTATAAAATCCCAGCCCGTTAGGTGTCGAAGGTTGGGAACATTTTTGTGGTCATTGCTATGGCCAAACCTCTTCTATCGTGTGACAATTCACATTGCTTTCTGAAAACATTACAAAAAAGTTTCAGCATTCTACAAACGAAGCATTACAGTGTTGTATTTCAAATAATGCCTTAATAGTCTGTATTTTTAAAGAATTCTTTTGAACATTTCTACTACTTTGAAATTTTTTAAATCCCGTATGTATTAGCCCAGATTTTTTTTGTTAAACCATTACCTATAGAAAGCTGGGAAAAAAGAGAAATAAAAATCTTGTCCCTTAGATCATCATCCCTTAGTTGCTTTATTTCTATCGTTTCCATTTCTGGTGGTCAGGATATTAAGAGCAAAGCAAACATACAATCTGCATCTTAAAACAAGATGTATTTCAGTATTTTCACTCCACTCAGTCTTACCAGAGCAAACAGTAAAATGGACTAGCATAAAATTGACCACATTCTTTCAGGTGTGCATATTTACTTCAGTGGGACTTAAGTGTAATGTGATGCTAAATGCCATGTTACAGAAGGGGGGGTTGTCTAAACCAGAAGCAAAATATGCAAGCACAGGAAGGAGAGGAAAAAAAAAAATCAGTATTCTAGACAAAATAAGCAGTCACAAGAAGAAATGAAGTGAAAAAGCACGCACCACGGGATGACATTCACAGAATAATTTGATAAACATTTGCAACATGTTTTTTTTAAAAATAAGCATCTCAGACTTAAAGCTACTGAATTTAGTATGTGTTTTGGAAGGAAAGGGATGGTCTGGCATGCCTATGTTTTTTCTTCCATTGTGTCACCCTTTTTTCAGTCCCCTACAGGCTTGTTCTAGTGCCTTGTCCTGTCTCTCCCATCAGGTTTGGAGGGCAGGTGGCTAAAATCAGAGATTTGTTCTGCCAGTTAGGTATAAAGGAAGTCTTGTTTTGAGCTACCAAAACATATGAGAACATAAAAAGTAAGTCAGCTCAGTACATGTACTGTAATTTCTAGTGTCTTTTGGCTAGCTGTGGTATGTACCTGCAATGTATTTTCACCATTCAGCTGTACTGTGTACAAAAGCCCTATAAATCGAAACATACGTTGGTGTTATTTAAAAATAATATATGTGGGCATATAGGTGAACTATTGGTGTAGCGTCATCTGGTAACTGATTTAGCTACACCAATGTATTACATATTTTTAGGAATATAATTTAGTGTTTTTCACTAAATTTGACCGAAAAGACCACCCAAGCAACCTCTCCTCTCCAGTAAGAACTGTTAAAAATATAAAAGAAACATATTTAATCTTTCTGACAAACGATAGAACTATTTTTCCTTTCTTCTGCAACATGAAACTCTGTTGGTAACGCTACTGTTGTCAGCTTATTCTTCAGCAGCACAATTCCTTGGCATCTCTCACAGTACTGCAAATCAGTTGCATAAAATCCATAGCAACTAACTTCAGAAATTGGTCTTTTCTGGTATGGAAATTTCCTTGTTTATATTAGATGTTTGAACAACTTCTAACTCCACTGACATAATAAACAGTATCATCCTTGAAACAGTCGTTGAGAGTGAGCAGAGCCAAAGTGTTACACTTTAACCTTGGCAATGGCCCATCTAAAAATGAATGGATACAGTCTGGAAGATTAAGGAGATACTTGTCTTCTCTATTCAGAGTAAAAACGTATTCTGTTCAGATTCAGAAAGTCAAAGCACCATCTTATGTTAGAATACAGAACTTAATCAACAATGGCCTAAAAATGAGGCTTTAAACAAGGTGTTCCTGACCTGATTTTAGGAAAAGAACTGATTTTAGTCCTTAGGCAATGGATATTAGGACTCACACTATCACTGTACCAATAGTCCAGGCAGGTCTTTACATATTTTATAGGAGAAGCAAATCTCACCTTTATCCTAGAAAGTTTTATCTTTATCCCCAAAGAGACTTATGGGCATTTACAAAGACGCAGGAGGATGGTCTCCCAAGAAGCATTTTAACATCAGTGGGAAGTTGATAAAATTTAAAAGATGAATTTAGAAGATGAATTCAAAACATTAATTTAAAAAAGATCAATTTAAAAGATGAATAAGAACACTTTGTTTGGATCCTGCTCCAAATCAGCCTCTTGCAAAGCTTTCCATCTTTCCATGTTGACTACAGAAGTTACTGAAGATACATACAGAGCAGCACAAGAATGGTTCCTGATAGCATATGTAAAAGCTGGAGGTAATTCTCAATAGCAACCCATACATCTGCCAAATTTTAGAAAATAAGTTTATAGGAGTCATATTTATTATAGTTTCCATAGGCACTAAGCTGTCTAAGGAAACCACAGTATTTCCTCAAATTACTCACAGCAATTCTGGGCCAAAGTCAGCAGAAAGTTTATTACAAAAATATCGACAAAATCTTTCCAAGTTTGATCACAGAAGGCAAAATTAGTCTAGTCTTACTGGTTTATATTTACCTTCCCCAAAACAAAATGACTTGAAATAACAGCATGATGGCAGTACAATTCTACAGCATAATCAGATTACTTATTAGTACCTTGAAAACAAACATTTATTTGCTTCTCTGATTAATCCTGATAAATACCATAGACTTCCCTTGGAATTTCTGTTTCAGCACTAGATGATTAGCAGTTTAAAAAAAATTCTAATGTTATTTGCAATATTGCTTTATCAACTGTGCTTTTCAGGATTACGCCCACATAACCTATTGTGTAATATGGTTTATACATGAAATGCTTCCCAAAACTGGTGTCAAACATGATGAATAAAACAGTGAATTTAATGAGGAGGAAAGAGGTTTTCTCCATGGATATAAGCAAAAGAAAATTCTGGAAATCAGCAAAAAATTTGGGCCCAGGTTGGACTGGATTAATGAGCTTCCACCAAAGCAGAAGTTTAACTTTCCCCAAAGCAAAGGACTCAAGGGTCTCCTGATCCTCATCTAGAAAGCTTCTATCTGAAATTATCTTACTGCTTCCCCTCTTCCCTCCTCAATAGGAGAGCAATTCTACATTCACGTTTACTCATCCACCCACCTGATAAAGCTGTTCTGCTTTTTGCCCTTTCTGTTTCTCTGTGTGAAGAGTTAGGACACAGCTGTAAAGAGTGTCTTAAGCAAGTCTTAAGCTCTGAGCAGGTAAAGGCCACTGACCCATGACAGCTTCTGTATCGTCCTGCAGGCTCTCTTATTCTAAAGCAATCTTGAGCTGCAGCAAATTTCAGCTTGTTTTTCACTGGGAAGAGTGATTCCATTCATAATCTTCAATTTCTAATACCACTGCAACACTGTTGAAGCCTTTTTTCCCTCTCCCAAACAGCAAAAATTGTAATTTTCGCAATACATAGAAACTTAAAACTGAAAACAGGCAAAAATTATTTTTTTCTATATCATGTGCCCTATGCTTTTGCTATAGCATGACAAAATTCTGATTTTAATTCATAGCCAATTTTGTACTATCCAAGTACAAGACATAACTTAAGTTTCTTTAAAAAGAGTATCTGAACAGCATATATTCTTTAACATTTCATACTGAATAAAAGATATTCATACTATTTTAAATTATATTCAATATATTTTATTTTAGCCAGGTACCAACCACTGTATATTAAAGTCAAGGAACTAAATATCTTCTGAATTCATTTGGTTACCTTAAATTTGCCATTTTGCATGAGAAATAGCACAAGCAAGTATACACCTACAGATACCAGTGCACATAGCTGTCACATACATTTCATTATCAATTGCTTACCAACTGTTTGTGTAACTTCGCCAAGTATTAGCAATTTAGACTGGAACAACTACTCTTCCTCTTTTCTCATTCTGGAAAATTTTAGCAAACTCATTTCTGAGAATGAGTGTAAAATTAGTTTATCCAACGTTATGTGTCTTTCCATCATCATTTAACAGCTCCACTATCCCTTTAGGGCCAGAAATAATCTTGTGCAAAAAATTAAGAAGAAAAAAGAAATCAGTTACCTGCACTCATACAAATAAACCTAGATTTAGGACTTGTAAATCGGAGAAAGAAATGTCACCGTTTATGCAAAATTTAAAAACTTCATAAAGATTTGCTCCAATCAGTTGCTCAGCTGTACTAGATGTGCCCATGTACCAGATATCCCCTATGAAGAAATAATTAAATGTTTATGTGGATCTGTGATGTACTCACATTGACGGAATTCTCCAAGGGCTACTTTTTTCTTCTTCATGCATCTTTAAGACACTGCAAAGGCAGAATACTGTGTTGCCCTGCCATTTCAGCATTTCAACTTGTCAAATCAACTGATATTAGACTAGAATTGTTACAGAAGACATCTAGGGCTATACCACTAAAAACTTCTCAATAACAGAAGACAGCTCAAACCTTTTCATTTTAAGGAAAAAACTCTAGTCTGAGCCACTGGAAAACTGCGCATCTATAAAGCTCCAAATGCAGAATAAAACCTTAAGATCTTATCTAATTGTAACTCATATTTTTCTAACAATCAAGGCATAAATCAGCTTGCAAAGATTAAAACCTGGGTTCTGAAGAAAAAGAAGAGACATACAAACTGGCCTCAGCAACTTTGAATAATATCCAGGAAGCAGCTACTGCAGAGCATGAAAATGAATGCAGAACAGTACTTTTCTGACAGATTTTAATTTATTAACACTGACTGCTTTCATAAGCAGTGCTCTAGAAGTCAAAAGTCTAACAGTAGAGTGGTAGTACATGCAGAAGTAAATGATCACTTTGAATTTTAGTAGACAGTCTCTGAAAATTATTGTTATGAAAATAACTTATTTTCAAGTCAGTTGTTTTAGGAACTCAGTACAATATTGTACATTAACTTCTTAGCAGAGATTGTGTCAGTGTAATACAGAATAAAATAAATTAGCTTTGGAAGTTTTGTGCCAAACTATTCTGTGATAGTAGTCTGTGATAGTCTATTTCTGTGTAGAAATAGATTCATTGTTGTAACAGATTCATAGGTAAGATGAAAGGCATTTTTACTTAGTTAAGAGTCCAACTTTTCTGTGTACATAAGAATCATATTTTGAGATTAATGGCATATACATTTTATTTAAATAATGAACAGATAGTATAGCAAGAGGAATCAGTGTACAATTTATCCAATTAACAGTGATAACAAAGCATGCAAAATACTTCTGTAAATATGGAGCTCAAGTGAGTTTATGGAAGAAGCATCACCCATCTGTTAGTTAAATGAGAGTGATTCTGATCTTTGCAGCTGCCTTTAAAAATCTGGTGTCAAAACTTTAAAAAATATTAATCTTTGCTGGAGCTCCCTTTGAAAGATTATGTAGAAATGAACAGAGTAGCCTCATAATAGTTTTATTCCTTTGCTTTGAAACCCCAGTATCGGAAAGCAAAGGGTCCACCTCAGTCAATAATTGCAAAGTTTGAAAATCAGAATGTGTGACCGCTTTTTCTATTAGAAACAATTCTGTTCAGGATTAAACAGAACCTTGATAAGATGGCCTTATAAAGATCCTACTTCTTAATGAACAGTCTTAGACACAGACAGAGACAAAGTTAATGTTAATAAAGAGAAAAAAAACAGACTGAGAAGCCCTACTTGCATAATATTACTCTAAATTACTGCAAGACTTGATTCAACCCTGAGAATTTTTCATCTCCTTTTACAGTAATTGAAATAAATAATGAAAGAACTTTTAGTTTCTTTTTAGAACTAACAATGCAATGCTGTTTGTCAGTGAAAGGTTTCTTGACAAAAGAAATGCTTTCATTGATTATCCTGAATCATAAATTATAGTTCTCTAATTCTTCCTCTTATAAATGAATACTCTTCATATTCTAGCCTTACATGTCAGACAAAAAGGATGAAACTTTTATAATGGAAATTTAATTATAGTACAATTTTTGCCAGTTGTCATTCCAAAGTCATCTATAATTATCCTCAGGTCATTAAAAGTTATTTTTTTCATTTACTTGGCCAAACATGCCAGTTACACATCAGGTCATCCTCTCAAATTCAACTCTGTACAACAGTAATTAAGTAAATTATTGAATATTTTTTGGTGTGTGTGGTTGGTTTTTTTTAAGCTAATTGCAAACAAAACATGTGCAGAAAGAGTCAAAACAAAGAGCAACTGACAGACGGTTTGATTTTTGTTTCCAAAGAACATAAATTTTTAGAAATAAAAAGGCACTTCTGTGTGTCAAGAGTAAACACTTATTATTGTCTTTTTGCTTTACATGCATTTTCCCATACGTATAATACTAAAATATAACAGTCCACTATAAACACCATTTTCTACTGCAAAATTTCTGGACCAAAACTCCTTCAGAGAGCTTTTTGAAAGTTATGAATCATGAATTAATGGATAAAATTGAACTCTCCCTTTTCCAAAAGAAAACCCTCTTTTCTCCTTACCAGAACTGCATCAAGCTTAGCAGAATGAATAAGCATGAAATAAATGCACAGATAGTTTTTAATATATTTAAAATAATTAAAAGGGTGCTCAAATGATGGCATGTATTGAAAGACAGCTAATTGCAGACATCAGAAGCATAAATTTGAAAACACAACTGTTAAAAGTATTTTAGATGTTTGGCCATATTTCTCATTCTAAAAAAGATCATCCTATGGATGAAAGAACACGAGTACTGAAATGCAAGAGCCCTAAATCATTACCTTCATAGGCAGCTTTATTTTAATCTTCATTTTATTCTTTTAATACAGTACTTCATGATAATGCTATGCAAGGTGTTTACCAATTTTATTTTTTCGTTTCTTTTAGATATTTAAGTATTTGCTTGCTCAATGTCCTCACAGCCAAATGCTTTATTTCCTTTGGGACAGAATCCATCTAGCCATGTAGGTACAAAGTAGCAAAAAAGAATATAGAGCAGATTTCTGCCCTCAAACATTTATTGCCTATAAGAGTCTGAAAAAAATCTCAGTTCCACAGGGATGCCCCTCCCTGCCCAACCACCAACAATTAGATGGATTACCAAACAAAACTATTCTTTTCAATCTATAGAAATGGAGGTCTAGCACTCTTTCAACTGTCTCAACTTTATTTTTCTGTAGTTGCAAACAGAAACATGACGCCCACTTGCTGACCAGAAGAGATCCTTGAACTGTAGGACAGCATTACCTATTTACGGCACTGCAGTGACCTAGCACCCTGAAGAGAAAGAGAGGTTTATTTTTTTTCCTTCAAAGTCAGGATATTTCTTCACTGGGATCTGCTCTGATTTCAGGTCTCAAACTAGACACCTAGTCTAGAGTCTAGGCTATATAGTTTTAATTGTACTTTATGGCGAAAGTAGTACCAGAAAAGCCAGAACACACAGCACCAACTCTTCTTGCTGGGAACCTTCAGGAGGCTGAACTGGATTCTGCATACAACAATTCTACATTTGGAAAACAAACAGCTTTGCAGCAAAGCCAAAATGCCTCCCAAACATTGAATAAAAATGGAACCACCTGAGCAGTGTCATTGTTCGTTTTCCTTTGAAGTGAAGCAGAACTAACGCACTATTCATTCTGCAAACCTTTGATTTTACTTTTTTGCAAGCGATTTTTTTTTCAAAAAAAAGAAAACAGATTCAAAACTTAAGTATCTCATTGTTTCTACATAATTCCTGGGTGTTTCGTGCTTCACAGATGTTCCAACAGAATAGTGTGGTTATGTGTTTTTACAACCAGCCAAAGCTGCTGAGCACACGGTCTAACGGACTCAAACAAAAGGGTGAGCCTTAAAATAATAAAACAGAGGAGCGTATGCCTGTCTGTTCATCCATTTCCATCTCTCAATACCCTTTAAAACCACTGGCAAATTTCATCCAAATTTAAACGAATTTGACACAGTCCTGCCAGAATTTAATTCCAGAAGGTGAGCGCAAGCCAAACTAGTACCCGCATTTAGGAGGCTCAGGGCAGACAAGCAGAAGACTAACATCAAATACCCCTTTTGACAGCAGATTCCTGGTTAATTGAGCGCTGCCTCTTGCCTTGCAGGTCTGTCATAATGGAAAATGGGATTACAATCATAAGGTGGCAATATTTAGTGGACAAATTTTTCAGAAATTAGGCTTCCACTGTCTATGGGACACCTTATTTCTCTGGCTCCTAAAACAAATGGCTCAGAAGCTCACTCAACCACTTTTTTTAACTATAAAATCTGTCCTTTAGAGCCTAAATCCCCTTTGGTCATAGGGGTGATTCATTCACACATATATATGAAGGAGAATAAGAACTGGATTGATGAAGATATATATGTGTGTGTATGTATATACACACACATACACACTTTCAGGATGCATAATTAGTTATTCTTTTAGACATAAACTGAAGAAGTAAATATATTTTGGCCACTTCAAATATATAAAAGATTTTGCTTTGGTTTTAGATTAAACCTTCTCCAGTTACTAAGTCAGAGGAAAAGCCATCATTTCCTGTGTCATTTGCTAATGTTTTTGCCAAAGGATCAGCATTATTAAAAATGTAGTTTGTCTGTAACTGGAAGACAGTATGGCATAACTGGATGTGAAAATTGGAATAACTGATGTGAAAATTGCCTTCAGAAGAGGGGAGAAAGTGCTCAGCAGAAAGTTGTTAAGGATAAATTCAAGGCACCTGTGGAACTTCACAGGAAAGGTATCTATACTCAAAGCATTCTCTGTTTGGTATTTCTAATTGCTTCCAGTAACAGAGTACCAATGCATTTATTTAAATATGAAGTGATAATACTTCTGAAAAGAGAGATCCAAAGCAACCGTGGAACAGTTCATTTCCAATTTGTTCAGAACAGAATACTACTAAGGAATGCCCTATGAATATTTTTCACAAGTATACCTAAATTTACCACTTCTATTAAAGGTGCCCACATGCCAGTCTTTTGTTTATAACCAGTACACTCCCAGCTTGCTGGGGTTTTTTTTAACTTCATACCAAGAAATTATTCCTGAATCAAAGTTGGATAAAATATTTTTTGAGTGTGTGGTTTTTGAGCTTTTCCTTATAATGAATAAGAGACTGCAAAAAAAATCTGAAGATAGAAATACGTCATAGGAGAAATCTACTTTTTCTCAAGGGTCATTATATTTTCTTCACATTCCCTTTACCTGGTAGACGTGAAATTAATAATTTTGCCCCTCAGGTTTGCTGTAAGATGGTGAAGGTTCATTTGTCTCAAAGAGCAGGTTAATTTCTTCCTCTGCAAATGTTTTGAAATGGAAATCTAATAAAGTGAAGAGCTAAGTCTCCATTTAAATGACTGCTTTTCACATGACAGTCCTACCTTGCAGTTCTTTTTACAAACACTCAGTTTCCACCCCTATATAAATCCAGCTATAATTGTCAGGAAAGAATCCTAAATGTTTCTCCTCGTTATAATGAGGAGCTCCTCAAAACAAACGGATCTGACAGTCAGGTTTCACACTACATATCCTTATCATCACTAGAATGTGTCTACATTCCTTACACACTCCCAGTACATGTGTCAGAGAGAGGGCCAACAGACCGAGATCTTTGCAGGCATTTTCCTGTCCTATTCCTGCTCTTCCCATCAGGTGGTGGGGAGGAAAAATGTTCTGCCTCTCCAATGAGGCCTCTGGATACTGTAACTAAACCAAAAGTATGTATTGAGGGACTTAAGAAGACATGAAAGTACAGGGACTAAGTAATTTCTACATAACACCAGCTTGCTTGGTGGCAGATGTTAGGAAAAATGTTTGTGTGCGCAAGCTGAAGATTCACCGAACAGAGAACCGAGCTGTGATTTCCCCTGCAAAGGAAAGACACACCTGGGATGAAAGGGCAGATCGAAAATAAAATATTATCAGGGTAAGAGAAAATGTTTATTTTTCCCTATCATTGGCAACAAGAAATCTGAAAAATGATGTGGTGGAACTCAAACTTTTACTTATGGTAGCACAAAGTTTGGCACTTTCATATGGTAGTCACAGCTGGACATCATTTGTGTTTTCAGTAAAACCCTTTCCAAGATGACACTTTTTTTTTTTTGTTTCCTAATCAGATGTAAATGACAACTGACACAAAGACACAGACATACATCCTACTAGGTAATATTTTCTTGGAATCCTATTAAAATCTCAGTTTGCCTTCTGTACATCCACAACCTGCTACGCTGCAGAAAATCCAATAGCAGCTTTTACCCTTAGGAGAAAGTGGACCTTATATGGGAATGGTTTGTATATCAGAAAGGCATTAGAAGAAAGGATGATACAGTAGGTAATCCTCAATTCAAATTTCTATTAAAATTGTAACTTACTTTCACAATAAAACCATACATGAAATGTAAGTTCACTGTGGACTTCCTGTTCTGATAAATCAATGCAACTCCCTACTAAAGTTTATTACAGCTTCAGGTCTGGAGTGGTGACTTTAGAAATACCATTGAACTTTTCCATGGAAGATAAAATGGTGCAATATCTGCAACCCTCCTCCTCAGGGTTCAGGTGTCTCTGATCTGAGGTCTAGCTCTGATACAACACAGCTGCACAACCTTGGTTCAAACTTCTGAGAAAATTGACAAGTTCTGAGAAAGAGCTGTAGAAAAGAACCTGCAGTACGCCTTCAAGTTGACATTTCCTTATGATCACAAAACTCAGAGATATTAAGACTTCATTATACTCCTGAAAAAAACAAAACCTGTTCCCAGGCAGTCCCTCAAGGTATAGCAACAAGAAGGAAAAACTTGATTCACACTGACACAAAGATCCTTCCCTCTTTTCTTGAGACAAAAAGGTCAAAAGATACAAAGAAGCCTTCAAGGACAGAGAAAGGCAGCTGCCATTTCAACCTAGAGAAGTTCTTAGGAAGGAACTCATCCTTCCTAGTAGTGATACAGAATGGGGAAGGGCATGGAAATAAGCAGTAAGTACCACTGAGATTCAAGACAGGTTAAAGCATAAACATTGACAAAGGGAGAGACTAACTACAGAATTAATGACAAAAGAAGATGGGAGGGTGGAAAATGGGGAAGATCAACTGCAAAGACGATTTGAGTATTCAGAATCTCATACATCAGGGGCTGCAGACTGTCCATCTTGTAGGACCTGGCAAGGGCTTCATGTCATGGGGCTGGAGGAAAGTCGTGGCATGGAATACTGTCTGGCATACCTCAGCATGATGACTTCGCATGCAGGGTTCAAGACAGTTACTGGCCCCTACCACCTGCCTAAAGATACTTTCGTCTGTTGCAAGCTGATGCAGTTAAGAGAGTGTATGACAGCAAAGTACTGTATGATTTGTAGGGACTATCTAAAATGAGTAGATGGGAAAGATTAAGAGTTCTGTACTTTGGCTTTGGATCAGGCCGCAATTTTCAACAGAGTGAACATATACTGCCTATGTGAATACTGTATTTCCATACTATAGACCTTATGGGCTCATAAATTATGCACTCCTTTTAGCAATGAAATGCAGAAAACAGGGAACTTAGCTAACATTCCCAAGAAAAAATAGGGTTGTCGCTCTGGTCACGTCTGATCATTTTTAGGATCTGGTAACAGGAGATGAGGTCTTAATCTATCAGAGGGAAGAAGATGCTCATTCCATCAGTGAGCGTTTTGGCACATGTAGATTTTTTCACAATACCCATGGATGCCAGTGGGCAGCACAGAACTACAAGGTAATTTTGGCACCTTGGAAAATTACCCAGCTGAAGCCAACGCAGTGAGCAAAATGAATAAACCAAAAAAGAATAATCTTTAAGAGTGGGGATTTAAAGAGTTCCTCTGCTCTGTTCTTCCAGATTGTAACAAGCCTTCTAGGAGTAACAGACAGTTTACAACTAACCTGCAGCAGTGATTCTAGAACTCAACTGTACTGGGAGTAACAGCTTTCCTCCTGACAAGCTCAGATGATGGGGTAGAAGAGACAGCAAAATGAACCATGTTAATTAAGACATTCCTGTTACTTCCTTGTACGAGGAATGTGTCAAACCCTCTGCCTGGGAAATTACTGGTTAAATTGGCAGTGATTGTTTCTGCAAACACTCCAGGGCATTAATTGTGTCTTAGTACAGAGTAGAGTTCTGACCATTAAAAAAACCCCCACAATTTGGGGATAGCTCACCAGAAGTTTTTTTATGGTAGTCTTTCAATTTATTTTTTATTTTCTTAAATTCCAATACAATTTTCTGGTTCAGGAAAGGAAAATATAGTAATAGTAATTTTCTAGGATTATTCCAAATGTTACTGTCAAAAAAAAACCATGATGAGGGAAAGGCAATCATTTTCCCTAGAAGGCCTTAAAAATTCCCTCCCTCAGTAGGAGAGATTTTATTTTACTTTTTCTTCCTAAGGTAGCTGGCTTTAAGCTGTATTTGTAGTTCCATCTGGGATGGAGTTAACTTTCTTGCTAACAGCTGGTTAAACCACGACACTTTGTTCACCAGCAGATTCAAGGAACAACAC
Organism: Limosa lapponica baueri; assembly: GCA_002844005.1. Lineage (NCBI taxonomy): Eukaryota > Metazoa > Chordata > Aves > Charadriiformes > Scolopacidae > Limosa > Limosa lapponica. Next base: position 104,524 of record KZ505666.1, on the reverse strand, counting down.
TGTTTAGAACTAAAGTTTCATATAGAGAGGCCATAGCAAAAAAAAAAAATAAATTGCAGGAGCTCATTTAGGAGTTCCAGATTTTTCAGGAGACTGTTTTAACTGGGGCACTGCCTCACCGTCAGAGTGCAGGGTCACATACTGGATCAAGATTTGTATCATGCAATGCATGTCAAAGATAAAACACATTGCAAAGCACTGAAATAAATAATTCCACCCACAGAAATATTGATATCGACAAGAGAAAACTACAAAACACAGTCTACCTTATTAATCCTTCAACATTCCTACTTAGATTTTACCACAGACAGTTCCACTGGGTTTGGGTCAGATTCAGAGAATCAAATATTTAGAGAATATTTGATATTGGACTTTTTCAGGCACCAGAGGATTCCCAATCTACTTCAGTAAGGGATAACAAGGGGTTTTTACAACTATTGACTCTCAGATCCTCAAACTCATTATATCCCACATGGCAGAGCCACTGTTGGTTCTGTGCTCACATACAAGTTTTCTTTGGTTCAACTATTTATGCAGCTATTTAGCTGCTAGCAATGGTGGGGTGAGTGAGGTCTCTATAGCGGTGGTTGGCATTGCGAGCCTGATACGGAGCAAAGAGTCTTATTCCTCAGATAACAGTGTCTGAAATGTGAAGGATTCTGATATCCTGCCCCTAAATAAGGCTAATTGTGGGTAACTACTCTAGAATTCTTATTTTACAACTGTACTAGAGTGAAAAGGTACTTCAGAGTAATTCTAGATATACTGTATAATGGAAATAGTCTGTTATCTCCTGATGAATTTTCTTCCAATCTCCCTCCACCTCCCTTTTACTTTAAATGGCAGCACTATTCCAGATTCCTAACACCATATGAGACAGTTGTGAGAAGAGGGAGCTTTGAGAACAGAAACTGGTGATTCAAATTCCAGACAACCTGAGGAGGCCTTGATTTCAGACCTTAAAACAAGAAAAACCCTTTTTTCCAAGTCTGACTCAAATGTGGTTCACAATGGCCAAAATCCATTAAAACCCTCTTTTTCAAACCTGAACTCCACGTTCTAGGTTACATCTAACCCAGACCCGAATGTAATTCCTCAGCCTTCCTGAACACTATGCCGAAAGAGCACTTACATTTATATTACATTTCATCAAAAGGAAGCAAAACACTTTAGACAATACGTAACTGCTCCACTGAGGGTGATGCAGCCAAGTCTGGGGAGACTTTTTTTTTTTTTTTTGCAGTCTAATTATAGACGCGTTTATTTACTAAAGTTGCAGATAGGACTTGTCTATTACAAGCCTCTGAAATCTCATTTTGCTAAAATGAAAACATATTTCAAATGCTTTGGAGAACTATTAAGATTATTGAATGTCTAGCACACTGCTTCAAGTCTCCGAGTGGTTCACTAGACCCCTAGGGAACAGGCAAGCAGCATACAATTATCACAGTAATTAAAAAGGTGCAATGACTCTTCTCTTAAAGACTCTTGGTTTATTAATTCTATGGTATGCTTTGGAGACTGGCATTATTTTACTCCTACCCAGCTTAATTATACCATCATTAGTTTATCAACATTTCCTTTTAAGCCCTTGGGCCAGTTATTAGCATGTCACTTGCTAACAGTTAACCAATAACCACTACACCTTCAACGCAGGATCTTCTGCTATAAAAAAGCCAATTTGTAGAGACAGATTTAATATCATCATTCAATTTAAAATTTTCAGTCAGCCATCACTTTCTCCTTTTAATTTAAGAGGGTTACTGTTTAGCTTAATGAAAACACAAATAATGCTAGTGTATTACAAGACAGATTTAATATCATCATTCAATTTAAAATTTTCAGTCAGCCATCACTTTCTCCTTTTAATTTAAGAGGGTTACTGTTTAGCTTAATGAAAACACAAATAATGCTAGTGTATTACAAGATGTTACCAGGTAATAAAATACTTCCAGTCCATAGTGGTTTATGAGACTGAATGCATGTTTTAATACTCCACAGTACACACCACTGAAAAGACCAGAAAGCATACAATGTTCTTAAATGTAACTAGAAATCTGGATTTCTCTCTCTACTGGGTCTGGCTGGGATGGAGTTAAGTTCCCTCTTAGCAGCCTGTAGGGTGCTCTGTTTTGGATCTGTGACTACAACTTAACACACCAGCATTTTGAACGTTGCTGAGCAATGATTGCACCGCCTCAAAGCTTTCTCTTTTTCCCACTCTGCTCCCCTAGAAGTAGACTGGAGGTGGACAAAAGGCTGGGAGGGGACACAGCCAGGACAGCTGACTCCCACTGAGCAAAGGGATATTCCATACAGTCAGCAATCAAAGTTCTAGGAAAGGAGGATGCCTTGCTTCCCAGGAAGTTGCTAAATATCTGCCTGTTGACGTGAAATAGTGAATTAATTTCTTATTTCGCTTGGCTTGTGAATGCAGCTTTTGCTTCACCTGTTAAACCATCTTAATCTCAGGTCCACGAGTCTTCTTGACTTCCCTCTGTTTTCTCCCTGTCCCATGGCAGAGGTGACCGAGTTGGTGGCTGTGTGGGTACTTGGCTGCTGGCTGGTGTCAACCCACCAGACTCTCTAGCCCTTTAGTACAGACAGGCTCACTGACACAGCACGCAATGTCACATTATCTAATCATATAAGCAGATGATCAAACTATGAGAAAAACCATTTTAATTTTAAAGTAACTGACATACTTGTGTATTAAATACATACCTACTTTGTCTAGATATGTAAGTTTATATTATTATGAAAGGCACAGTGACCAAGGAAACCCTCCTGCAGGCAACTCGAATTTTTATGCCTCACTTTTGATTAAGCTGAAGTTATCTTAGTCTAGTAAAGAAAATCCTACAAATACTAACCACTTATCTATTACTATAACTTAAATGTACTGCATTTTGGTATTTTTCATTAAATACTTCTGTCCAGTAATGAGAGGAAGAAAAAAACCATAAAGAATATCAAAGACTTAGTACTTTTATAAGCTTGCATCTTCAAAATGTAACACTGGGATTCTGATAGCAACTGTATTTCATTCGATGTTTGACATCATACCAGACAGCTCAACTGAAATGCAATTTAGCCACTGACAGGTGGCCAGGTGACTTTGCAAAAAGTAACTTTACTTTCATATGCAATGGAAATACATCATTATTGCTGTTGAAGTATGTAATTTTTCTGTTTAAAAGACAAATAACACCAAGCCATTCTTTAAAAGAGTAGGACCAATAAGCTGATACCATTTGCTTAATGCCATTTCCTCTAGGTACACTTCTGCATATTTTCCAGCAGCAGAAAGAAAATTTGAAATATTGGGGGGAAATACAAATGACAAAAAAAAAAAATATTCTAGGTCACAGTATACTCTATTATTTCCTGAGCAGCTGAATCCCAAATTAGTATCACTGCCACTCTTCCTGAAAATTACTGTACAATTGCTTTTGTATAATAGGTCTACTTTGTATCTTTTTACAGACAGAGGTCAGCACTATTAATTATAACACCCAAAAACAGAAGCCAAGACTGCCACACAGCACCAAAAATCACACTACCTCATTTAATGAAAAGACACGCTATCAGTCACTGAGAAAGCAGTCCTTTGCTAAATCTCATCTGCTAATTGAGACTTAACAGTGCATACTTTTGCTGTTACATAGGATCTCTTTCCACTTTATCTACCAGTTTGATATACTTGACATTGAAAAAAGCAAAAAAGAAACTTTATCCAAAACAAAATTATTATCCAGCTTGGGATACTAGCCAAAAAAGAACCACCAGAAATAACAAGAAGAAATAAATAAAAGAATGAACTAACCTAACATCCAAACATACACCAGCAAGAGAGGGGTGTAATGAAATGGAGAGAGCTTAGCGCATACCTGATAGTAAAAAATTGTTTATTTATACAGCATTCTACACTGACCACTTCAAGGCATGCACAGGTATGATTTCATCTCACTGAAGGTTGGTTTCAAGGTCATTGTAGCTGGCAAATGCTAATAGCTTATTCAGTCTTAATTCCTGTAGCCTGCTATCTTAAAGTAGACAGTAAAAACTGCTAGAGAAATAACTTATGTTTTCAACCCTAGAAAGATGCTTACAATTTTCCAATTACTTTTGAATACTCACCAGCACATTTTGTCCTCGTTTTGAGAGCTGGGCCAGGAGATCCGGTTCCTCCTTCACCTGGTCTTGTGAGTAATACACTGATTTCATATTCTGTGTCAGGATCCAGATGCCCAATCTTATAGCTTGTGGAGTCCACAGGCTGTATGTCATACCAGCTTCCACTTGAAGTTCGATATTCGACTTCCCTTTGAATAATGGGTCCATCCCCATTGATGGAATTGGCATTCAACTGTATCCACAGGTAAGTCGCACCAACTGAGGACAGCTGGGGTGGAGCAATGGGAACTGGTGGCTCTGCAGCACAGTAAGTTACAAAAAGAGGAATCATTATTCTGGCATTTCTTCTGCTTCTAAAACATTCAAATAAACAATGGGGTTTGTACAGCATTAAAGTTGAAGATTGCATAAAAATATGGATATAAACAAATCACTACTACAGATTAACTTATTTCCAGTAAGTTTTATTTCCAATAAACTGCAATATGCAAACTTTTGCTTACGCACTTGGAGATTTTAATGTGAAGCTTTTGTTTTATACCGTGTAACTTCAAACTGGATGCAACTGCAGTTCTATTCACTAGACATCACATGGCAACTTTTAACTTCCAATTTAAAAAGAAAGATAACCTCAGGTTTTCTTATCAAAATACAGTTGTTATTGGATGTAAATATAAATCTTACTCAAAACTAACATTTTAAAGCTAAAATTGATATTGTAGTCTATTCTTAGACATATTTTTAGACATGCAGAACAGAGATTTCTGCACAAAAACAACATGATTTTTTTATTCATTATTTCTCATGGACTGTACTACTCAGCCTTCAGATTTTCAGACTTCCGTGTAACCAGAACAAATATATTATTTTTTTTCAAGTCCTATATCCTGGTTAAAGGAAAGAGCTTCTAACTGAGAGCTGGGGGAATTCCTGAGTCTTTACTGTAACTCTGACTATTTCATGTAATGGCTTATTTTCTCTAACTACCATGCAGAAGGCGTACTTTGTCTCACAGAGCAAGTATGCGTGTGATCTCCTCATAGTTTGCATTCTAAAGGTTTTAAAAATGAGCAAAATTTTGAAACAACTTTTATTTATTATGTGATGGACATCTCATTTTAAATTAGACCGCAAAAAAAATTGCAGACATCGTCTCTTTTTAAAGGTAAATAACGAATTAATTTTTTTCCTATTGATTAATCAGGAAATTATTCTGCTGTTTCCTGCATCGCATCTGCATAAAATTCACCTTCCCATTGGTTAAATATATTCACATAGAATGAAACCAGGCCACTGTAATAAGGCACTGTTTGATCCAATATTCTTAACATATCTATCAGCAAACACTGCCACCTTCTTAAGGCTACATAGAATATGTAATGAACATCAAACATCTGTCTTCCCTAAGCTGTAGATTCAGATTTATCCTCTTCTGCTAACCATTTTCCAATGTGTTGAGATATAGGTAGGCAAACAGAAAAGAAGCTGAATTTATATATTTCATCATTTTCTCAAGGACTTCAAAGTCAGAGTTAAAACAAAGAACATAAAAGAATAAAGCACAAGGGAGAAAGGAACTCTGAAAATAAGTATTAATATTTCCTGAGAAATAGCAGAATTGCCACTTTAACAAACAGGTAATTATCTAACATTATGCTACCTTTTTCATTTAGAGTAGTGAACTTCCAGAGCACTAAGTACATTGAAGATTAGCTATGCCTCAGACAGTGTTTCTCATTAGCACTGTACACGTGTACGTAACCTTCAAACTGTGCAATCTGTTAGTAATTGCTGAAATATGACATCACAAAACAGCAAAGAAGCATCAGCGTTATATATTTTCATGCTAAAAAAAATGATTACTATCGCAAAGAATGTGATACAATGGACAACAACCCAGAATGTCTCCAAAGATGTCTACTAATTATTACTAATTGCAATAGACATAAAAATAGCTAAATATATTTTGGTAGATTCCAGTACATAAAGAAAAGAACATTGTTTACATTTTTAAATCACTAGAAAAAGCACTGTTACGCGTCAGTAGCAATATATAGCAAACTGATGTCATCTTTTGGTTAGACACATACTGCAGTTCTATTGAAATTATTGTTCCTGAAGTATATAAACTATGGCTTCATACAGCGATACGTCTGGAAACAGTTCTGACTTGACTCAAAATGATTTAGCATCAATTTAAATCATTAGGCTGGTTTGTGAACCAAGACATGAAATGGAACTTTTATAGAGCATCCTAAGGCATTTACTTAGCCATGCTGAAAGAACAGTTAATTACTTTCAAGTTTCAAATGCTACCAAGGGCTGTTGAAGTGCCATTCAAAATGCGAACTCAGGAGTTAGGTCACTAAGGTTAGTGGTTACACCAATTCATTCCAAATATTACAAGTACTTGAAATAGACAGTATTTTATTGTCTTTTTATCCCTCGGGGCATATTTTTCATTCCTTTGTGACCAAAGTGCAAAAGGTTAATGCAAGCTGCATGATTTCAGCAAAGCCTACATATACTGCAGTTTAGTACTAGTAACGTAGTCTAATACTAAAAGTAGTCTTTTTTACCTGAGATCGAGGTTACATAAAATGAACCTTTCATTACAAATATGATGCTCATTATTAAGTGGCTGGTTAAAAACATGAGACCCGGAGTTAAGCAGTCACTTAAATACAAACAGTGCACTACCAAATATAATGAGCTGATTTCATGACTAAGGTATGAAAGTCGTTCTTCTGATTTATTCCTCCTTCAGGCAGAATGATTTAATTTTTTTAGGATACTGAGGAGTTTGAATCACTTAATCAGTTAAGTACCAGACTGCAGCATCATCTTTCACTGAAAGCAGTTTTACTGGTGGCCACTGGGGTAGTCTCAAATAAATACTATGCAAATTATTTTTCGATTAATACCTTTATGAAAATGGTACTATAGACCTGTGATTTTACAGCTGTGTACGTTCAAGGAAAGAATTTCAACTCATTGCAGAAACAACTTTGTAGCAGTGGCTATTTAGTATGTTGGTTTAGCTTAAAGAATTCTTCCCTGTAGATCTCTCTTGAAACAGAATAAAACAGAGCTATTCAGTGCTGTGAAGCCCTTTAAAGACAGGCTTTTAAAATAGTATGTTAACTCAAAAAAAAAAAAAAAAGAAGGTAAGTTTATTCATAATTTCAAATTTAATACTTTTTAGACTTTGGATAGACTGCTGACCTCTTCTTGAATTCTATGACAAATGGTGATGGAGAAAATAGTGGCCACCTAACAAAGCTAGGGGTCTGCAGACAACAGAAAGCTTTAGGAAGATTCTCTAATGTCAACCTACATAAATGTCTCATTTACAGTCAATATAAGAAAAAGACAAAGCCTTTATGAGCAGCAGCCGTTCTCTTATGCAGAGGATAAAAACAGATTAAGCCATACATGCATTAAACTATTTATTCTTATGTGCTTCTATATTAACTGGAAACATCTCAAAACGGCAACTCCTTTACTTACACTGCCTTGTGCTTTAAATGGTACAGAGTTTCCAAATATTTTCTATAAGGTCCTAACATCTTTATCTTTTGCAGTTCCTTTAAAATTTAAATAGGGACGGGAAAGACATCACACAGAGATGCCAGCAGAGATAATGTAAATCTCTGAGATTTAAGTGAGTTATAGAACACAAGAAATAGACATTTCTTATCTGTGGCTCAGAACAACTAACTTGAAAAATGAAACAATCTACTTCAATAGTAACAATAACATTTTTTGATTTTTCTTTTGAGATGAGAGACTGAAGCCATGCTACATTTGTGGGGGATCAAGGAAGAATCATTTACCCTGTGAGCTAATTTTTTTTAACTAAACAGTAACTGTGAGAATGCCACGATATTCCCCCATGATACTGTTCAGCGCTTCGTGATTAGGTGAAGTGATAAAAATAAGGTATCAACAATCTCTCCACATTAATAACATCTTAATTATTATAAAACTAATCAAATCATTGTGATTTTATAGTCTTGAAATCAACTAAACAGCTTTAGGAACTTTTGTCTTCCATTTTCCTCTTTCTTTGTTTTTTTTAATACATGAATATATAGCATTGTGCTCCTCTTTTGAGCATGCAAATGATTCTGTCTCTTTGGAAACAATGGAGAGCAGTGCCATTTTTCAGCCTTTGTGGATGAAGGGCAACAAATACCCCCACTGTTAACAAAAGACACGGCAATGATTTTGAAACACCACAGTTCTTCATGCAGTATTTTTTTTCAAAAAAGTCTTTAAATAATTCCTGCCAAAGTATTTAATTATTTAATTAAACAACACCTCTAAATAGTATGATGCATAACGTGAGCTGATTTTACACTATTCATTTACTGAGACTGTTCAGGATAAAAACTTGACCTGAGCCAGTATTGTAATGTTCTTAGAACTACTTGTAAATTTATCATTTAAGAATGTCATTGCAGATAATATCATAAAATATTATATATATTTTGAAACTTTACAGAAAAACAAGTGTCCTTGTACTGCACAGTGATAAGTACACACAATCTAATTAGTTGGACATTAGTAAATATCCTGCTAAGCCCTGTAGTAGTAATAGTATTACTGTTACTACCCATCGCTAACTAGGCACAAACTATTCCCTTTCCCCAGCATGATTCCTCCCAAACCCAATTGCCCTGACTTGCCCACTCCTGACTCACCATCACCAACTCTCTTTTAAGACAGTGGTGTCAGCCTGCGCTGATCTCGCTCCATCCTGGTCTGCTCACCTACATGGTCTAAACCCATCTACTCTTCCCAGTCTCAGCTTTGCTGAGTTTTCATTTTCTCCTCACACTATGCTCACCATCCCCACATTCCAAACACCACTAAATTCCCACCTCAGCATTGGCGTTTTTTTCACTCCAGGCTGTATCTACAATCTCTGTGCCTGGTCCTCTCCCAGCCTTCCAGTCTGCTGCTGTTCTTCCAACCATGCTTCCCTCTAGCATACACTTTTCCTCTCCCCTCCTGTACTAGACGGTTCCCCTCTCCAGAGAGCTCCCTTTTCCACTGGCCTCAGCCCCCATCCTCATCCCCTACATAGGTATATATGTATATACACACATACATACTTTATCTTCTACTCTTTGTTGTCTTTCTCCCTAGTTTTTAGTGTTTATGTAGTCCCGATTTTCACCTACCTGTCCTCTCATTTCAAAACACCTCCCAGTTTGCCATACTTTTCAGTCCCAACACTAACAACCTCATCTGGGTGTGCAGCTACTTGCTCTTGCACCCCTCACTATCCAACACCATGCATCATGCATTTTACCTTCACCGTACAAGGGCTGGGAGAGGTGGAGGCTGTACACTAAAAGCCCAGGAACGGTAAGCTCGCAGCTTTTAATTCCTGTGACTGGATCCAGTCTGTCCCAGAGGAGCTCAGATCAGTACTTGCATTTAAATTCCATTCACCGTATCTAGAATTTGGGGGGGATTTGAGAGTTTAACTCAGAGAAGTCTCTATTGTACGTATCAGAACAAGGGTCTTGGTGGGTTTTATTTAGTAGCTTGTTAACTGAGTACACTTGAAAACAGATATTTGCAAGAACGGAAAAACAGTATTTTTGACATAACTATTACCCTCCTGAATAAAAGCTCCTGCTTCAAAACCGAGAGTCTTCAGCACTTTCCCACGGAAGTTTGCTAAGATGGCTGAACTATCTCAACTGTTTTGGCTGGAGGTTTTCTCAAAACCTTCAGGCTGAGGCACACACCCACACTACAAAATATCAGCCTGAAGTCACTTTGCCAAAATATGAGCATCCAAAAGCAGGACTTCATGAATTTTCAGGCAACCATAAAAATAAGTCCTAATACCACTGTTTGTAAAAAAGGGTATCGACAGACTGATGGATTCAGCATGAAAGGCTACTTGGCAGAGAGAAGACAGACGTTAAGTACTTGTGTATGCTTAATGTATGAGAACAACCGATACAACAGATAAGCAGGCTTTAATATTTTATTACTGTATCTTGATCTCAAAATTATTTTGCCCCCCTGAATAAATTCTTCGCTCTAGAGGCACAGGAGAGGTTTGGTTCTGTTCCTGGTGTTAAACCTTCCATTTGGAAAGATGCAGACCTATAAGCTGCGAGCATTACAGACGGTTACCTCTCTATACCTGCACTTAAAAACCTAACAAAACTCCTTTTAACCAATCTGACACCTAGGTTTACCTTGTTTGAACTCAATAAGCAGTCTGAACTCTGTAATAATCTGATGTCTGCTCAGACAGGCTCATTCTGTTCTCTTAAATCTAATCTGTGTTGGATCTGCCCACTATTAGAAAAATTCAACCTAGGGACTGTATGTAAAAGTCTAATTTACTTCACCAAATACATTTAATCAATTCCACCCTACTATTTTCCTTTTGCTCAATGTTTGATTACTTTTATGTCACCTATTAGATAAGAACTGCTGTTTTTTACAATAAGTGGGTGATCTGACAAGGCCAATTTCATGTCTCCCATTAGATAAACTGACATTTCAATCCAATTCTCTGACAAACTTAGATGAGGATACTGTGTAGTTTGAGCACACACAATGACAAGGCACTTGTCTTTTCAGCCTTTCCTATCAGAACAAACAATTGGATAAATTGAAAACCTCCCCTTCAGGATTTATTTAAATAGAACAATCAATACTTTATTTCACCGTCCTCTAAAAGGCATATAACACAAACTAGTTTTCCAAAAAAACCCCTTTTTTTACCTTCTTGTTCAAGGCCAGACTAATTGTTCACTGACAGGCTTTTTGCTTATTATCTAGACAATATTCATGTTTACAATTCTTTAATAAGATAACATGGGATTAACTGACAGCTCTTTAATTGCTTCTCCCCCCCCCACGCAGATTAAACGTTGCTATAACCATATCTGCTTAGGTTAAAAAAAAAAGAAGGGGGAAAAAAAAACAAACAACAAAAAAAAGAAACATTTGGCAGTTTCTTTCATATCTCTCATGTTCAAGATTTGATTCCTATTCCTGTGCTATTTCAGGTTTGGTTTGCAGCACCTGGCACTAGTGGCCCTTGCACTGATTTCTAAAGTTCTGGTACCTGATCTCCAGTGCCACCCAACATCATGCCACAGCAGCACTACAAACCTTAAAGAGGTTTACACAAGAAAGTAACTGGAATCTACTTAGCGTAAGTTCTTATTTGGTGAAACTGTATCTACAATGAAATAGAATGAACGTTGCACAGAGCTGGAACCCACTCTACTGTGCAAGTGTCCCCACTTAAAACCAAAGATATTTTGAAAAAAATCCAACTCCAGTGCAGGATTTACTTATTTGCAACTTGAGTTACAATTTCAGTAACCAGAACAAAACAGAGCACTGTAAATGGGAAGAACTGACTCTCTTTAACTTACAAACACTAGGTTTGACTCTCCTGTCATCCCGGCAGTGTAATTCCAGGGAAATTCCTCTTAAGTCATCTAAGTTACACCAGCGTAAATGAGAAGAGAATTAGAGTCATTGTTTCCAACAAAGAGTGGGGAGTGGGGAGTAATTACACCGCCGTTTCTACACATACTATTATTAACCCATCAGTAATTCCCAAGTATACTAAGCATTATATGCAATATGGGTAAATGTACATTTTTTCATGATTTATCGACTGTAATGGACTAAAAAAAGAAGATATAGCTGCACTGAAATCAATCCATTATCTCTGAATTCTACTAACTAACGTTGCAGAAAAGCTGCTAAAAAAATTAGGAAATACAATTTCTTAATTATACGCCATCAATAAGAAAACATTTACTAATTAGCCCCTAATGCTGCTATTTCAGTATCGTCATCTAAGGTTTTACAGCACAATGTTTAAAACAGGTCTTTTTAGGTCAGAAGGAATGACCTGCAGGTGGTCTCATAAAAGCTCCAGTACAGGCAACGGGGATTACCATAATTACTTTGCCACTCTACAAGCAGTTAATGGGATTACACCCGAAGGCTATACACTTCTTCACAGCGCCCAGTGCAAATTCTCTGAAAGAATCTGGGTAAGCACAAATGCTTTAATGATACGCTTCATAATTTCATCTACTGCACCGCAAAAGGAGCACTAATAAATTAAAACACCCTAAATCAAAGAAATTGAGAAAAAAAATCTAACTTCTTTGGCTTTCTGTACCTCCTGTCACGGATGCAGTAAATCTTCCATCTGCCTCCTTCAGGCAGTCTCCGTTCTTCCTCATTTCCACTGATGCTCAGTCTAAAAGATGCTTCATCATTTCTGTTGGGGTTCATATTCCACCCTCTCTTGCTCTCTTTGCTGACTTCCAAACATTGCCATTTTTGGCCATTCCTTTTTACTTCCTTTTCATGCTATCTTTGCTTGGACTGAAATAACTTCATTTTTTTCCACCATGCCTAATAATTATATTCTCATCCCACCTTGTCTATTTGTTTCTTTCTTCATCTGTCCATTCAAATAGCTCATTTAAGTGTTCATACTACAATTTGTTTTGTCATGTTATCTTCATACACTGGTTATTCACAACCTCCTCCTCACCATCTTGTCCTGCTTCCCTCCATTTTCTCTAAAACATAGCCACTAATCCCACATTCTTCCTTTTGGTAAATGGTTCGTTCTTCTACTGGTAACTAACCTTTTATTCCCCAGTCTAACCCGTAGCCCAACTTTCTTTCCTCTCCAACTAATCCCTGCTGATCTCACAAACACTGTGCTAACCGTATCACCTCTTCATTATTTCACTCCTCATTTTCTTCTTAAGTATCTCCCTCAATTTTTATTTAATTCAAAAAACTCGACCTTATCTACAGCCTGTTAACCTTCCTATATGTCTACTTAATGTAAACTCTATTGTTCTTCTCTGTCTCATCTTTTTTTTCCCCAAAACTTTTGCTTTGCTTTTTTAATGTATTGGCCTAATTCTTCACTTACGCCTCTGTGGCTCCTGTCTTTCAAACCCCTCCTTTACTGCTAGCTTCTCATACATGTGCTTTCTATACTGACTTCAGAAACAAGGTCCTTCCTACATTTTCATATGTAACAGTTATCCCACACCTTGCTTACTGCCCTACATATAAGTTGCCTTTAGAAAAGGATCACATCTTTAAAAAGTCCCGAGAAATCCCAGATAGGTTTATAAATATACAAAATAATTAAAGAGATAGGAGAAAGAAAAGAGCAAATCCCAGATCAACTAATAACAAAGCCCCTTATCCAATCTCCTGTCTGCAACCAGAACTGTACAAGCTCTTATACTGCAATAGGTACTGATTTTTTAATTAGATTACTAAGTCATAAGAAATGTTAATTTTTATCTTAACCCAAAAGATAAAACCTAGAGCAGAATTTGGAAAGCAGAGCAACAATAAGGTACTACACAAAAATTAGATTTTTGCTCCTGTTACTCCTTAGCCTCTAAGTTTCTTTAATTCTATTAGAACAGCTATAATGATATCTGTGATAATCCAAATGCTATCCTCAAAAGAAAAAAGTCTATCCAACGAAGGATACTGTTTCTAAAATCAGAAGATGCATAATAGATGCAAGTGTGTCCTTCCAAATTCCCAGAGGAAAATTCCACACTGGTGGGGAATTTAATTTTAGGGCACTCATTCACTCCTTGCCAATTTGGATCAAATTGTTTTCAGAAAGAGTAAAAGAGCCTTTAGCCCTTCATCTCACTTCTTTGTTAGGCAGAGAATGGACAAGAAAGTGAAGACTTGTAACACAATAATGTGGTTCCACACCTTAGGTGCACCTGTTTTTAGTTTTTACCCCTGAAAGAACAAAAGCAAAATTTTGTTCCTCCAGAATACTAGTATAGAAATAAGAAGCAATCAAAATGCAATTTTGATTATTTTCAACATAATGAATGTTAAAAAATCATTTTAGCGCAGTTTTCTATAATAAGGATGGACATACCTGTATGCATTCTATTTACATTTAAGTGTTTCCTGCTGTTTTTAAAAGCATCCCTCGATATGTTGGAATATGTGTATTTTATGTGTTCTTTTTAATGTAAATCTTTCATATTGTGCAGCAAATATATTTTTGGAATACAATCTCCATAAAGAAGGTAAATAGCCATTATTATGTTCATATCTTAAAAACAAATATCTTGTCAATATACTCTTAAAGACATATAGTTGTAAACAGTGCATTTTGGTGAATTATTTAAAACAACAATCAACAAATAACTAGTTAACTAGCCCTGGCTTTTTCTGTCATTCTCGTTACAGCTGGACAGACTCTTCAGATTTATATAAACAAAGTCTATTTGCTGAACCTCTTATCGACTTTAACAGGTTATGGATGACATTCTTACTGAATTAGCAATTGCAGGTCCTTATTCCATACACTGAGCGTGCAAATAGTTAATTTTTTATTGTGAAATACCTTTGACTATCAGTTCTGCATAGTTTGATACACCAACTCCTCCTTCTGTCCGAATCATGCAGCGATAGTTGCCAGCATCCCGCTTCGTAGCATTTACCACACTAAAAAAAGCTACGAATCGGCGGGCGTTGAACACTTTTATGTCCTTCAGGGGTGCATCCCTTACATAAATACCCTAGGCAAAGAAACAAAAAGAAAGAATATTGTTAGTCACATTTAAAAAAGAAATACTGAAAACAAATTTTATTTCTCTCAAGTTCCCCAAGAGAGGAGGCAAGATAAAAGCAGAAGTCTGTATGTTACTTTTACAGATGTTTACGCTGTGTGAGACTTTACTGCCTTCCCATGTGAGTTAAACCATTCATCATCAGTGGGTGACCACTCATCTGGAACAGCTGCTTTCAACTCTTGATAGATTAACTAATAGAAAGATTTAAGAGCAATGTAACATTTACTTGCT
Source organism: Limosa lapponica baueri (assembly GCA_002844005.1). Classification (NCBI taxonomy): domain Eukaryota; kingdom Metazoa; phylum Chordata; class Aves; order Charadriiformes; family Scolopacidae; genus Limosa; species Limosa lapponica. The sequence goes on along the minus strand of KZ505666.1, from coordinate 89,501 downwards.
TGGCTTGCTTTACACAAATATTTAAAGTTACTTCTTTTAAAGAAACATGAAACCCAACACACTCAGTCTCTGGTTTCTCTTCCTCTCCACATCTGCTACTTGGCACGCGCATCTCGCACAGCTTGCACAGAAATGTCAGGGGATGGCTCTCTTACAGCACCTACACATGGGGATATCAGCGACTTGGGTGGAAGAGACAGGGCACAGATTTACCAGGCAAATGATCGACAAGGTGGAAGCTGTCTCCATCTTCCACTTCCTCAGCATGACACTAGGAACTGCGGAGTTTCCCTCAGTGCAGCGCCTCACCCTCCCTCAATTCAACATATTGAATGTCTGGCACAAGAAGACGAGCTATGTAACAGCCCAGGAGCACAAGGCCAAGCATAAGTCCCATGCTACCAGCCTGGTCCCTCATGTGACGGAGGAGGAAAAAAGGGAGGGTAGCAGACAGAAGAGGGCAGAGATGACATCTTGCCATGTCCTGACACCAAGATGAGGGCAGAGAGACTTGGCTCTCAGATCCTCATCAGAAGTTGTGCTCCACACACCCATGAAATAGGATACATGCACTATGAACAGTCAAAAACCCTCGGAAAATGTATAATCATTGAACTACTAGAGCTGGCTGAAAAAAATCATATACAAAATCTAGTGACATTTACTTAAACAAGCAAACAAGAAGCACTTTGCACAGAAACATACGTATTTCAACAAACTGAAGGCTACAGCCATTATCAAAGAATCAAGAGAAACTAGAGAACCCCAACAAGTACCTCCCAAAAGATGCTCTCTCCAGGAAAGCATATGTACAGTCTGACACTATGTAGAGACCGGTTATTTTTAGTTGGTTTTTCTGACCTCAGGAGCTTCAAGCAGGGTAAAAGGTCCTGCACGACCAAGCTTCTATAAACCATCAACAGAGCTAGTAACATCTGGTTTTCTGCCCTGGAGTTTCTAGTTTATGCAGCAGAATTTAAGACCTCTATAGGAAATACTGACCTCAGTTTGTTACGGCCCTTATTTGCCACCATATTGAAAGTACCCTGAAAATACCAGAGAGTTTCAAACACCAGCCTCATAAAATTAGTCATCCCTAAATCGCAAAACCAAGTCTAAGTTAATCATGCCATTAATGCCAAAGAAGCAGTATAATTAACAGTAAATACTGCTTCTCACGCACCGAAAGTTAGAGTTATTTCCTCTTCAAAAATAAACATTAGTGATGCACAACTTATTTAAAAGAAAAAAAAAATGCTTGTTAGAAGCCCAAAAATGAATGTACTACCATGCCTTAAATATTACTCAGTCTTAAGTTATTAACTTGAGAATTACTTCAGATAACTGCCAGCTCCTTAAAATTCCTGAAATTCTGAGCTGCTGATAAACCAGTTTCTCTGACATGGCATAGCAGTTACCAAAAACAAAACTTGGAAAGAAATAGTTCAAACTACTATTTCAAAACTACTATTTTTCCCAGGAAGCAAGCAGAGTGGGTTAATTACGATTTTGGAGAATTAATATTTCTTAAAAGCAATGTTATTTTTTTATCTGAGACAATAACTGATTAATCCTAATTATCAGAGCTGCTGACCAGCCACAAACTACATGGTTTTAAAGTGTGTTTCTGCATCTTTCAGACTCTAAGGACCCTGTGCATAGCCAAGTCAAGTGCTTATATTACATACACCCTCTCTATAGTTTTTCCTTTTTCTAGTTGCAACATTAGGAAGCTTTACACAAGCTATTTTATCCTGCCAAGAAATAGGGTAAGTTATTCTCTAGGGAACAACATACTGCCACACACTGATTAATTGTAGTACCTAAACTAGCTCAGCTCATTTAGAGTGTGAACAAGCCCCGACACACTGCAGCCTGCACGGTACATGCATGCTTCCACACAGGCACCTGCATCCAGAATTTACCAGGACTCTCATGAGTTATAACACAACCGAAGAAGCATGTAAATATTTTAAGAATTATTTCTTGCTGTCCCCACCCAATCAAAGGCTACAGGACACTGTTAAAGGTAGGAAGACATGGAGGGAAAGGACAAACCCGTATAATTTCTGCCTTAAACTGCAGCTCATGAAGACAGGAGACCATGGGAAGGTAGGATGCACGCACACTCCTCACCGGTCCCACACAGAGGACTGTCTCCTACCACAGCAGCCCCCTTAGACCTCCCAATGGCCAGTACAAATCCTGAACAACTTAGCCTGGGTTCTCATATAAACTTGCCAGCAGTCCACAAAGGGAACTACTCAAATACTCAGCCCCATAGGACGTATTTCCCATCTTTTTCTGTGCATATGTAGAATGACAATGGAAACTGATCAATGCATCGCAGCATTTATAATAAATTACTGCTTCACTGGGGTCCCATAATCGTTTTCACCTTCTGCTTATTCTCGAACACACTAATCTCGCCTGATTTCAAATATCTTAACTGCTGTTCCACAACAGGAAATCTTAGTTTGATCAAGTAATCGACTATATGGCCATGCCACACATGCGATCCATTCTCATGTCAATAATTTCGACTGAAAAAGAGAGAAGTCAAAACACATTTCAGCGGCACAGAGATCATTTTGCTTAAATGAACAAGCTATAAGAGCTTAAATGTAACTCAGCTTGGCTCTACAGAGAATTTGATCATTTTTGCCACCCTATCAAAATCCAGATGTGAAACAGATTATTAAAATAATAAAATTCATGATGGAACTACAGAATAAAAAGCCTTTATTATTATTATAACACAACTGCAAAGTATATGTGAGATTATTATTAATAAAGATTATCTTGACTGACTTCTCTTAAACATTACCAACTCGCAGAGGCAAAGTGTAGAGTGTCTAATTATATGTTAGAACTCAAATAGTCCCACAGAAATTACTGGCATGACATTTCCTACTAGAACTCAAAGGAGAAAAAAAATTGTATTTTTTCTTTCATCTCTTTGGGACAAAAAAATATCAAGAAAAACAAAGTGTTTGGAACAGGCAAGGACTAAGAAACATAATTGCTTTACTTTCTACAAGAAAAAATATAGCTCAAGAGAGCAAGTCTTCCCTCTCTTCTGGGACCACAGCAAATGAGTAGGAGAGACACTTAATTGATTTAAGCCTGAGAATAAGGGAATGGTAATGAAGGTAATGAATTCAAGTATAAGAAAGTTCAATCCTGTGGCATTGGAGAAGATTGTTTTAAAAGAAGGCTGCAGTAAAAAACCAACCAACCAAACAAAAAGCCCAACTAAAAAAACCCCAAACAACCCACACCTACAACCTCTCCCAAACACAGCAATGGACAAATGGCAAAAACTTTCTCATCTGAAAAAACACTATTTATAATTTGATATATGAATACAGAATGGCTTCTATTTTAAATGTACCCACATAGCCAGCTTTTCTCCCTTTGTTTGTGATTCACATTTTGACCGATTGATTCCCTCTGAGTTACTGCACAGTGTCTTCTGGAAACTTCACAGGTATGACAGTGGTCCCTTCTATGGGTTAGTTAAACCCATTGGAGAAGAATGTCAATAGTATTTTTTTTCCATATTTAACAGGCCCCTTTAAGCACACTGTATGACAAATGACAAGCTCTCAGTGCCGACTGTCAATAGCTATTTCATTTAGAACAGCTAGAAATAGCCTATATGAAATGAACATTCGTTTATTGAACATAGTAGTACAACCCATTACAATTCTTTTAGAAAGAATTATTTTTAGTAGCGTTGACAAAAATAAGTTTTTAAAACTCACTAATGCAACATTCTCAAGTTCCACAAATAAAAGAGATCACTTACGGTCTATTGCTTTACTAATTATAGTCATTAAAACCTTAATCTCAGTTCTTTTAAGATACATTTTGAAATTTACTGATAGGTCTTGCAAACTACTAGTTTTTATGAGAAAGCCTAAGTCTTCATAAATACATCACATCTTATTGAAAATTAAACACAAAAAAAGACAAGTCTGTAATTTATTAATCCCATACCAGAAAAACAGTATAAAATTAATGATTTACAAGGTAACGCTGTGGTACTCTATATTAAAACCCATTAAAACAGGTTGTTGGAACAACTTTGTAGTGTCCTTTTGGTTTATGGGTGGGTTTTTGTTTGTTTGAAATACAATTCAAAGATAAAGATAGTTCTTTTTACTTATTTACCTTAGCCCTGCTTTGCCATGTGAGAAACTGCGGCTTTAGTAGAGATTAAGCTTGCGAGCTCTTTCTGCCTCTGGGACTTGGAGAACTGTGTGAACAGGACACTTCATACTCTGGAAAGAGGAAACTGCCGTAATCATTTAATGCTAGACCTACTCAGACTACAAAGGCCACGTCCCCAGGGCAGAGCTATCTAACCTTCTTACAGCAGAAGAATTTTGACCAGAAAACAAAGACTGCAAGATGTTGAGATCCAAAAATGAAAATAACAGGTTCCACTGGCTGCTGAGCAACCCATATGTTTTCAAATGCTCAGGGAAAGCCTTTAAAAAAAAAAAAAAATACACATGTTCAAAAATGCTATTTAAGCCAACTAATGAAAATCTATAACTGCTAAGTCACTTATAAAAATAAATTTTCTATTAAACATGTTATTTAATATATAGGGATATTTTTAAAAGTCTTAATTTAACCTCAGGATATATACAGCTTGAAAATCCATATTCCTAGTAGCAGCATATTAAATGAATACAGAGACAGCTTAAAGCACTTTAAAATGCACATTATTTTTCCATTTTAGGCAAGCTAGAATGAAAAGAAATAGGTTGATGGTTATTTAAATTAGACTTACAGTCTCTTTTAGGCAATGAACTAACTCTAAGTCTTCTAAATGAACAGCAATTTAGCAGCAACAAGATCTGTATTAAGCCTTTCAGAAATACTTTTAACAAAAATGCAGCAGTAATTTGAAGGGATTGAAGTTTTGGGATGCTATATCCAGCACTATCACTGCATTAATCACTCTCAAGGCATGTTTCAACAATCTTGCCAGAAGAGACTTAAAAGCGAACATCGGTCAGTCACCCTCTGTCCACACAGGTAAATTAAGCAGCTTTTCATACATTTAATAAAAGAAAGGGGTTGCATGATCCCACTTTCAAATACGCACATTTATAAAATTCTGATTAAAGTCGTACCAGTGGGATTTCAAATAACATCAGCAGTGCCAGAAGTAATTTTGTTTAAAATATGTGTAAAATCTAAATCAAATAGTAATTAATACAGCCACAAAATTGCTTCACAGAGTTCATATCATTCCAATAATTAAGACAGTTGGCTTTACCTCTGAATTTCTAGAGCTGCTTTCATAACCAAGACAACTGTTTGTCAGTCTGGATTAGAACCACCACAGATACTGTGATTATCCTGTATTTATTCCATCTGTGGAAGTTAACAAGTGTATTTCATTCAAGTAATGAGGCTGTGCTGGAAAAAGATTATTATTGTCCTATTTGGAATTATTCTGCTATCAGCCAGAATTGCACCCTGCATGTGTAACTAATGGGCATTCAAGCAAAATGTTATTATTTTACCTTTCAAGATAAATTTCAGCTTTCAATATTTTAATATTTGATAACTAAGCCTTTTCTTCAAATCACATAGCTCTCTATAAATCTCTGTTTATTATGACTACACCGAAATGGTGACTGGAGCTGCCAAGTAATATTATAAAATATTACTAAAGTTACACATCGAGTTGTCACGTTATCAAATATTAAGCAATGACATCTATTTGAAGATACAATTAAACACAGAGAAAGCAAACAAAGACATTATTGCATTTTCTGGAGTTGTTAAACTCAGTGTAATTTAGCCCAAGCAGTTACTCTGTACTTACACACTGAAATTGTTTTGTATCATTTTGACAGGAACAAATCTGTTATTACTACAAGGAGATTTTAAAATGAAGTAAAACCCTAGATCCTGCTCAATCTATTTTATATTTTTACATTAAATTCCAGAGAGATTGAGAAGAGTTAATATTCTCTAACAATTTGTCAGTGCTCACAAAATATGTAAAAATTCCAAATCTTCTTTCCATTCATCTTTAATAGCACACAATAGAATACAAAATGACTTGTGGGGAACTACATCCTCAGAAACATCTGGAGAAAACAGAGAACTATGAAATCTCTCTTCAATGCAGACTTTTATACTTTAGACAGAAATTATGGCAATGATCCATGTATCTGCTGAGCATTTTGGTGAACCCGTAGCCCTAAAGTAATTTAATCTAATACTGAATCTTAATTCTTTGAAATGTGCAACACTAAGTACTTCTCATCATCCTTTTATTAAAAATTCCAAGAATTAGGATGAACACCTTGCTAACAAATGAAGGGAGCATACATAGGATTTTAAATACTCTGGGCTTGGAGTTCTGCAGACACCAGGCTTATCAAGGGGCTGGGAAGGAGCAGAGTGATGAGGAGAAAATGTGAAAGTAAAGATCATTAGCCTAATTTTAATCCGTACAGGCAATGTAAAATATACTAATGCAGGCATTTGTCTGCCTTTTCTATCCAAGTACATAACAGGACAGCTTAAAAACTGTGTGCTCATGTCCCACATTCTCTTCACTGGAAAAGTCTTATCTCATTGGGAAGAAAAGCAGCACAGAATGAAGGAAGTCCAACTTGCAAGTTTTGGGGGGCAATATGAAGTTTATTCCAAAGCTATAAACAGCCAGAATAGCAGGCAAAAGCGAAGCAATACAGAGTCCTACAAAGCAGGTAAGGAAGAAGTAGCCAAGAATCAAGCACACACATATTTTATGATGAAAAACCATGCCCTGTTTGGGGTGAGGCAGTGGCATCCTAAGAAGATCCTTTCAAATGGGAGGAATGTATGGCAAGAAGAGACGCATGCCTATGGCTAAAGAAAGCTATAGTAAACCCCTCAACAGTGACAGAGCAATTTGTGAATAAAGGCAACCACAGCAGTAATAACCAGTACTAAGTTGGGTACACATTGGTTCATGTAACCGAGAAGCTAATGTAGAGGAGTTTGGCTGGAGGTGTTTTGGTCTTAATTACTGAATCAGTCACATAGTTTAACAGCTCCCACCCCCAACACGCAACTCCTCCAATGCTCTGTTTCCTTCCTATCATCTTCCCTTTGGGTTTAATTTAATTTAATCTTTACTTTGGTTCTCCTTGCCTTAAAACAGCTTCAACAGCCCTTGATCTTATAAAAGAAGCCTTCATTCAACTCCAGTTTGAACACGATACCTCCCAGCAGTAAGTTTGTACATTTTAACTACAGTATTCATTGTAAAGGTCACTGTTTCTTTCTCCCAAAGGTCCAAAAGCATAGTACAGAAAGCTTATTGAATTTACTTCATCAATTGCCTAACTCGTATATATCCCTAAGTGATTCTACTGCTGTTAAACTGTGCTTCGTATCAAGGCAGTCTTCAGGGTCCACAAACAGGCACACTTAACACTCTTTAAAAGCAAGCTGAATTTGACCAGCTCCGCATGGCACAGGTCAACTGTTCCGTTATCTCAGGTTTCCTAATCACCATTTACTATATTATTTAACACTCCAGTATAACTGGAAGATTAACACAACACACCGAGTTTCTTGAAAAGAGGACTCTACTTGGGTGTCTCCATTTTCAAATTCAGACAATAATATCAAAATGGTTAGACTGCTAAAGAGAATCCCAGAAAAACTTTTCTTATGGATCACTACATCAAATGTGAATATATATGGGGATAGATAGGGATGGAGGAAAGAGACTGATTTATGTGCATCCCCTCTAACTTGCATATGTTGATAAATGTCTGCAGGTAAGCAAATTCTCTGTAAATCAATGGATGTAGTCAATTCATTAACATTTGGTAGTTTCTGAATACTTGAGACACGGTTCTGAAACGGAAAAAGGAAGAAGAAGAGAGAACAACTACCTGTTATCAAAAGCTTTTTGTCTAGAGTCCAAGTTTACTTGTTAAATAAAAGTAATAATGGCTCTCTTAGGCATTTCTGACTCTCTTTACAGAATAAGGTGCAACAGGGCATCCTCAGCAAATGAGGAGTATCAAAATCTACTAATTTTGCAGGTTACTCACAAACTTTGACAAGCTGTCTCCAGCTGTCTTAAGATTTTGCACTGTTGACCGTAACCAAGGCCCTTGGGGATTTCACAGAGTTTCTAATGTACCTCTAAAAGCAAAACTTCTATATTCATGCATTTTTCAGATTTACTTTTTCCTCCAAATCTCTTTTGGTCACAGGAGATTACCAAAGAGACAGAGATTTGGGTGGGGTTTTTTGGATAGTTTATTTTTCTATGGAACATGCAGAAATCCCTTGCAAGAGCCAGCCTGGGCAACACACTGTTGTGGTGGAAGGATTTCACTATGCCTGGGTGCAAAAACTGGAGGGTGGTAGGTTGGCAATATTCCCATTTTCAAGACTTCTGTCAGTATGCCAGTTCCCTGATTTCGAGAATTTAGTCCTAAAGCACTCTTAGTACTCAGAGAATCATGCCACTGATAAGAGTACCCACCACCTAATGTACCACTCAGCCTTGCTGACGTTAACCTATAAAGGAAAAGATGGTGTTCAAGGAGGAAAGTCACCTTTAATGTACATTCCAACCACACTCTAAACACGTTTTGTAAATTCAGCTGCACATAGTTTCCTCATAAAAACACTAGGCTAGACGGTTTCTGATGGTCAGCTCCAAAACTTCACTGAAGTCAAAATACCTCACAGATACGTTGATTTCAAGATGTCTTTCTGTTTCTTGCATTTGTTCACTGGCTTTATCATTAAAAGTCCAAAATTAGTTAATTTCTAGTCTCTGGTACCACTAGTAATTGAAAATTTTGTAAGAGAAATCTTAGCATCAAAGAAAGATTAATCAAATCTACATACGCACAAGAATAAAACCAGTAAGTCCAGGTTAAAAAATTCTGGCTGGTGTTGTCCCTGATGGGAGATTGCATCTTAACAGAGAGAAGAGAGAAAAGGATTGCTCTAAGGGTGATGAAACCTTCAGCCCTATTGCCCAGAGGGAAGAGATGTAACAGTTCACAACAAAGCTTGTCACATAAGCAATGCATTCATCTTCCTCAAAGGATGAGCATCTCACCTAACAACTATTTTGTAACAGGAACTGGTTTGGAAGTTTAGGTATACTGTCGTGGTTTCAGCC
>KZ505666.1:19668-48736 GCA_002844005.1 Limosa lapponica baueri | reverse complement strand
AAAAAAAATCACAAATCATCTCAACTTTCAAGTTGCTTATCTTCCAAATTTTCAACTACTAAAACTCTTGGAAAAAATCCGTTAAACTATTCCATCATAAATCCTGTATATTGTTTGAAAATATCAATCCACTTCTACCCATAATGCCATCTCCATTTTAACAGAACAACTAATAAACCTAATAAGCCTTATAATTCTTTCACCAAATTCAACTCTCCAAATTCGTCCTCATCTCATATGCATAGACACATCTTCCATTATTTTGTTAGAAATTGTTTTGATCAAACACAAACACAAAATCACATATTTCTGAATCAATTATTTCTGCAGTCCCCTTTCCAATAGCCAGTAATATCTAAAGGAACTGCTTTCTGATGAATGCTGCTTGTCTTTTCAATCCTTTTCAATATTTAAAGAATTTCAATATTCAGTTAGTGTCACTATTCATCCTATAATCTCTGTTCTATTTCCTTTATGACTTCTACATTTTCAAGCACCATATTGACATGTTGAAGGCTGTTTCTTATATAACTAATATGACCTCTTTGCAAAGAGTAAGCAATGTATAGAAAAGTCCATGCACACAAAGTTCACAAGCCATTAGAGAAAACAACTGCATGTGGACAAATTCTGAGAGATCTGTGTAAAGTTTCAGATTCAACTTCTGAATCAACCATTGCATTTTAGAAAAAAAATGAAAGTGAAGTAAGAAAAGGTAAATTATCTATATGGTGGAGTACGCCATATGTTAATTAATGAAAATAAAAGTGTCCTCTGGTGAAGAGCTAACTTGAAATAAAAATACGAAGGTTATAGGTGAAGAAAAGAAAATAAAGTGAGGGAGATGGGATGGAACTTGTCAGGGAAAATGTATTATGTGAAGATTCATGACTCTGGGACATGCAAACCCAGACCCAGGGAGACTTTTAAAACTCAAACCTATCCAGCAGGAGCTCCTCAGGACTTGAAAAGACAAATTCAGGTTGAGTATTATAGAGCAGGGAGCAGGTAAATACTCGAAACTGTCAATTTCTGAAATTAGAAGACAATGTAAATCTTGCCAAAGTCTCCTTCACATAAAATAATATGAAAAGGAATTGGACTTCTTTCTACCCTCAAGCTTGAATAGAGACAGCCTTTAACAGAAGGGATTCAACATTTCTGAGATGAAGGTAAAGTGTTGACCCGTGTGAGGCTGTCACAGTGGACATCCCCCAATCCATTTTCAAATCAGCACAGCTTCAGAATAAGAACAAAGATCATTCTTTGAATATATACGTCCAAACTGTGGGAAACTATACATTGCTAAGTATTTCCTCCACCTTCCACTGTTAATAAAGTTGATAGTTTAGGCAAAAGGAAAAAAAAAAGCAGCCAAGAGTACTGTCCTACAGCTGGACGGTTGATATGCAGAAGATGATCAGTCTCTGTATTGTGAACCATATGTGCGCTTAAAGAAAGAATACTGAAGAGAACGTATTTGTCTAAATTAAAAATACCCTGCACAGTATTAATGCAAGGGAAAACTAAAGCTCACAGGTTTGAATGTTACCTGCAGTTAAAGATCCTGTAAATGTGATGTACCACAAGCTTCCCTGGCTTCAATATTGTGGATGTAAAACATCGTCAACTTGGAAGAAAGATAAATTAAGGCTGTGTTTGTATACAGCCTTCTGAAGCATTCACATTTGAACTACAGTAACGCTCATGAAGGCAACTGGAAAGATTTTATTTATTTTTTTTAAACAGGAAACCTGACTTGCCTGAATATAAGGCAAACGCAATTACAAGGTAACCCTCTGATAAGGAGGGGCTCGTTGCAGCGCAAGCAAGGAAGTCTCCAAGGAGCTGTGCTACTCCTCCTGCCTCTGGAGGACCACCCTAGATGCAAGCCCAGCCTCGAGGCAGTAAACCAGTCCCACCACAGGCAGGAGAAGGTTTCCTTACCAGCACTCGTCACTCAGGAAATCCATGGGCAGCTAACTAGCCAAGGGGTACAACTGCTCAGAAGAGGGGTTTGTTTGTTTTTAAAGGAACTGTGCTCCCATTGGGCTTCAAAGAGACAAGTTTGGTGCAGGACAATATTCTTGTTTCGTTTAATTTCTGTAAGATCCCTCATCCCACATTTGGCCTAACACAATATGCCGTGGCAGCTCCACCAGTAGCTTCTACAGCCAGTGAGAACTGTGTCACAAAACTATTAAACCAGTAAACTGATTTATAAAACACTCTCACAATACACAGCTTCCCACGAATGGCACACAAGGTTTTCTTCAAATTCTCTCAAGAGTCCCCATGATGCAGTCAGCTGGATTTCTTTAAAGCTGGCCTAATACCTTTTACCAGCTATAACATTTTTTAACTTTTATGCTATGACTGGATCTCAAACATGCCAGAGCTTTGAGACAGACCTGTCTGCACCTTGTCTTTAAAGTGAACACACCAAAAAAATACCAAAAGGGTTTTGAAGAACCAATGTTTTATTAGAACATTAACTTGAACAAACTCTCTTCTGTCTGAAAACCCAGAGTCTTTCGGGTGAGAGAGATAAAATACAGCCATTTGAAAACAAATACCTTTCCTGCCCAACAGTGTCTTTGCAACGAGGGCCCTTTTCCTCCAGACCTGCTTTCACACTAGCACTTTCAATAGCCTCTATGGTTTCCACGAACTCTACTTGTTCTCCTCTGGGTCAGCAGAAAAATCTCCCCTCTTTTCATCATCTCTGCCCTGGTTTTATGTCTCTTCCCCATTATTCAAAGAAAACTCACCAAGTGCAAGCTCCCAAGTCAGCACATTTATTACCGCCTGCCCTGTGCTTCCCTGGAAAAGCTTCTCCCATGGCCAGGTGCTCTGAAAGAAGAAATCCTCTCCTCCCTGTCAAAGAACTGCCCCTGACCAAAAAGCATGCAGTTACCACCTGTGGACTTACCACAGCATATAATGTGCATACAAAAAAATAATTTAAAAAGACGCCTTGAACCACTATCTCATTTGTCACAAACAGAACGACAATATGTGCATGAAGAACTTTTTGCATGTCCCTTCTGTTTTCAAGGAAATAAGATGAATTTTCCAACCTCAAAACCAGGATAAAACTTGTTTAGCACAAAGGCTCTTTCCCTGCCTCTGAGGGCTATGCTCACAGATGCTTCCTAATAGGGCACAGCTCCAACAGTTGATTGTTTAGCCTGTGTACCTGTAGTGAGATTGGAAGAGGAGATCTGCTAGACACATCTGCTGAATCTATCCTAAGCAAAATAAGGAAATTCAAAATACAGGATTAAGTAAATAAAGAATAGGAATTGAAATGGTAACAATCAACATGGTAACAGACAAACAGGTCTTGCTGAAAAAGATACTAGCTAAAGACGTAAGAGACTTCTGTGAAGTGCTTAACATGGTAGACAAACTGATTAGAGCAGCATGACAGAACACATCAAATGTACTAAAAGCTGAATAACTGAAGCAACTGTTAATGAAGAAATACCAGTAAAGAAAGGATGAGGTTCTGCTAGTGGGATTCTCTTTAGACCACCACTAAACTAGATGCTATTTAACTTCTTTAACAAGGTCTAACAACAGATGTAAAACTGTTTCTGGCAAAAACTGTGGTGGATGAAACACTGGCAATAGAACACAAAGTATCTGAGGAGCCAAATCTAAGCTCTCAGGACCCAAGGCGAGTCCTCCTCTCCCAGCCTGACAGACACAAGGTTGCTGCAGTTCCATGTCCCCAGATCCAGCCGGCGGTGAGGCTTCCTAACAGAGAGAGACACACACACCAAGAGAGATGGACAGTCCCACCGTGTTGCTCCTCTCCAGCTAATTTCAGTCTGCTAGTGGAACCCTCAGCCTGCTCCTCCCCAGATGCAGGCCCCCAGGCCCAAGAGCCCCTGACTTTCATGGTCCCACACCAGCTGCTGGCACTCAAATCCCTTACACTACTTTCTCATTACCCTGGTTTGAAGTTCATGGGCATTCACACACACACTGAAAATGAGAGCGCAACCCTCACACAAGATGGTTTGAAATAGGATTTAATAAGAACACAGGACAGACTGCAGTGATCAAGCACCAATCAGGCAGAGCCACACCAGCGTACTGAGCGGTCAGCTACTTAGAGTTGATGAGCCTCTTTTATCCCTTTATCCCTCTGTTTTTCTCATGCTTGCTCCTTCCCAGTCCAACTTTACTCCTGCCTTTGGTCCGCACATTAACAGTCGCGCATGCAGCGAGGGCAGCAAGCAAAACTGCAGGCCACATTTTCCAATGAGTCACTTACCTACCAACTTGTATTTTATTATAACTTGGCATTGAAAGCATGATACAGTTGCTTTGTCACTGAAGATAAGTATCTGTAAAACTAACCAGCACATGCCAACAATTAGTGCTGCAGCCCAGGAGCCTTCTTCTCTAAGCACATTCTTTTTACTGCACCACCAATAACATTAGTCTCTATTTTTGTAAACCATTCAACCATGTAATTCAGCATTTAAGAAACAATACTCGGGAGGTAAGCAGAAATCAGCTTTAATACGATTCAGAGGAGCTCCTGGGGTAAACCCGTTGCTCTTCAGGTAAAAGCTTTGGGGAAGTAAATATAAAAAGAAAGGGAGGGGAGAGGAAGGGGGGAGGAAGGGGGAATGGAACACAGGTTGATCCTGCATGTTATCCTTATTGAAAAGGGCCATCTCCAAGAACAGGGTTAAGTGCTACTGGTGCTCTTCTCCCTTCCCAATGACAGGCTGAAAGGTTTGTTAAACACAAAGGTTAATACAAAAAGCTTCTCGAGACCCAAAGACAGTGAACTTTACAACTTTTATGGAAATTCAATTTTGTTTCAGCTTTAGGTTGCTAGGTTAATGTTTGACTAACAATCATACCTATGTATATACCCTTCCAAATTCTAGATCATCCCTGCAATAAGTTACTTCCCATTAAAAAGCAGATTGTCATTGTAACTTTCTGCATACAGTGTTCTCTGGAAACAGTACTGCCACCTGGCCAATTACCAATTTCCTAACCACGGATAAAGGCAAATTGTCATAATACTATCTGGTGTGTAAACTGCTACTAAAGTGTTGCACAGATTGGTATCTGCAGTAACACAGCACATGCAAATGACATCCATCTTTGAATTCCACTCAAATGTCTGATAGTTTGTCAGAGACCTGTAAGACAGAAAACAAAACACTACTATATTGCCTATGGCACTAAATCCCACAACAATACCGAGCCTTCTGAAATCGTGTTTGACATATCAGTAATTTTAGAAGCATATTAGCCTCAAGGGCCATTCTGTTACTGGAGTAATTTACTCCCAGTTTTATGAGTGTGAACAAAGATAACTCACAAGAAAGCTACCTTATCTATCAAAGGGTAGGGTAGAATAAAAAGAAAACTCCACAGATCTACGGTAGACTACGATGTGGTGTTTAACTTACTCTTTGAATCAAAGCAAACACCTTTTTTCTCATCTGTTTAATACGTTCATCTGAAACCTCCCTTAGTGTGGACCATAGATAGCCTCAATTCTTTTACTTCCATGTAAAAAATCCTGCTCAGCAACCAGAAGCTCGCCAGTGTAAGTACAATCACAGATGCATCTCTAAAAGATACTTTTATAGTTTGTTTCTTTGTTTTTCTGAAATAAATCACTGGTTGAAACTACAAAACACAAGTAGTGGCTTCTTCCCCAGTTAAACTACAAATTATTTTAGATTAGCATTTACAGCATTTTTCCTCCATGGAAACACCGGAGAGACCTTAGGTAAGACTTGCCAAGTAAAATTTTAAGCACATCAGGGCCTGTGTTTAGCTGATGAGCAACAGGATGGCTCAGGACCTTTCATCTTGAGCCCCTGTCCCCACAGGAATGCTCTGGAATATTATACCAGCATAAAGGCACTCACCTGCCCCACGGCAACTACGTGACAGCTTAAGCTTTAATGGATAAGCTACTGCACTTTCCACAGACTGTTATACACTTAGATATATACCTTTTATTGTCTCGGCAATTAGTCTGCACAGTGGACCTATATCATAACAATATGAAAGCTTTAAAACTGATATAATAGCATATGCGATTGGGGCTGTTACTTCAATCTTTAAAAAAAAAAACAAAAAACCAAAACCAAACAAATTACCACCATGAATTCAAAATCTGCTTTTAAAATGGAATTTAACTCTGGTCTACACCAAGATTTATATATACATGTGTGTGTATATATTAGCTTGAAGTATTGCATTAGTTGGATTTACTCTGTACAGGAATTAGAGACCCATTACATCTTCATTCCTGGATTTCTTTCTCTCTTTTTAATGCACTTATGTCTTTGCCACAGAAGCAGCTGACAGCATTTTCTACAAATTGGTATATAAAGTCATATTTCACTTAGGTTTTCTCCTCTTAGGGATTCTGTTACACTTAGCAATTCTAGAGAGATGAGCGGCATATTTTAAGAGTTCAGATTTCTTTTTTTTCTACCTGATATCCAAATTCTAAAGCAAGTAAAAATACAGTTATTTGTTATCCTGGGTTTAAGTTATATGACAGGGTTACATGAAAGGGTTTCAGTGTATGACAAATAATAAATTAAAAAAACCCTAAAATATTTTAAGGGATAAGGATTGCATTTGCTTAAAGAACATATTTAACTATTAATTCCACAAATTGGAAATCTCACCTCTAAAATAAAACTCTTTTTGCAAAATCACCTTCTTGGCATTCCAGGAAGAAAGAAGACTTGCTCTGAGCTATGTTATTCTAGACATATTAACCACTGCAGTACAGTCTATCTTTAAAGGCTCTTATCTAGAAGAAATTACGTCACAGACTACATTGCCAATTTATCTGTGTTTATTCACACAAAAATTTCCTTTGCTGTAGCAACAGGCAGGCTTTCCAAAGCCATCTGCACACTGATAAAGTGGGAATTTTGCTTCTCATTCTTTTAAAGAGACTTTTTCCAAGCCCCAGAAGGAATTGGTTTTAAGTCTTGTACTACTCTGGCTATTTGTTATGTCCAAGTCAGTCACAACTTGTATCCACCTTAAATATAGCAGTATAACATACTTACCCCATGGAACTACATACTGTTTTTTCCTGTGCAGTCCCATGGAGGACACTGATATACCTACTTTCAGGTTCTAGTCTATTAGAGACGCATTAAAGATATTAATTTGGGCTTGATTCATCACTGAATTAAGCCCTCCAGTTTCCATGATTCACTATCCCAGAAACACTCCAGAAAACAACAGGGTCGTGAGTTATTTTCCAAGAAGGAAAGCATAAGACTCCAATTAACATAAGGGCTTAACGATGTGCTTAAGTACCATTCAGGAAAGCACTTAGATACTTACTTGATTTGGCTTCAATAGGATTAAAAATTGAGAAGGTACACGCATAATGTTTCTGCACAATGCTTTCTGGAGTTCTGATTTCCTGCTATTGCAGGAACCTGACATTTCACAGCTTATTTAAAAATTGTTAATTGAAATACCATTGTATTCATGGATACAATTTTCAAAAATATCAAAGTGATACAGAAATCCTAGAGTTGCTTTCATGAGACCTAATTTGTCAACAAAGTACAGTGGCTGAAGACAGCAATTTAGGAGCTGCAAGCTGTAAAATGATATTGGCGCATATATAGACTATGCATATCAGTAGAGCATCTGAACTAACTCTTGCCCCGAGACGGAAGTGCTAATTAATTCAGCAAAACTCGGAATCTAAGTCCTGAAACTACTTTTTTCAATAATATTCAGGCATTTCTCAACAGACTTGTAATTCCCAAATTGCCTAGAGCAAATGACACATGCAGAACCATATTCAGCACCATTCAGGATGGTGTTTTCAGTTAAATGTTAAGGGTGGCTGGTGGTCCATAAGAAAAGTTAAGGCTTGGCAGCAGTGGTCAAGCCAAAAAAGTTTAGACAAAATGACTTCAACTCTTGAAATTTTTTCTAAAGTCCAAAATTTAATCTGGATGTTAAGTATTAAGGCATTTGAGTGATTCTGAAGGGAGAAGAGGGATAAATGTTTTCACTGCTGTGAAAGGGGAATGGGTATTTACACGTTTTTAAAATCTACCACAGAAAAAAGCATAATCAAATAGAAACCAAATTAAAAGATAACAAATGCTCTCCATTTTTCTTCTTCCTTGACTTTGTCTTACCTTTAAAGCTTCTAGGCTGAAATTTGGGCAGGATCCCCCAGATTTTATTATATAAGAGTCAAACTAAAACTAGGGAACTAAAGCGACATTTTTTAGATCACATCACTTTTTTTTTTATTTTTTTTGCAATAATTTCAGCCCAGTATCCTCACGGCCCATTCTGCTTCTTGATGCTCCCCATGGAAACCCTTCTCTTCCCTCTGCAGCTCACAGGGATGACTTCCAAAACCAGGCCCAGGTCACCATCTGCAGCCACCGCTCTGCCCTTTTCCCCACGGCAGCTGCCCCCTGCCCAGCTGGGCCTGGCTGCTTGGCGGGGGATGGAGGAGTTCAAGGAGGTGCAAACTCCCACCAAAGGTGGGGAAGAAGCACCAGGTCCTCTGGTGGGAGGACGGATCCTGACCCTCAGGCCTGCAGGGAAAGGAAGCAGGATGCCAGCCAAGCCCGGCCATTGCACCCACAGGGCCCTCAGCCCACCACAGCTCAGACCGGGAAAGATGGCAACGTTACACAAGGCACATTCACTGCTAGCCCCTTACCCATCCTTCCCCACTCCTGGGATGTCACACATGTTCCACTAATTCTTTTTAAATTTTTTTTTCTTTCAAGTAACGGTTGATTATGATGCTGCTGAGCGGCATGAAGCGTCCCTTCTACCAGCCCCCACCAGAGAATCACAGAATGGCAGGGGCTGGAAGGGACCTTCAGAGGTCGTCTAGTCCAACCCCCTGCCAAAGCAGGTTCACCTAGAGCAGGCTGGACAGGAACGCGTCCAGACGGGTTTTGAATATCTCCAGAGGAGGAGACTCCACAACCTCTCTGGGCAGCCTCTTCCAGTGCCGTCACCCTCAATGTAAAAAAAGTTTCTCCTCATGCTGAGAAGGAATTTCCTGTGTTCCAGTTTGTGCCCATTGCCCATTGCCCTGTTGCTGGGCACCACTGAAAAGAGTCTAGTCCCATCCTCTTGACACCCACCCTTTAGATATTTATAAGATCCCAGGGCAACCGACCCCCGCTTTGCGATGTGCTTTGTGTCAGGGAGGTGAAGGCTGACCATGGCAATGACAGCCACCACGGGTTTTTACTACACATATGCCTTAATGCTTCCGCCTGTCACTCGTCATTAACATGTTTCACATTAACAGATTCTTATTTCTGCCTCCCTGATATTAAGAGCAAATTGCTACGTAGGAGCAGGCAGCCTTAAGCTGAGCCTTGTATCTAGGTAACCACAAAAGCAAGCAGCGTAGGCAATAGTTTAGGTGTAAGTATGCCAAACAACTCACAAAGTAACGGTTCTGCATTTTAAACACTCAATAAGAAAACATTAGTTTCCAAACTGACTCATATTTATTATGTCTGGCTGTAGTTTAGTTTAAGTTTGACTACAATGTGATTTAAAGTCTCAGTTCCATTAAACCTCCTTTCCTTGTCTGCAAACATGAACGATTTGAATGTATCTTCTGAAGTATTACAGATCTTTTTTGTCATTATTTTCAAAGCCTGTTTCACATAACCAAATAAGCTATACTTCAACAGCATTTTATGAGACAAAAATCTTCAGAAATATTATGAAACATTGTCATAATAAACCAGATTACATTAAAATCCTAAAAGAAAATGAAAATCCTAAACTGAATAATTGCTAGACTCAATTACCCTTTACATATGATAAATACTTTGTTTTTCATTCAGACCACAACTTGGTGTCAAAAGCAGGAATGCAAAGAATAGTGACATAAATTCATTTTTACGCAAGCAATAGAATCACTTGACTTTACTGGAGACACTAGCATTTGTTTTCTCTTCTCTCATCTCATTTTTCGCCTTCTTATTTTGCCTAATGTAATTATTTCACTTAATGTTGTTTTGGTTTGATTTACCAAAACCAAATTTGCAACTCCGCAGTTCCTTCTCCTAGAATTTTTGCTGTGATTTTTTGAAGCTTGGCTACCTTATTTTTACAAATATTTTGAAGTGTTTTAGTGGTGAAGTTTCAAATAAATGAAACATGTAGCAGATTTTAAAGACTTATATGAAATCAGCCCAG
Source organism: Limosa lapponica baueri (assembly GCA_002844005.1). Classification (NCBI taxonomy): domain Eukaryota; kingdom Metazoa; phylum Chordata; class Aves; order Charadriiformes; family Scolopacidae; genus Limosa; species Limosa lapponica. Next base: position 38,503 of record KZ505666.1, on the reverse strand, counting down.
CAATAATTTGCCAAGGAAATCTTATCAGTGGCAGAACACACTCAAACTAAAAACTTCACTATAATCTGAGCTATAAAGCTCAGATTTTTTTTAGATGGCTACTATTACAAGTAATACCTACAACTCTAGTACTTAGCCAAGATAAAAATAATATAGCCTCCATTTTCCAGTGTACTTTGTATATACGAACATCCAGACTCCAAGCTACATATTCAAACAAAAATGGTATGGTATTATGAATACAGTTTTTTAAATTACTTTGAAAGTTGACTTGTTTTGAAATAGATGCCTGTTCTTCCAGCTTCCTTAAGAGCCCTAAGTCCCTTTTTCAGAAAAGCTATAAACTAAACTATAAATAAAACCACCCCTTACAAAACACCCACTCTCTGAAGCACAGTGAAAAGCCCAAATCTTCAGGCAAACTGGATTGTTTCCTAAATCTGTTGAATTAATCTGAACACTGAGCACTGCTCACTCTCTCACTCTCTCTGTTACACTGGTCGTATTTTTCCAAGTCATCTGTCTTCTAGTCCTTCTTATCACCTGCTGAACACAAGAGGAAAGTTGAGAATAGTCTACTAAGAAGTGAGTGCACACTCAGCAGACACCAGCAACCTTTTTCACGTTGCACAATTATGGATTTACAAATTCAGAGATTAAGATTTAAGAACACATTGAAGACATCTGAAATAAAATACTTGTAAACATATTTCTTGAAGTGTGGGGATATTGTAAACAAATATTCTGAAATGCCTGCTGAGACACAGAAGTTGCTACGTGAAGCACAACAAACAGCTATGTACTGAATGCTGTTTATTCACAGAATTAATTATTTGTCATACTAAAGAAGCTGTGCGCCACTGTTTGCATTTTGTTTAAAGTTTGCACTAACTACTGCAACTACAGAAGTCTGTCGAAAATTAATCCTCTCTTTATTGTCTTATGTAAGTCTCTAGAGATAGAGAGCGGGGGGTTTAATCATTTGAAATGTACTTATTTTAAAAAGAAAGAAAACTTTTCAGTTAGGCAGCAACATCATCCATTTCATAACACTCAAACTTGATTTTTTGTGCAGACTGTAACTCGACAGACTTCACCATATGATGAACAATTAATAGATAAATGTATCTAGGCTATTCCTACTCTTTGCTCATCATTTTGATAAGGCTTGTCATGATATAGGAGGTAAAACTCACTAAGCTTCAACAGAATGTAAGTTAATTTCCTGAAAGAATAATGTAAGGGAGATTTTTATTAAATCCTAATTACTTCTACTTCATTATCACTTCAGTAGGTGGACTGGCTGATATCATTATTGTAATGGAGGGCAGTGGGAATGAATCAGTCCAATCTTACAAATATACTGCTTCTTCTCATCTTTTTATAATAGCCTGTCACCTTTTCTTGTATTTCAGTAATAAAATTCACAGAGGTCATACCGGAAAAGTGAAAAAGCAATGACTGAAAAGTGTCAGTGGCAGACAAGCTCTTACTGCCTTTTTTTAAAAACTTCATCCAGAACTTCCTCTAGTTGTAGGGGTTGGCAATATTGCAATTATGAAATAATTCGACTTTAAGCCTGGTTTGGCAGATGAGAAGAATATGTTCCAGAATCTCCGTGTTTTGTCAAAAGTCAGAGGCAAAAATTCTGGAACATATTCTGACAGTGGCTACTTCAGGAGCAACCCATGGCTTTGCAAGTCTAGCTCAAGCAAGCAGTCAGGAATAATCTTGAACTTCCATTTTCTTTAGAATCCTCTTTTTTCCTCAGACAAGTATTTTAAGACAAAGCAAGATGAGAACTAAAACTAACTTTAATGATTACAATTTATATGCCTGTTATACTGATTTAAATTCCTTACACTTGATTAGAAAAATTGCTGTCTTGATACCCCCTGAGTAAACTTCATCGACAGCAGTCCCTAAGTACTGTTTTCCAGCCCTTCAGAACAAAAAGCAAAGGAGGAAATAAAGGCCTAGGAAAAGAACAAAATACTATAAAACCTAATTCTTTTAAGAACTAGAGACTATAAAAAATATGTATTTTTATGAAAAGCTAGGATTCCTAAGAAAGGATGGTTTTTTTGAGTGCAGCTAGTTCACTGTTTTGTTATTATGATTGTTAACAGGTACTGCTGCTTATTTCACACCTACAAAAACTAGTTTAAGATTCCCACCATTTATGTGTCTAATTCTTTCTTTAGCTTTCTGGAGTGTCTTGTCTTGCCACACTCTACCTAACTTCTTTGCTCCATCAGGGATGACGTCCTCATCAATATCTTTGGTTTCCTCCTGACCATCTCCCTGTGTACCTTCCCTCTGACCCCCTTCAACAACCCACCCCCTCTCTTCAACTAAATCAGTTTGAAAGGGCACTCAATATTTTAACAGGACAAAGAAGTTAACTGATGAATTTTGCTGTTTCCTCTGCCTTGAATCCTGAGTCCTTAATTTTTGTTAATGGGGGACACAGCTATCATAATTTCTAAAACCCTAGGTGGATTGTATACATAAGCATTTATACTGCCTGGTTTGTCCTGACCTGACCTCGTGGGTACCAGTGAGATTGTTACAAGATAGATGGAGCCTTTGAACTTAATTAGAAGTAAGTGAAACTATGCAAATAGCAGCATATACTCGATCTAAACACACAATCATAAAGCTACAAAAAGCATTCACATCCTTACATCCATCAGTTATCTACCAACTACGTGTGCTAAACTACACGCGAAAAGCATTCTTTAGGGGAACTAATTTTAATCCTGGATTAAACAACAAAAATAGTATTTCATACCTTTAAAATCTCAACTTATTTTCTAACAGATGGAAAAACAGTGGTTGAGCCAAAATCCCAGCACTTCAGTTACTCTCTGTAGCATTCCTGTTATTTCATGGCAGCTATAAAGATTTCTTTTCTTTCTTTTCTTTTTAAAGAGTAATACACTAGTTCAATCCATTAAAAAAAAAAGGAAAGAAAAAAAAAAATCTTAAAACACTGAAGATTTTCAGAGATGCTAGTAAAAATGTTGCTTAAGGGTTCTCAAATGCCCAAGCAAATCATTATAAGGAAATTACTTTTTAATCAAGCATAAGGAAAGCAGAAAGTATTTTATTCCCTGCAACAATATAGCACATGCTTACATGTTTGCACTTCAAGCGAGACCATATCCCCAGAAATAACTAAAACTCTCTAATATTTAGCTTATATCCACAGGGAGACAAACTCATATTTTCCTACACTTTACCTTTCCTTACAAATTTCTAGCATAAAACATGTAGTCACTCTCCTATTATTTATGATTTTCAATCTGTCTCAGCTAGGACAGCAATTATAGACTAGCTATTTTTTCCTGTTACAGTACTCAACTGTGGTTAGTAAGGTTACTAAGACCTAGAGAGAAACCTTGCAATCCTCAAACCTCCCCCATCTTTCTTTTTGTTTTAATTGTCTAAGGATAAGGAAGAATGGATATTTAGTACTGTAATTACTTAATAATGGCTCTGATACTTAAGTAGCACAGATAAGTACTATTTTAGGGGTGGATGTGTCAGGAAAGCTCAGATAATATGATAATAGAGTAATATAAACATTCACTATTTTTAAAAAATAGTTGGCATTTTAATAGAAAATCCAGTGGAAACAATTCCACTGAACAGTCTGGTAAAAGCTTTGTAATTTGTATGTTTTTTCTTGTCCTTCTGCTTTGTTCTTCCATACATATTCACACATGCATTTTGCACCTTTTAGCCTCAAAACAGTAAAATTGATCATAGGTAAGAAGAGATTCCCAGATCTTGCAGATCATCACCAAAGACGCTGAAAAGCATGACTGGTCCCCATGTACACCTGCACAGTGACTCAGCCTCTATAATCAAAGACTTGGAAATGGAAACACAGGAATTTAAATTACCAAAGAAATCTCTAGCCCTTCAAAAGGGGCCTGCATCACAAGTCTCCATCACCTAATAATACTTGGAAATTTAAAAAAAATACATTTGTACTGTTGGCAAGTAATATCAGAATACTAATGTTTATGTATGACTGCAAAGCAATATGAATCTGGAGAGAAACCCTCAAATTTGGAGCACTTGACACAATGTTCTGTCTCCGGGTAAAGGCTGAAGAGGTGTAGCTCGGGCTTTCTGAAACAGAATTCCCTAAAGAATAAGAAGGACATTTGCCAGCCTTGCAGTAATATAAAGAGAAACTTCACCTGAATCAGCTCAGAGCTGGAGCTCACCACAGTGAGAAATACAGACAACATTCAAAGCCAAATCAACATTGTCACCTGATGCAGGGATACCTGTGCTGCTTCTCCTGCCTTTCTTCAGAGTCATCACCCAGTAGCACAAAATCCATTATAAAAAGTTCGTTATTTTACCAACGCCTCCTTCATTAAGGTTGCTTTTTATTTCAACGAAAAGTTTGAGTTGAAGGTGGATTGCAGACTTTGAGTCAGCATTGGTGTTTTAGAGTGGAAACCATTATAGGCACCCTCTGTTAGGAATCGTGAACTAGCGTAAGTACCTCTTAGCTTTATTTCACACTCTGCCACTGACTCAGCATCTCAAGTGACTTACTTAACCTGCATAGGTCAATTAGATTGTCTGTAAATGATGGAGGCTCATGGTTGTTATTAGGTGTTTCTCATTTCTGGAAGAACATTTGACATTCTTGGATAAATGAGAGCCTAAATTTTATGACTGCCAGATAAAGAGGGCCACGCTATGTGTCATTTGCGGTCATTTTGCATGACAAGTGATTCTCCCACAGTCATCACAGTGGTGAGCGTCACTTTTCTCAGTCCCTGCCATGTTTTCATATTTAAGCCTTTACACTAGGAAGTGATGCACAAAACAAGGACACTAATTGCCAGTTCACACAGAACTGAAACAAAAATGGGGATGGCATCCACAAAAATGTGATACAGTGTTCATTTTGTTCTGGAAAGTGAAACAAATAGTAACTTTTCAGTCATGATTACTATGTCCTTGATTAATGTTTTTTGTTTCCTGAAAAGTAGAACCATACTCCCAACGTATTATTGAGTCCAAATACTTACTTTACAGAGTACTATTATTTGACAGGTATGTGAAAACCAAGCCCACTTAAGCTGTTAATATGTGTTCTACCAATTCAGTACTATTATACCTGAAGCCAGAAGCAGAAAGACTGTTTACTATACAGCAATAAGGAATATTCAGCATTAGCAGGCATAGGAGATATGGAGGTCATCAACTTGTGATAAAGGAATACACTTTTATTAGTTGACTCACAGGAAACATCTTGTTACTAACACCTTCTTCTGGGCTTCCCCCCTACACCCATGTTTTAATTAAAACAGGAATAAACTGTTTTCCAGTTTTGCTAAACAAACAGGAAAAAAAAATCACACTGACAGAAAGAAGAAAAGGTCTTTTCTCAGGAGACACTTCTTAAATGCATAACCTTCAATAACCTTTAGTTTCTTTAGGTATAACATGAAATTTTGTTACAGTCAAATGCAATTGTTTTTGAAACAGGCAAAGAATTGTTTCAGCTATTATTGATATACCATCTGTTAAGCAATGTATCGGGTAGACATGCAGAAGCTAGGCTAGGAAGCATCTCTAGGCCTACCTCTGTAGCCAAAGTTGCTCTTTAAGCCACTACAGACCAGCACCTGCTACTGACAGTGGTCCACACATCTCTACTACACCTTCCTCTTTCCGTCCTATGAGGCTGCACGATAAACCAAATCAAGGACCCAACTGATTTTCTGGTTTCTCTGTTGCTTTGGGTTTTTTACTGCTGGGGATGTGGGAGACGGTGGTGTCAGGTGCCCAAGGGCACCACCAGGCCATGCTGTCCCGCCTGCCACCCTGCCCCTGCAGCCCCATTTCAGCTCAGCCCTGGGCCGCCAGTCCCAGTGATGCTGGAGGAGTGCCCCTCTCCAGCTCTGTCTCTGGCCCCTTTCTCCTTCGGCTCCTGCCTGAGGACCCTAGTTGGACCCTGGACCTCTCCTTGGATCCCAGGACATTACTCTGCCAGCTGTGTTCAGAGGCTGTGGGATTGCGCCCAGTCTGTGAGGGCACAGCCAGTGCCAGGGTCACCCTTGGCTCCCAAGCCCCCTTCCCCTAAGAAGAAGCCAGCCCTTGCTGCTCCCTAATGGGGAAAGAAAGGTGCTGGTGAAGTTACCAAGTCCAGGTGCGAAACTATTGCCTAATAACTAGATTTCACCTCAGCTCATCCACAGGAAATAATAATGTATGTACTTCCTCTCCAGTTGTACAAGTAAGAAATGAAATCCTACGCAATACCGACATTTAAAATATCACATTTGTTACATGAGATAGCACTTACCAAAGAGCTATTGTTTGAGGTCTCCTGCAAAAGCAGTTGCAGCAAAGTTAAACACTTCCATCACATTTTAAACGTTTGCAGTATAACATCTAGATAGCCACCCCTTCATGAATTTGATTGAGAAAACTGATGCAAGAAATCTATCCCTACACTGACAACCACTCATCCTTAATGTACCTTAAAGTAAATTCATTACGGGCCTCCTAGATCTCATGCTAATGATAGATCAAGAAAACTGACTGGGATGAACAGATACGGTCTACCTCCAAAACAGAAAATAGCAGTCATGTGGTCCATTACATTTCTTTCTAAGGATGATCTCATGATACAGGAAAAGTAAGAGTTGAAATCACAGCACGATCTTGAAAGGTTTCTAAAAGCAGGAACTATTCCACTCAATTTCAAAATGCTAACAAAAGGTGTTTCGGGATTAGGAAGGCTCTTTTGACAGAACCTATGAAGTCCTTATTACAACTTTAAATTGCTTAAAAGAAAAAGAAAATGCTGGAATTTACCAAAAATATCTGCTCTGGGAATTTTAATACGCATTAGACTTGAAGGAATGTTAGCACAGTCTTCCAACATCATATTGGATGTTTCATTTTTGAAACATCTCTTCCCCTCTGAATTCTGTTCCAGCAGCTATCAATTCTACTGACCACTGAGCAAGAATTACTGACCTGCCCCGCTCAGACCACAATAAGATTTTTGTCTGCTTATCTAGCACAGATTCTTCTAACTCCCATGACAAGATAAAACGGAACAACATTTACTAATTGGATGGCATCTTGAACTAGACTTTGAGGCTGATTGTAGAGACAGAATGCTCAGTTAAACAGAAAATTAATGAGTTTGGCTGACACCAAGAAAACCAACCCAGTACCTACCATGAGACCATAAAATGAGTACATACATTTTCTAGGGCTTTGTTTTTCCAAGCAACCCTTTCTAGGTGTCTCTCTAGTATTTGCTCTTCCCCCCAGCCAATCTAACTCTACATGCCTGCTGAAAGCATCTTGCCGATTTGGTCACTTAAAAGTTTCCTGCATCCTTAAACAACCAAGTGTATTTTGACAATACAAGGTGGCTAATTACAGCAAAAGACACAGAGAAGAACCGCAGGGACCTCAACTGTGGCAATACCAGGTTGGAACTGATGTCAGCCTATTCCAGCTGCTGGCATCTTGTCTGTGGTAAAAGGAAGTCCTCTGGAGACAGCTATGAACCCTAAAGTAGGCCAGCTCGAGACGGTCCGGACTTCATGTTAGTCTTTTTTAAAAAAAAAAAAGAAATTTTAGAGAGGCAGAGAAGCTAACACTTCCAGCTTAGTGACACTACAACACTATGCAACCATATGGCACACACAGCTTTATTGCCTTTAATTTTTTCCTTTAGTAATTTATGTTGTAATATTAGTATGTGTTCGATATCTAATACATCAATATTTAAATATTGTGCTACTTCATTATACACTTGTTTGTATAAAAGTATTTTTTTGTTTCAAAGACTGGAATGGTTTTGGTTTACTGGGGTTTGATTTATTTTGTTGTTTTTTAAAGAAACCTAATATTCCACTCTCATTGACCAGAAATAATACATATATTTGGAAAGTGCTGTTGTTTGAGTGCATAAAGACACGTAGTGTGTTCCTTGTAAAGAAACAAAAAGCAAAAAAAACTTCTCCCAAAGGAACTTCAATAAAATTAAGAAGTACACTCCCATCCAAGTCTCAGAGTAAAAATATTTCAGGGATCTGGACAAACCATTTGGAACTGCAAAGTGAAGCTACACTTATGTTTCCTCAGGGTAACAGAGTTAGAAATACAGTCCTCCATATTAAGGTAAGATAACTATACTCTCTGTTTGTTGTTACTGAAAAAGGACGTGAAGGCAGAGGGAGGAGTAGTAAGAGAGCGGGAGAGGAAAAAATGACACAGAAAAAATATTTTACCTTGTTCTCTTCATAAAATTTTATCATTATTTTGAATTACAAGCAACTTACACTCACAAAATACAGTCCATCACAACTTTAGTTGTGAACATTTGCTTATATCTAGCCTAGCATAAGAAAATGAGGTGAAGTCAATGGCAGTGATGAACAGGATAACTTGTAATTCAGCTTCAGCCCCTAGTTGAATACAACACATCACTAAAAATGAAAATGTTTGAGTTCTAAGTATGCTGTCCTCACAAATTCCATCAGGAAGTTTTGTCTTATTATAATAAGATTTCTCTCTTCTAAAAAGATGCTTTAAAATTTACTTAAAAATTTCATTTCTAACAATGAGATTTGGCTCTTTTAAAAGAATATGTATCTATCTGCAGCAAAATGCTTTTTGATACCATAACAAAGAACGTACTGAACAAAGAAAAACAGTAATTATATTTTTAATTACTGTGCTATAATTAACACGTCTTGTATAACAAACTTTAGAATTGTAGACAAAGAACATCAGATAAGGGCAAAACTTGGTGTTATCTGCTGCTATTTGCACTTAATTAGCAACCTCAAATTTGCAGAAAAACAGTATCAGTTTCTAAAAACATGCTTTTTCACAATTTAACCTTGACATGGGTGGAAGCACATGTTATGAAGCTTTATATTAAGTATTGAAGAACGCCTTGCAGACTGTAATATCATTTATCTTGAATATAAGTAATGCATCAGTGTATGTGGAAGCCAAGTGAAACTGAATCTCTTCATGTGTTCGTTTCAAAGTAAAGGCAACCACCTTGCTCAGAATATCCTGTGGCTCAGCAGATGTACTGAAAATCATCAACACAGTTATATCCAATTGCTAGGCAGGCCTTCTGGAGTTGGAATACATGCAGCCATAAATATTAATGCGTGTGCTTTTTTAGACCTATCTTCAAATGTTCCATCAAATTTTCTTTAAATAAGGAAAAACATGAAGGAACACATTTTAATAGGCAAAGCAAAGCTCAGGCAACTATTAAGTAAAAAAGGTTATCCCAGCATCCTTTAGGGAATTTGACAGCCTGTACTTCCCTAGACACTGCACATCATTGATATGCTAAAATGCAGTATACCAACAAAGCTTTAGTTAGAAAGTGAATCCATGAAAAATAATAATGCTTAGAAAAAGCATCTCAAGTTAGAGGTGGTAAAGAGAGAAATGCGGCGCATAATAACAAACACAACAGCTGATGCAAAATGTAAAGTCTGTGGCTAGCGGATTCAGCAGAATTTAGAGAGGTACTATGAAGACTTCCTGACCACAAAAATCTCATGCACATACTGAGCTTAAAGCAAACCAAAGAGAGAATTAAATTCTTGCACATAAATATATTCTCCCAAGAAGTAGGATGGCACAGGAACTGTATAGAACAGGAACGAGAACAGAATCTTCAGAGAAGATTCAAAGATTCTACTACAGAGAAGTAACCAAACCCCAGAATCTCAAAGTAAGAAAAATTAATAAATCTTTTGGCACTTAAGTTTTGTTTTCATTACAAAGATCTTTCCCCTAACAAATGTAGTACAAAAATTAGGACTTCTGTTAGGCTTTAGCCTTACAATAGTATTGAAAGGCTCTGAAAAGGCAACAATAAGGAAACGCACAGCTTCATCATAAAAGCAGCCCGACTGTTAGCACACAAAATAGTGGCCTCAGGTTACATAATTTCAAACACTTTTCTTCTCAATTTGAATAAAATTCACCATCGAAAGAAACTACACAACCTGAGCTTATACCAGAGGATCTTCTATATTCCCTTACACAGGATAGGCTCTGTTTGCCAAACACAAAAGATAAATAGCAGCACTCTAGTCATTGAAGCATCACTGCAGTATCAATTTCCATATTACAGGTGGAGAACTAGCTTTTCCAAAATAGTATTTCCACTTGAACTGCAGCGATATGGGTACATAAAAGATCTCAGAGGAGCTCTTTCCTGGAACTTTATAGGCAAATTCATTAATGGGAGACAAACCCACAAAACTTTCTGTTTATGGCTGGATAATTTCAACAGGTGCATTGCCTAAATATCTTTCAGTAGATCTTAAAATGTACAGATTCCTGATTTCCAAAAATAATCCACTTCGGAGAAGATTTTTTTATGACCCATTTGCTGTTGAGTCAGAACATCACTGCTGTTTAGAGAAAATGATCTCTACCAGCTGTAAAGGGAAATAACCTGATAGAAAAGGCTGCATTTAATCTGAACCTTAATACTACAGAGAATGTCAAGTAAGAGTTGGAGGCACTTCCAATATGTACAGCTTGAAGAGGAGGAGGAGAAGAAAATGAGGAAATGTGTAACACTAGAGGAATACTGTCATCTTGCTGGTGCTGTGCAGCTGTCATGACTACACCTAATATAAATCCATTTTATACATGCAGAAATGCGAATGAGTGACTTTGCTGATGAATACACACCATACCCAAGGTGTGTATTCCAAGGGCTTTTTTTTCCCCTTATTTTCTTTTTTTTTTTGTAAATGAACTTTGCTTCTTTATAGACTTGCACAGGAGGTAAAAAGACCTGTTTTAATACTTCATGCTAACTTAAAGCTACAACTGATTGTATCATAGAATTGTCTAGGTTGGAAGGGACCTTTAAGATCATTCAGTCCAACCATCAACCTAACTCTGATGGAAAACCCACATTGCTAAACCATGTCACTAAGCACTATGTCAACCCATCTTTTAAATATCTCCAGGGATGGCACCTCAACCACTACCCTGGGCAGCCCATCCCAATGCTTAATAAACCTTTTAGTGTAAAAATTTTTCCTAATATCCAATCTGAACCTCCCCTGGAGAAACCTGAGGCCACTTCCTCTTGTCCTGTCACCTGTGACTTGGGAGAAGAGACCTCCCTTCAGGTAGTTGTAGAGAGCGATAAGGTCTCCACACACTACAACAATTAGCATGGGTAATTTAAATTCAACAGGCACTATAATAAGCCCTTGCAAAATATAGCTTTTCCTTGTTGTAATTAAAATAATAATAAACTTCTTAGTAATTATATAATTGTTGTTACTGCTACACTAAAAAGCAGGGGGAAAAAATCCTGCCATGCAGTTAGTAAAGCTGCTTATGTTTTGCAAGCCATGTAAGTCCAATGCCTGAACTGACATTTCTCCAAACAACTTTCTGCCATCACAAAACAGTCTCCCAGTAAAATTAAACAAGTCAAGAAAAACACCACAGGACACATAACACCTAAATATCATTGCTGAAAGATACCACGTCTCTTTATACATGGTACATGAACTTATTCCATTGCAAAATTCCAGGGTCTCAGGCTCCCTTAAACTTCACATGGTGCATTCTGCACTTAGGAAGAGATGTTGGATGCTGCCACTGAGGATTTGTTGTTTCAAGCACATAATCATTGCTAGTGCTGCTACACACCGGGCTTCCAGAACTCAGGTAGTGTCTTCACTTTGTCCTGCACGGTGCTTGTTGAATTCATTAGTCCCTGTAGACACCAGCTCAAGAGCAGGCGCACAGTATCCCACTGATCTTCTCAGAACAGGACTCTCATAACACACCCTGGACCTTTCAAAGGCACTTCATTTCATTTGTGGCTGCTTAATAAGGAAATGCCAAGGAAAGCAACAAGTTTTACATCCCTTTCTTCCGATACCATGCTAGTTTCTAGAAAAGAACCCTTCCCTATTTGGGATACAGAAGAGTCCAGAATCCTCCTCTGAAAGCTCGTCCTCTCTTTCAGTTCCTTCTTGGGATACCACTTGTAAGAGATCCCAATATGACCCTTTTAATTAGCAGTACAGTGGTAGGATCCCTTTCCTAAGATGTGAGAACCACAGAGTCAGTGCTGTCTGCCACTCAAACAGTAATTAGCATTGATTCCTATTAACTGAAAACCACTAAAATTCTGCAGAGGTAAAAGACTGGACCAGGGATCTGCTTCTCTTCACCTGCTGCTTTCCTTCCAGAGCCTTCTAAAGTGTCTGACAAATCTTGATTTCTCTTCTACAGATGGATTTCTCATGTTGATTTCTCTTCTAACAATAGCTCGAGTGCAAAAGGAGGGCTAAAGACCAACTTCAGTTCCCATCTTGGGGATAGGGCCACTTCCTTGCAATTGCAAGATGTGAATTTTATGCCCAGTCTTGCTCCAGCAGAAACCAGAATGACACAAGAGCTGACTGTGACACCTAGGAAACGTAAAGACTGTAAGAGTATGGGGAAACCAGGATTTGGCAGAAGGACATTCCTCCCCTCTAAGCTAAAGGGAAAAATGAAATAGTAAAACTTTAAGTAACAATACAATCATATTGGAAGGTAATGCAAAAATCATAGTATATGAAGTTACCGGTGAGAAAAGTGCATCCTTAGCTTCCATGTTCTAATACGATAACGTATCTATTGAAAAGTGCGTTTCAAATTGGGTGAGAAGCACAGAACTGTGATCAATTGCTTGCATGCAATTATCACAAATATTTGATGTTATTAGCTGCTGCAACATTATGACTTGCATAATTACCTGCACCTGTTTTCTCATAATTAAATGGCTGTGTACATCATTAAATTTTCAATGAGGTCCAGACAGTATTTTTTTTTTCCTTTGTGCTACTGAAATGCAGTTGATTAGAAATGTTGTGACTTCTAGATGAAGAATGCATTATTTTAGCTGGTGAGGGAAATAACTATATTGCTTTAACACTGAGAACAAAAGTACTGAGCTCTTTAATTCAGCTCATGGAATTGATGAAAGCCTTTTAATTGCTTCTTCTCTGACTCTTGAGTTCTGCAAACATATACAAGGGAATTAAGACTGTGTCTGATACATTGGGAAATCCGATTGCTTCAAATACAAGAGGACTTAAATACAAAACAAAATACAATCCATCCATTTTGCTCATGTACTAACCTGCAGCCACATTTGCCACCACATGACCGTCCTCAACTTGGGAGCAGAAGTCCAAAAATGTGGACAACTTGAGACACCCAAGGCCATATTGCAAGAAGTTTTAGGTGGCTATATGTAGTCTCCTAAATGTGCTGCTTTTGGCTGAACCAATTACTTTCATTGAAAAATGTTGTTTATGCCCACACACTAAGTGAAGAAATGTCAGTCTGCAAAATTTTAGACATTTTACAGTACACTTCTACTGTGTATCAGATTTTAAAATATTACATAGTGCATTTCCTACAAAGCTTGGTTAAGGTTAATGAAGAAATTTAAACCACGTCATTCTCTGATAAAAGGAGGAAGACAAAGGGAGATGCTAAAATTACGTTTTTCTTAAACTGTGATCAAACTATTGGTTTGGTTGGAATACAGGCCTGGCTTTTAACACTGATGAGGAAGAAGCTTTCTTTATCACTGTCTTGTACTTCAGAGTAATTTCAAATTCAACCCAAAGAACAAGTACTTTGTGAATGACAGGTTTGCCAAATAGCTTTCTGATGCAGCATTTAATGACCTCTGCCTCAAATCACTCAAATCAATGAGTTTTTGGCCGCTCTTACTATAGTCACAGCTCGAGCTGCTAACAACGTACTATCCGTCATCAATGTCTGCCAACAAATTAAGTCTGTAAGAAGAGATGGAAAAAAATCTCCCATAAATCTAATTGAGACAAGAATTCCCTTTTTAATTTCAGCAAAAAGCCTTAAAATAATATGCCAAGAAAATGATTCCCTGAGGAGTCATAATGTTTGCGCTCCTGAAGAGGAGTGATGGAGTCCAACTCCAGCTCACTGGTATTTTGACTGTGACTACGATCTCGTCATATAGAAGAACTGTCTTAAAAGATAAACTTCTAACTCAGGAAATAACTGACTTAGGCCCTGAAATGGAGGCAGCCACATTACACACTTTAAAGCCTGTAGATGCAAGGAAAGGTTTTGATCCACTCTTTATTAGTTTCTAAAGGGCAAGATGGATGAGAAGAAATCTAATGGGATAAGCATGAGACTGAAAGAAAAGCCCTGAAGACTGCAAGAAATTAAGAGGCTTTTTTTCCAGTAGATTAATTACAAAACAAGAAAAAGCTTATTTAGGAATACTCTGATGATTCTCCTGATCTTGCAATGCAGTGAGCGCAGCTCGTAGAGGAGCATCTTCAGACTCACTCTTTATTCACAGTCCTCACAGGCTTTTTACTGGTCACAGCTTTTCTCAAACTGGCTAAGTATTTTCATCCTCTAATAGAAGAAAATAGCCAGGCAAACAAGCATAAAAATTGTATTGCTACTTAATACAAGTCTGTTTAAACTGGAGCAGAAACCACTGCAGTGGTTTCAGCAAGATTCCCATGGCAGGGAACATACAGTAACATAGTCTTCAGCACTGAGTGAATCCCTAGGGAACCCTAAGCTCAAGCACGTGCTAACTTCATTTATGTTACTATGCGGTCACAAACTACCCAGATTAAAGCTTCCTGAGGTACATTTACATGTTTCAGGCGCGTTCCCAGGAAAGAAAATTTACCTTCTGTGTGGTCTTTTCTGAACCAAGAGCCACTACCAGAAGTAACTGAATTTTTCTGTTCCAGACCAATATTCCAGTTGAAAAATGTCAGTTCACCAGAAGGTAATGCAAAGGTAGCTGTCCTGAGTCCTTGATAAAATACTTTAATCATTATTTACTGGCTTTGCAAAATGAAGTACTTTCCCTCCCTCCTGTTGGGATTCTCCTACCTCATCTGAAGGAACTCCTCATGAACACTCCAGAGAGGGGGAAAAAACCCAAACACACAAAGCCCAGTTATTCAGTGTACTTCCAATTTAGCAGGGAAATCTGAAACAAGATTCTGATGCACTTAACCAGCAGGACAGTGTCTGGCACTACGGGTGGATGGTGGGAGGGAAGACTGGGTGCCCAATGTGCAATAATAAAACTTCGTAATCCTAAACATTTTTGTTGTCAAGAAATCCATTTCAAACCCAGCTCCAGTGTCTACCTTATTATGTTAGCTGCTTCTCAGCATATATGATGGCAGGTATTATATATAACCTCAGCATGAAACATGTAATCACAGCAAGGTAAATGAGTT
The DNA here is from genome assembly GCA_002844005.1 of Limosa lapponica baueri. NCBI lineage: Eukaryota > Metazoa > Chordata > Aves > Charadriiformes > Scolopacidae > Limosa > Limosa lapponica. The sequence continues at coordinate 23,162 of KZ505666.1, read as the reverse complement.
AGGCTAGAGGGCTTGTTCAGCACCGTGTGGCATTACAGGGTGTTACACAGAAACACCCTCAGAAGTCAACTCAATCTTCCAGGTTGCTTTGAGAATACTCTGGTTTAATGAGAAGTGAATTCCCAGACCTTTCATATAGCCTCTATCTGAATTCTATGGAGGAAGAGAGTTCCTCAAACATTTAAGTAGTCATAATTTATGATATCACCATTTTCCAGTCAAACATCTTTAACAAATCTTTAACAACTATAGGTTGATTCTAACACAGCATCTCCCACTCACTTCCAGAATCATGGAATGGTTTGGGTTGGAAAAGACCTTAAAGATCATCTAGTTCCAATGCCATGGGCAGGGACACCTCCCACCAGACCAGGTTGCTCAAAGCCCCATCCAGCCTGGCCTTGAACACTTCCAGGGATGGGGCATACACAGCTTCTCTGGGACAACCTGTTCCAGTGTCTCACCACCCTCACAGTAAAGAATTTTTTTCTAGTATCTAATCTAAATCTCCCCTCTTTCGGTTTAAAACCATTACCCCTCATCCTATTGCTACGCTCCCTGACGAAGTGTCCCTCCCCATTTCTCCTGTAGGCCCCCTTCAGGGACTGGAAGGCCATTATAAGGTCTCCCCAGAGCCTTCTCTTCTCCAGGCTGAACAATCCCAAGTTGCAACATGTTCTCTGATTTTGTACTCAAATATCAGAGGGCTGCTGAAATGCATAAGAAAGCAGGGCAACTAGTTAGCCTTCTCTTGGCCTCTTGGTAAATTACAGTTATAAATACTAAAGAAAGCCAGTTACTTCAAACAAAAATTTGAAAGTCAGTCATCTACATTGGGCATTACCTCACGAACCACACTGTTTATATTCAAAATACTTTGTTCTACAACAGAAGAAAGTGTAAAATAAAAGTCATATGTAGAGAACATCTACAACAAAAGATAAAATGCTAATAATGTATTTAATCTGAAAGCTATTAGGCGTGGCAAAGTACATCCAAATATCTTGTCTAGTTGCCTATTAAGCAAGCCAGGAACAATGTCCGTCAGTAATTCAGAATCAGCAATTCTGATGCTGATTACCTTTTACTTCCCTTTGCAAGAATACTGGATGCCCAATATTTGTAATAAACTCAGTACTTGTTCCAGGTGCTGAAATCAGTACGTCAGGTCAGACGTTACAAAAATGACCGTAAGATTCCTGTTAAGCTATCACAACAAGCAATAGCTCAGGTGTAGCTTGTGGCATTATTTTAGTTGCTGTGCACTACTCGCTAAGTCTTTAGGTATGTTTTTAAAGCAGCTAACCCCTTTAGGGCTTGCACTGTAGCCATGGCAGCACGCAGCTAGCTGGGTCCATACTGAGGTGGTTTGCTTGGGCTGACCTCCATGTTGCTTCATATTAGCAGCAACTGATATTAGCTTATGCAGTTAATTGGAAACCATCTTGGTTGTGTCAACACTAGCTGGAGTTTCTTCCAAGAGCGGCATCTCCTTAATGCCTGCAGCTATTACCTGGTTGTGCAATAAAACACTAAACATGCTTGTGTTCCAGCTCTAGAAAATTCTATGAAAAAAGTCCAACTTGAACACAGAGAACAAGGTGCAACTCCCACACCTTGATAGTACTTTACATTATCTCTGGACAGCATTCAAATTAATTTAAAAAATGCAGCTATTTAAAGTAATCTGGGAGAAACAGCTATGAATAAGAAACATATTTAATGTTTGCTATGAATGTAAACAGAAGAAAAGCATCCCTACTGACACAGAACACAAACACAACACAGCGCTAAAATATACTTAATAACAAAATACTCATCACAACAGAAAGTCAAAGTATTATAACTTTACATGGTAAGACATTGCAGTTGGCTTTAATACAGATTTGCCAACTGATCACTTTGTCGTTTTAAAATGGATCACAACTCTTCTACACACAATTAAACAACAATATACATTTTTCACACCACTACTTCACATTCTATAATATTAAACACTCCTCTAAATCATTATCTTGGTTTATGGAATATCTGCTAGCTATGCATGCCTGCTAATTAAGTATCAAAAGGCCATTTTAAACAACAATTAATAAAGCGTTATATGCATTTTCTGCAGACACTACATAGACATTGAAAAACATTAAGCAACGCTAGATAATCAGGACACAAATAACCCTAGTAGGCCATTCAAAAAATCACATATAGCCATGAAAATCATATATTATCACCTCAAATAACACAAACAAAATCTTCATCCTGGCTTTGACCAGCACAGCATTAAACACAGAAATCTTCATTGCTGAAAACATCCTTTAAATGCACTGAATGGCAGCCTGTGAAGATTTGATTTATAATTGGGTTTGAACTATTCTAACACAGTGACTTGTTGCACATGCAGTGACATCCCTTCAGTGATATCAAACCATTCACTGCATCGAAGAAAAATGATGCTACTGTCCTTTAGAAATCAACAGGAACTGTGAAACGTTGTAGAAAGATTTTACAGAATGGAACACAGTATTTTGTAACAAAGTACACGGACATGAACAGAAATGATACCCAGCAATGACAAATAGAGCAGATTCTTGACAATATTTGCATTTCTTACAGTAATCTGTAAAATTCTAATTGCATCACAGTGACAAGACCCACTGTAGTAGTATATAAACTGACACAATGCACTCAAATATCTCAAAAATTCTGTTTTGATTTCAAATTCACATACGTCTCTGTGTTTTGTTTATTTGTTTGGTTTTTTTTAACTCATCTGAGTTTTCTCAACTCTTACTCTACTCATTCCTCAGACAACCCCAGATCCTACCTATCTCACCGTTTCAGAGTGCTGACCTTGCATTCTCTTCTCTCCATTGCTGTCTTTACATCAGTTGTTCTCAATCGGTAAACTGGCATCTGTACATACACGTGTATGTGCCCATATATGTATTTACACACCTACTAATTTTTCCGCTTGTATCCCTCTCCTCGTCTCCCTTTAATCCAACCAACACCTCTGCTGTTCTCTGTTCTTCCTTTCCAGGATACAGCGCCAGGAGTCAGATGGCTTCGCTACTGCTGTCTCTCACACTCAGCCCACCTTCCTTCCCATAAACAGCTCAGAATAAGCAACAGTTTTGAGTTTTAATGTAAACTACCAGAGTACTCTGTGGAAACACCACAACGCCAAAATGCTGACAGGCCACAATAAATTGGGTGGGACATGAGCATAAATGGGATTATGGAGTGAGAGTAGAGCAGGCATAGGCCAGAGAAAGAAATCAAGATCTGGGAGATTAACCAAAAACCAGATTAGAAATGCAGGAAGAAAAGCTCCAGGAGACAGTTTATGTTTATTTGCGTTATCACAGGACCTTGGAGTACTAAACAAGAACTGCTGGGTAAACACAAAATTAAAAAGAAAGCAAAAAATGAATGAGGTAAGGAAACAGTACTGATCAGAACAGTGCGAAGGGAATTAGGCACAACTTTTTTTTTTT
>KZ505666.1:0-18933 GCA_002844005.1 Limosa lapponica baueri | reverse complement strand
AAAAAAAAAAAAAAAAAAAAAGGCCAAGCAGCTGGTTTGGAAAAGGATCTTTGCAACTACATTCCAAATGCAAAGAAGTGGTTTGTAGATACCTGGGGGGCATAAGTCTGCAAGAAACTGGCTTATTTTATTATGTTCTATATTTGTTATTTTCTAAAAGAAAGCCAAAACTGAAGATGCTGTCAATGTGACACAAGCAAGATCAGAAGAATGGTGCTACTGTCTACACTGATCAAAAATGCCATCAAAAATAAAATCCCATCCAAGTGATTAATTGGACTGGGAATGTCTCTACTGGTGGGTTGACCATGGCTGGTTGCCAGACACCCACCCAGCCACTCTCTCACTCCCCCTTCTCATGAACAGAGGGGCAGAAAGTGAGATGAAAAATCTCATGGGTCGAGATAAAGACAGGGATATCACTCACCAATCACTGTCATGGGCAAACCAGACTCAACTTGGGGAAAATTAATTTGATTTATTGCCAATTAAAAATAGAGTAGGATAACGAGAAACAAAGACAAAACTAAAAACACCTTCTTCCCAGGTTCAACTTCACTCCTTCGTTCCCAACTCTTCTACCTCCTCCCCACAAAGTGGCATGGGGTGATGGGGAATAGGGGTTATGGTCAGTCCATAGCACTTCATTTCTGCTCCTTCCTCCTCATGCTTTTCCCATGCTCCAGTGTGGGTTCCCTCCCATGGGAGACAATCTTTCACAAACTCCTCCAATGTGGGTCTCTCCCAAGTGGGTTCTTCAGGAATTGCTCCAGCATGAGTCCTTTCCACAGGGTACAGTCCTTCGGGAATGTACTGTTCCACTGTGGGTTCCCAACAGGCCGCAGGTCCTGCCAGAAAACCTGATCCTGCGTGGGCTCCTCTTCATGGGCCACAGCTCCTGCCAGGAGCCTGCTCCAGCATGAGCTCTCCCTGGGCTGTGGCTTCTTTCAAGGGCATGTCCACCTGCTGCAGTATGGGGTTCTCCATGGGCTGCAGCGTGGATATCTGCTTCTGCATGATCCTCGATGGACTGCAGAGGACAATTTCTTTCAGCATGGTCTTCTCCACAGGCTGCAGGGGAATCTCTGCTCTAGTGCCTGGAGCACTTTCTTCCCCCCTCCTTCTTCACTGACCTTGGTGTCTGCAGGGCTGCTTCTCTCAGGTTTTTCTCACTCCTCTCTCTCACAGCTGCTGCACGGTGCTTTTTATGCTTTCTTAAACATGCTATCCCAGGGGCACCACTGGCATCACTAAGGGTCTCAACAGTGTCCTGTGGTGGGTCCATTGGAGCCATGTGGAACTGGATGCATTCAGCATGGGGCAGTCCCTGGTCTCTTCTCACAGAGGCCACCCTTGCAGCCATTCCACCCCACTGCCAACACCTTGCCAATAAGAGTAATATACTGTTTGGGCACATTTTTCTGAAGACATCTTTATTGGACTACAGCTAGAGGGTTTACACTTAGCTGTAATTGTAAACGCATATTATATAAACACATTAATATCAAACTGCTGTAACTGTTTTATAGGACAATGCAAGATGGCATTAATAATGACTAAGTGTTTCTGTAATTATAGTTTTGAATACTATTATAAACATACACTCTTGGAACAGAAAGCCAAGGAGAAAGAGAGAGGCTGAGAAAAGGGAAGAGCTACTCTTCCTTCTTACAGCATTTACTCCATCTGACCCACAGGACACTTGAAACAGAAGAGCAGTGTATTAACAACTCTCATTTAATCCATACAAACATATACAGAAATATACGCATGCCTGTGTCTGTTTAACGTTACACATTTTTGGGTCTGTTTAACACAATTTCAGGTTAGTATTGACTCATTGAAGGTCACGCTTGTATTTATCAAGAAAATTAGAGTGCTAGAGTGCTATTACTTTAGTAGCACTAACTTCATATTTCTCTACTACAGTAACAATCCAACAAGGATTAAAGTCCACTGTAAGAAACACTTTTAGAAACTTTTTATTATCTTTGATATAATTTACCATTTTTCATCTAAAATTAGGTCTTACTAAGAACTAGTAATGTTCACCAACAAGTAAATAAAGTGTGTAGATTAATGCATGCCCACACATGCATGAATATCACACGACATTTCTTTTGTCACACTGAAATAACATATTAAGCCAAAATATTTATCTATCTCAAGTACAGCTATGCCCTCAGTCTCACATGGATTAAAATAAATCAAATGCCGTAACTAGTGTACTTCCCCCTGACTGCCACCAAATTATACAAAATATTATATATTGACATCAACTCACTCACTGGAGCATATTGCCTGAAATTAGGAATGTTATGTGCATTAATTTTTTCTACTGACAAGGGACTGCTGAACTGAGAGTTCTTGTTTCCATGTAGTATTACAACATTGTTGCATAAAGCATTTTGCTTTCAAGCCAAGAATTCCCCACAAACCATTAATCTAAGATGTTCTATTCATTATCATCTCAAGCTATTTTTTCTAAAGTATGTAGCTCAGAAACTGCTGACAAACTACTTGAAATCATTTTTTAAGTGTATCACATAACCCTCTGGCTAAGGCTAACTGAAAACTAATTAAAATCATTAAAACGATGATTTGAACAAGAACAGGAAAAAAATGTCTAGATGAAATTATGAGGAAAAATTAGATACTACTTGACTGAATCGTGCCCTTAGACACACTGCTTCTCATATTCAAAAAAAGTGAGCATTTCTCTCCCTCTCAAAGGGGTTTTTGACCTTTTAAGGCACGAATATCCACAACCCTCCTCAGACTAACTCGTTCGTCTTCTGACCCAGGACTCCCAAAGCATATTTCACTTCCTTTATGGGCAGAAGTAAAACTCCCTAAACTCTAAATATAATTTATTACCAGATTTAATATCTTTTTACTTGATCATCAGAACTTTATTTTAGTCTTCTGATAAAAAGGCAGGAAGACAAACAAGAAATAAGTTGTATGACATCTGATAAATAAAATTAGATATATCATTTTCCCTCCATAAAAATACCAGTCCCTAGTCTGGAGTCTTGCCCCTGGGCAAACAAAAAGAAAATAAATAAAATATCTTCAGGCCTGTGGTCATCACAGAAAAGAACACAGATTTGATCCTCTTCTATCTGCCACGAAGATTGAACAATATAGCAACAACAATACCAACAATCACTTTCATAAAATCCAAGTGGGGACAGTAATGAATGAAATTTGGAATAGAAAGACCATTTCCAGTGGCATGATTGAGAAAAAGAATGTACAGCTTCTACTGCAAGCCAAGATGACTGATAAACGACATGTGTTAGCTCCAACTTGAGAAACAGTATTAAGCACTAATGAAATAGTCCAGAAAATCTTTAGCAGCGTGTGCCAACACCACTGGACAAGAGCCAGTTTAAAAAGGAATTTGCAAGAACCTCCTTTATCTGGGATGATGAATTCAATCTAGCACAGCGATCCAAGTGCCGGGACTCAGGCAAACAACATTCATCTTCAAGCTGGGAGTCCTACCTTTGCCAGAGGAAACAAAGTGCTGACACAAAAGGCACTTCAGTTCACCCTCAGAGATGATGTTGCCCACAACACATTGCAACATTAATAAATCTATAGTGAAGACCACTGAGAGCATTTCTACAAGTGAAGAGGGCTGATTAGAGCATATCGTACATTGGTGCATTTATTAGTCCACTAGTGATGCGTCCATATGTTCAGGTTTTGTTTATGTGGTCACTTCTGAAGATTCACACAATTCTCCTAATTCCTTTATCCAAAAATAAGGAAAATTTCTTGAGAAAGACAACTATTAAAGAGATTTTATACAAATGCTGAAGGACACTATGTGTCCTTTGAAGAACTAATTGAAATCGATGAGAAACACCAGGATGTTCATCTGTTATGCGTTCAAGTGTGCTGGACATATTGACACTAAATTATGATGCTAATGCAGAAGAAGTCCCGTGATGCTACAACCAGGGATTTTATGAAGTTGTCTTTTTGTTTTGGCTACTTTTAGGTCACAATTGACACAAGAGGCTCAGTCTTTAAAAGCCACAGAAGATGCAGAGCTGGGTTGCAGGCAATCATCCCCCAAGAGATGGGGATCAGTACATGAGGGGAACTCTTAACATGCCTAGGTAAGTATTACGCTAGTGAATAGTTTAAAACCAATGGCCAGATTTCAAATATTTTGGTGGGTGGGTGAAGTGGTAAAGAAATGACTGTATTACCAGACTAAGTTTATAATTCAATAGAATGCAAGGGTTGTTGCTATGGAATTAGGTCCAACTGTGTGCAGTGCACAAAGTACATTAAATAATAGTAACACACCAAGTGTAATATCATTGAGGCCCTTTTTTTTAGGATACCTTTCCTCTTCTTCTTCTCTCACCTCTTTTCCACTCTCCATTTATTTTCAGAACAGATTTTGATTAATATCTCTTCCAATGAAAATGCCTAAGGTCATCTTTGTTTTATCTCTTACTATTCCCTCTTCGAGTCTTCCTGAGTAGTCCTGTCTGCCTGTTTCTAGTACTACATACTCATTTTCATGCCATCATTCTGCTTTCTCTCTGCCTTCCCTGATGACACCAAGTTTCTATTTCTTACCTTTATGTTCCTCACACAACAAAAGAAAACCTTTGGCTTGCAAAATATTCCCCACAAAAGTCACTGGAAAGATCCGAGTATTGCAATTAAACAGATTAAGATGAAGTAGCATTCTAACAATAGTACTGTCAAGAAACGCTGAATAAACACACAAGTTAACATCAAAGAGAAACAAAGCAAAATAAAAGACCAACCAGATGGCATCCCTTGACCAGAGGAGGGCCTTATTGGTGCGTTCACCTGATCCCAGTTAAGATCATCATCATCTGACTGGCTATAGCCACAGGAACTAAGAGGCTCATCGAAAGTACAGCATCCTGAAAAATAAACACAAAGACAAAAATTAAACAAGGCATGCAGATATTAGATTCTGAATCTCTACTCCTAACAACTGCAATATGACTTAATGCAGGCTGTGCAATTTTTAAATATCTTCTAATACAAATGTTTACATATTTATTAATCATTGCTTTTTGAGAGGGCATAAAACCTTCCTGTCATGAAAATAAAATCCAAAGGTAAAAGAGGAGATTTAGAATTGCAGACAAATTTTCTCCCTCTGACACAATTATCAGGTATCAAAAACAAACCAGCAAAATAAAAAAAGCAATAAAACTCAGAACATCAAAAGACTGAATGATTAGCACTCTTTAGGAAAAACAAACTACTCCATGCCTGAGAACCCACATTTTAGAGGGAAACTGTAAGTGTGGGAACATCAGCTCCCGTTCCTGTAACTTGGCTGCCAAGTAAGGCAGGTGAGCTGCGCTGCAAACAGGTACCAGCCTGGGTGTTCATGGGATCAGCGCCTCTGGTACAACACGGAACATCTGTCTCAAAATGCCAATCTATGCGTAGCCTCAAACTCTCTGAAAGAAAACAGTATTATTTCCTCTCTTTTTCACCCACTCTCTTTTAAGTAATTCAGAAAAGAAGACCATGATATAAAAGCTTACGCTATCCTAAGCTGAGGCAGGGGAAAATGTAACGTCACAAATGTAGTAGAATGGAATCTAACGTTATCCACAAGAAAACGGAAAAGCTTTGCTTTTTCCCTTTGGTACAGAGGAAACTTTTCCAGCTTTTTTATATCATTCTCTTCTAACAGGAGACTAACACAGGGTTACAAAATTCTGTTTTCTTTGATCTTTGAAGTTTCACTCCTGTGAAGAATGACATCTTTCCTATTCAGGAAAACAAATATAACCCTAGTCACAGATATTTCAGTCCATATTAAAGTAAATTCTGCAGCTGTTCAAACAAAACTAAACTTTAGGGCTATTCATCATCTTTGTTATCTGTCCATAGGCACAGCAGGCTTAGCCTGCTGTATTAAAATAGGAAACAGACAAAATCTAGCTTTAAAAATATAAATTTTCCTAGAACATTATAAATGGCATTACAGAATACCTTATCAAAAAGTAGGATAATAGAAGACAAGAATTTCATTATACCTGACAAGCTTCACCTAGCTGAAGTCCAGCCTTCTTACTAGCTAGTCCCAGTTTATATTAGATGCATGATAAGCACTTTGCAAGCATATAATCTTCAAAAGAAATTAACTTCATATGTAATCGCCACATAATTTCATTTTTTGTCCTCTTAAAGTGCCATTGGTCTTTACAGATATATCATGTTTGCCCTGCCCTTGGATACAGGTCATTCTACACTGTTCTCTCTTCTAAAATCTTTCTATAGGAACTCTTCACTAGCTCTAGGTGTATCAGGGAAATTGGCATCTCTAGGCATCACATCTTTCTGTACTATTTTAAGATTCAATTAGATAATCCAGTGGGAACAGAAAACCCATTAAAAAACTTGCAACTCCAAACTCTAATATTTCACCTCAATGACAACACCACATATAAGTGATCTCTCTCCTAAAGTTAAACAAATTCAGAAATATAAGAGATTTGTATAAAGTACAAATAACATCTGCAAGATTTCCAGCAGAAAGGCTTAGAAAATCAGGCAGCCACTTACACATTTGTTCTAGTACTTGCATAAATATTGCTTCACACTTCATAAAATATAACACAAGTTAAGTTTCAGACACAAAAGCAACAACATCAGCTTTCACAGACCTATTTGTGTGTTTTTTATGAAAAATTGTTTTTTAAAAAAAACACCTACAGGTGAAGCAAAACATAGTTACTTTACAAAGATACTGCAAAGGACACTAGGACATAAATTTAAATATCAAGTTATGTGATGTGCAACACAGTCAAGCTTCACAAAACACATATACATCCACATAAAACCCAGCATAAATAATGGGTTACAATTCAAACACGGAACTAAAATGCATGGAATAGCTCCCATGCCTTATGACATCGTATGTAACTCTAGCCATAAGGAGACATACAAAAGTTTAAGGTGTTTTCTTGCTCAAAGCCAGAAGCACAGCGAAGTGCTGCAAAATGTCCAATACTGAAAGAAAGGAAAGAGTTTGTGAATCCAGATAGTTAGTAAAGGCTTCTCCCCTTCTCACTATTTAGGAAGATGTCAAAAACGTGGATAAATAGAATGACAGCTCTACTTGTCTAGACCATTTGTCTGTCAACACAGGACCATTTCTCACTGCTTGTTTTTCTTCATTTCTCTTGTGCCTATAGCTAAATCACTGTGTCGGGATTTCTTTTTTTATCTTTGCCGTTTACATCCTATGAACCTTTGTGAATTTACTATCTTATAACTTCCTCAGTATGGGTATCTAAAGTCCACACCTGCTATAGGAAGAGTTTAAAAGGAACTTCTGAACTCCTTCCATTCCTAAGTCACTTCTACCCACAACTAATAACCAAACCGTAGCAAGTATCACGAGGAGTAATCTAACTGCACAGCCATCTATCCAGAGGATTGACCAGCGTACATAAGACCTTTAACAGCACAGATGCCAAGCCATGTTTCTTTCTACAGCCAGCCACTCCGGGCAGGATGAACACTAGCGAAGGCTTTGCACAGCCATGACTTTTTGAAAAGTCTTTTGTCAATTAAAATAGCATTACATGGCATATATGGGTGTTAGAAGTATAAACAAGTTTATAGACTGCACTAAGAATAACACAGAACATCTTACTGGGAAAAAAAAATAAAAAAGCTTAGCCAAATTAGCCAAGTAACAATTACTGTAAATCAAGAGTCATTGAGAGTCCTAATGGCTTATGCCTGCTCCCCAAAGTTCCAAGCCTCACACCTGACTATATTACAGATAAGATGAAGTTCTTCAGAAACGGGTCATGACATTTGACAGAACTCTACATTTGCATCTACTCAAGCCCTCCCTCCTTCTCCTGCAGCCTATTTTCTAGTCACGACGCTCCTACGGTACAAGGTTTCCACTTCATAAAAGGTTATCCACATATGAAATCAACAAAGGCTACTAAAATGTGAAAAACTATCAGTGGTCTTTAATGTCTCTCATCCTTGCACAGTTTTGAAACACGAGCCACTGCCAAGACAGGCAGTCATTTATACTAACTAACACACTTGAGAAATTCCACCCTTTTTTCCTATTAGAATTTATTACAACAATCAAAATACATATTGTCTGCTATATAGTTTAATCAAGCAAAGCAATTTCCCTGCCTGTTATACTGGCACTACAGTTTGGATAGCCAAACTGTATTTTTAAGGATGAATTCTGTGCTGACTGAAATATTTATAAGTAAAACAGGAGATACATATCCCATTAAGATTCTTCGGCTTATGCTACATTTTATAGATATTTTTGGATTCCTAAGAGGAATTGAATTGACAAATGCACAAGATGCAACACAGTCTATTACAGCCTATGGTTCTTTCAAGTGCAATTATCCATTTAAACATCATGAACCCAGTTCAATATAACCACGCCATTGTCCAAATATAGTCCTTTTTGCACGTTTCTATTTTTATTCAGTTAAATTACTTTAGATCTTGAAAAATTTATTACCTTAAACAAGGAATATAATTTAAGATGAAAGCAACTAATTAAAGTAAATGTGATAAAGAATACACTACACTATACTTTTCCTAACATGAATGAAGTTTTATTCAAAGTATTCTGTGTGTTACAGACTATGACATCTGTTATGAAGTATCCTCCAAGAATACCTTATCAAAAAGAAGGATAATAGAAGACAAAACTGGTTAAGTGACAAAAACTAACATAGGAAAAAAGTTCAAGTTACACTGAACATAGTCATATTTTTGTTGGTTTGAGAAGATCTCAGATCAATATGTGCTTTCTATCAAAAATTTGCTGCCAAACATACAAGTGCTAAAACTTGTAATGCTTATGAGTACCAATGCTAGCATTGGCAGGGAACATATCTGCATGGAACTGATACAAGGGCCTTGCTTTAAGATAAATACATTTTTTTCTTTACAGCAAAACCCTGTGATTTTTGGTCTGCTATAGTAACATGAATTCTGTTGCAGAACAGGTAAACCCAGAAGTTGAGTTTACTGAATCCCACATTCTACTAGCGTTCTTCTTTATTTCATTAAAAAGTATTCTAAATTTTGTGGTTTCTGTATTTTCAGTTTCATACTCGAAAAGCGTTTGTCTTGATTAACCTGAAGTACAACATAGCTACTTGAAACAGAAATAAAGGCTTTGATATCTGAAACAAAAGCTGAGTGTCTAGGTCACGTACACTATCAGGGGGCTTTGATAAAACAGTGAAAGATTAATCTCCTTTTAGGCAATGGATCTTGTCTTTCTGTCTATTTAAAAAAAAAAAAAAAAAAAAGAGCCTCTGTCCAAACCAAGAATATACCATTCCTCAGCCACCTGCATTCCCTCCTGTCCTTAGGACCCTCCTTATATCCAACAGCAAAGGACCAAGGCAAATCACCTGGACAACATACCAAGGCAAATTAAAAACTGGAATCACTGAAACCTATGACAAACTGCAATTGTTAAGTTCGACCAGACTGTGAATGAGTCAGCCTTCATCCCCAAGGGGTACTGCTCAGGACAATGAGGCAGCATTACCGTGCTGCCTTGTACGTCCTTTTACATTTTTAAAGTTTTAGATTTTGGGGCAATCATCCTATCTAGACACTCTCATGACCACTAGAAAATGAGCTGAGAAACACAACACTTCGAAAACAGGGCCCTGAGCCCCTAAACTGGCAACACCATCCAATCAGAGGATAAACAACTACTCCTTTGGGGGCAGGTAAGAAGTCATGAAGTGGAAAATAAAAAGCCATTCTCAATTATAAACTGGTTAACAGAGGAAGTAAAAGTGGGAACCATAGGGCAATTTTTAATGTAAAAAAATTCAAATTTTGTCTCTAAAACTATATGACTGGTCTGGTCTGCTGTACACCTTTAATAAAAGACAGGGTGATGACAAAAATTGGCTAATATAAAACTGCTCACATCTCTGAAATCAGTAAACGGTTGAGCCAATAAAGTTTCAAGTAAATCAACTACAGCTACAGAAATGGCCGGTTTAAAGAATGTGCTACGAACTGGACATAATGGCCTGCCTGGATTCTGCTCTGTGTGTAAATTCTCAGCAGAAAAAGGCTTTACCTGCCCTTTTCAAAGGTGTTACAGCATTACATGTTAAAGGACTTCCCAGACACACTAGCTCAGAGATAGCTGGCAAAAGAATCTCCTCCTTCTCTGCGTGCCCCCGAAGTGCTGGCAGAGCTGCCACGTATCTGCAGTAACATACGCACACCAAAAATTCTTACCCAGGCTTTACAACTGAGCTTTCAACAGTGGGTAGTCTGTTTTAAAATGGAACATTTATTTTCTCTCAAAATATACCAAGTTTTTGATTTATACTAGAGGCGAGTGTTCAGAGCTGTAAAATAATACTTTAATCTAGATTACTGGTCAGGGAGTCTGAAAAACCATGTGCTGCATAAAGTTGATCTAATTTAAAACAGTATCTACGTTTTGTCAAGTCTGCATACGTGTGGGGGTGAGGGAGAAGAGCAAAGAGGAAACAGATTTCACAATTAAAGAACTTCTCTGATTGAGGCTGTGCTCAGAAAGGGTTGTGAAAAAGGTAGAGGATGGAAGAATTATCTGGAAAAATCTCATGAGCCAGAGCAAAGATGATGAGGTAAAAGGATGTATTTTGCAACTAACAAAGGCCAGATATTAATTCTGGCTGTAAGGGACTGTAATGGAAAATGATATAAAATTGTGCTAAGATATGTGGAAAAAGTGATACGAAACTGTCAGAAAGTTCCAAATTCAGAGACCCAATTCAAGCAGTATTGCAGGTGATGACAGTATACAGAAAAAAAAATTGTTTTGGATAAACATTTAAAGCTGTTATTTATGAGACTTCAAAAGCTCACTGCATGTTCATAAAGCATTCTCTCTGTTCTCCCTGCACTTACCTGACAGAAACTGACTCAACACAAATGTCTCCAAAAATGTTTCAGTTTTGGTGACACAGGACACTGCAGCAAAGTTGCGTTTTATGGAAGATGTGTCTGTCAGTTCTAACTTCTCCTGGAAACCTGCCCACATTTACGCAAATAAAACGTTTTCTAAAAAAATTACACTTGCCTAATAGATACTGAGAATAAGTCAAAATCCCTCCCAAAATGTGCATTTAAACTCTTTTTAGGGACCAAGACATAGGAACAGACACCACTCACCAAGGATAAAAGACAAAACATTGAATAAGGGCTCCTAAAATAAATATCAAGTGTAAGCAAATAATACCCACACATTTGTGTCATTTTGATATCAGTGAATATTTATGAGGCCCGTGGGAAAACGGGTGCACATTAATACTCTGTGAGCAAACTTATTTCTGGCATTTTTTAGTGCCAGGGTGTTTGATTTTGCAATATTAGTGAAAGCTTTTCTTAATGTATGGCATGAAATATATGGGCAAGTGCACATGTATGCTTACATACACAAATTATACCCCTGCTGCAGCTGTCACTAATCAGAGTATGTCCACCAAAAGAAATATTTCAGTATTCAGTGCGATAAAGGAAGTGTAGGATTACATAGAAATGTATTTAGGAAACCCTATTTTGAAAGGTATTACTAAAACAAGCACATTTGCAAAAGTCATTTGGATTTTATGCTTTACTAATAAGGAAGGATATCATGCTGGGTGTTAAAACTACTGCCTGGTCTTCCAGTCCAACACAAGTTAATACTAAGAGACATTCCTTGTACAAATAGCTGCTATGGATAAATTTTAGTGGGGGTGGTGGTTTTTTTTTTGGGGGGGGGGGGGTGGGAGGTGTGTTGTTTTGTTTTTAGTTTTCATTTCTTTTTGTATACCTACTGTTGCACCTTAATAATTATTAATTTAATGCTAAAATTGAGTTCCAGATCAGGGAATTCACTTTATAAGTGTAATAAATATTGTTATATTTTTTTCCTATAAGGCTTTCTTTCAAAAAAAAGTTATTTCCATATGATAAGTACTTTGGAATGACTTTTCAAGAACAACTAGAAGTCAAATTTGTAATATATATTTAACCTACAGATGTATATAGCTTATTAAAAAGATCACATTGAGCATACCAGTTGCAAAAGGGAGACAAGTGATGTACATGTGTTTTGGAGTCAAAATTCTGGACTGTGGCCAAAACCACCACAAAAATGAGTGAGTAAATAAAAGGCAGATTTCCCATATGTTTTGTATCTTGTTTATCATAAATACATGACAAAACTGTGCTTCAAAATGCAGAATTCTCTTGTATAAACTGCCTGAAATGTTTCAACATAAAGCTCTGACCTACAAATAACTAACAAAAGGAACCTTCTTTTCACATACTTAAAATAGAATTAAAAATTCAAAAGATATTCTAGGAAGTGGAATAGGCCTCCTGAGAAAAACAAAAATGCAACCGATCACCTCTTTCATATAGTTTACATCATAGGATCCACTTAACATTTTTATAGCTACCACCCAGGAGTGCACAGAACCCCTTCATTAAATGTGTAAAAGCATTTAATCATCTTGGTTGGCAAAGAAAGCAGATGCTACAGAACAGAGATGTGGGACTGGTATCTTTTCCCCATTTACTTGAAATGGAGACTAATAAGGACATAATGGAAGGGATGGAAACAGATGTATACGTTGCAGTAATACACACAGAAGGTTATATTGGGTATACTTTCTTTTCATAAATTAACATGCAGTACCTCTTAAAGGACTTGAAGCAACACCTCTGTTTTGAAAAACTACAGTAAAATACATAAGAACGTTTTCTGTACTCTTTCCTAGGGAAGAAAAGAAAGGATAATTTTCAGTCTAGCTCCCGGACCAGTAGCGACTGAAGCAGTAGCCTGCAGCACTTCACCCTTCTGTCAGCCAAGGGACAAAACATATACCCTAGGTATCTCTTTTCCACTCAGCATCTATTTGTGATTTCTTATGTTTGTAACAGAAGCTGCCCCTATTAATTTAATTATAATGTAGAATGCCTTTATCCTTTCCCCACTTGGATTTTATTGCAATTTTACCTTCACTTCTTCTTTCAGTTCACTGAGGACAGCTATCACCAGAACATGCCCAAGCATGTGCAGCCGGAATTAAAAAGAAAACATTTAAAGATACTAAGAAATTACTCATTTGATTGGGTTTTTTTTTTTCCTGGTTTCATTTGCTCCTATAGAGCTACCAAGGCCTAGAAGCAAAATCCTAAATTGTTTCCTGAGGTAAGGTGCTACCCTGACAAAGGGTAAACTCAAGAATCACTCACCATTAATCTCTCAATATGGTATTTACGAGGGATGTGGGCAGTTGTGCTGATCTGTTGAAGATAGGCAAACTTCAACAAAAGGAAAGAAGACAGCTGTCTGCTTTCAGTAGCTCCAGATTAATTCCACTTTTTAAATTTTTTATCCTAAAAACTGCTTATTCCTTTTCATTTCACCTGAGTACCCCAACATCTTTGAATATCATTACAATATAGCACAGTAAATCTGCCCTGGAAAGATTTGTCCAGGGGAGGGGAGGGGAGAGCAGGGGAAGGCATTTGGGAAACAATACAAAACTGCACAGGTGACACTCAAGAAAAATGTACACGCTGGAAAATCTGAGGTGAAATAAAATGCAGTTCAGAAGGAAGGAAAAACCAGAGTGGGGATAATTCAGTCTTTTTTTCCCACCCCCAGCTGGGAGGAAGGGATTGAAATGCATGCCTCAGCCAAAATCCATCATAATAAAGGGTCTGCTCTGCCCAACACTTTATTTAAAACACAGTGTAACCTAAGAAACATACAATCATCAAGACTGTGATTATGAGACCACACCAGACCATTTCTCTAACATCTGTTCAGGAAACACTGTATTAGATTTTCAGTTTGTCATGAGGACAAACCTTTTTCATGCCACATCCACCCTAGGGCTCTGGGGAAATACAGCCTAATAAAAGACAGTCAAACCACCTCTCCCACAGCCAGCACTGCCAGCCATTCAACTCACAAAGCCATTAAGTTCCTGATCCCAGTGTACTTGGATTTTCACTAAGGTACTTCTTAGTAATTTTGAAAAACAGCACTTTTTCCTTAAAACTACTAAAAGCCAGTATCTTTGTTCTTAGTTAGAAATTGTGCTATTCAATTATCCCCCCCAAAGTTTTTCCCCACGTTGTAACAGATGTGCATGAATGAATGGATGGATGTGAACAAAGACAAGAATAAGCAACACAGTAAGCAGTCACTGTGCTTTTGTCTACGGTTGTGCCAAGAGTCACACAAGTTTTCACAAAACAAATCAGCTTTCAGCTGCATTTCATGCTATGAGACTATGAGAAAAAGACTATATTGCTTCAACACATTTATCACATAAATTTACAATTCAGATTGAGTTAAGGAACACTTGCTCTGACTAAGCAAACCAAAAGTGTTACGTCATAGGTAAAAGTTGCTTCGGTCATTCTTTGCCTTAGAGTGTTAGGGAAATGGACAGACATGGACAAAAAACCTTCATGCTGTCACAGAATCATCAAAACCTGTGATATTTTCAAATACTTTAACAACTGCATATCTACTATAACTGTGTCTGTTAACACTACAGATTATATCAGAATGAGAAGCGAATACGAAGCTAAGCTCTAATGTTAAAGCTCAGTATCATTATGTTTTTCTAAGGTCAATAAATACAACAGTGCAAAATAGCTTAGTGTGTTGGATCAGGTAAAAGTCAGCTCTAAGTCGATGGGCCCACAGCAAACCTTGAGACACCACAGCTGGATTGCCAGTATAGCATAGAATATCCTCAAAGCAAGCCCCACGATTCATTTCTCCCTGAGCTTCCACAACTTTTACAGACAGTTAATACTGCCTCTGAAGTTATCAGCTAGCAGGCCTGCTTTATCAAATCCAGTTTTTATAGCTGAGAGATTAACTATCATTTCATCCAACTATTGGGACATAGAGCTGAGTAAGTTTTTAGGCTTTTGTTTTGGTTGGATTTTTTTTTTCTTTTTTACTGTTGTCAAAAAACTACTATAATATCCTGTTTATCTATATATTAAGGGATTTCATTGAGAAACCTGACAGCAGTCTTCTCATCTGCCAGTTGAGCTTTTAAAACGTATCTTCACTTTTAAACTCTTCAAGCTAAAAAACACAAGTGTACTTGAACACAATCATTCTCCCTGGTGCTGCTCATTTTTAATGAGCCTCTCGTCTTTATGTCTCCCAGAAGACAGACTCCACAAAGCAATCTCAGGTGATGTGAAACCAGCGCTTGATGCTTCTCCAAACCTCTGTCTTTTTGAGCCTGAAATCTTCCTGCCAAACCCATATGGGACTGATGGGCCATTTCAGTCAAACCCAATTTCACTTATTTACCACAAGCCCCTACTTAGAAACTCTACTGTGGATTCCTTGTACACACAATCTGTTTCCAGCTTTGAACTTTAAAAAGGATTTAAGCAGTCAATCTCAATATCATTGTAAATCCGATGTGCATTACTTGCCTATTGATTGTGAGAAAATAAAAGTTTGAAGCTTGATTTCAGGGCTAATCTTTCCATTTGCTTGATGAGTTCTGCAGTTGTTACAGAACACTTAGTGCATCCTGTTTGATAACAGCATATTAAGCTTGGATAAAAAATCCAGACTATTTACAACACACTTCTAGCTTTAAGTAAAGAACAAAGGCAGCCTTAGCTTTGTTGGTCTCAGAGGCTTTTCAGCTATACCACAATTTAAAAAAAAAAAAAAAAAAACCAACCCAACAAACCACTAAACATTTCTGTATAAAGGATTCCACAACCTTAAAATATTTTAAACTAATAATTTAAACTAAAATATTTAAAACTAATAATGTTAAGATGGATTTTATATTTCTTCTGCCCAATATATCAAACTTCAACATATTTTGTCCAAATCCAGACTTTTATATTCTACTTTATCAATGACAGAGCAAATGAAAAAATAGACCAGACACATTGGTATTCATTCCATTTGTTATTAGACTATCTTACAAATGGTATTTTTCCCTATAAACTTTAAGTGAAATAGTTTATCATCTAATTAAATGAGCTGTTTATGTTCTGAATTTTAATGTGTGTACTGAGACATTTGAGAACAAATGCCATAAAAGAATTTTATACATAGAAAGAATTCAAATAGATGTTGAAGCCCATGCAGCCCCTTCCCTGCCTGCTAATCAAAGAATTCCCCCATCTTTTTTTTTTTTAAAAAATTT
Source organism: Limosa lapponica baueri (assembly GCA_002844005.1). NCBI lineage: Eukaryota > Metazoa > Chordata > Aves > Charadriiformes > Scolopacidae > Limosa > Limosa lapponica. The sequence goes on along the minus strand of KZ505666.1, from coordinate 2,677 downwards.
TCTTTTTTAAATCTCCAGGTTTTCTGCTGCATTTTATCTGGGGGCTTTCCTTCAGACGAGAAAGGCAGTTACTCATTTTGTTTTGCTTTTTAAAGTTACTGCGTTTGCGTTTTCCCATGCAGTGACTATGAACTGGTACAGATGCATCCCAAACCATTTAGATTCAGCTACTCGATCAATAATTCAGGAAAATATTCATCTCGATTTAGTTACCGCTGTCAGTACGACTCTTTGTGCCTGGATGAAAAGAGAGCAGGACCTCCATCTGGAGGTTTTACCTGTGACTGCTCAATGAATTAACCTGTAGGAGGTGCCACAGTGATGAAGCAGTCAAAAACCTCCAGCAGGCAACTTCATCACACAGGTAATTAGTTCACTACATCAATAACACCTCTAGTCGTTAACAGCACCAAGGCTGAATTCCAGGTCTGCTTGTTAAACTCTGTCAGCACAACAGGCTTTCACTGTGCTACAGGTATAAATAACTTTCTATTTTTAAATGTAGTTAGCTACTAGGTTTTTTTTTCCTCATTTTTAGTCATTATCTCTTGCAATAAATTATACTTTCTTTCATTCATCACGTCTATAACTTCCTCCCAGAAGGAGACAAAATAATTAATTTTAGAAGCTTCTGACATTTTCACAAGGTCTGATCAACTCTAAAAGAGAGACCCCCATTTGACAGTATTAAAGCCATCACTGCTGCAACACCGATGCCCAAGCTTTATACAACCCATGGAGCAAACTCTTGAATCTTCCACATAGGGCACTATTCACTACACTACCCGCATCGAATAATTACTTCCAATTCTTGCCTCTAAGAGGATTAGGTCAGTAGTAAACTCACTTAAATGTTGTACCATAGCAAAAAGACAAATCAAGGCCACATAGAGCTTCCCGCTTTCTAGCCTTGTAGAAACCATTTCAGCTCTGGGTGTGAGTGACCACGGCACCAAAGTACTGGCAAATCCAATCCAAAGGTTGGTTCAAATTATTTTTTGCTTTCTACTAATTCTTGCTCCATGCTTGATGAAAGGGATGTTTTGTCCAGGTCATAACACTGAGATAAGCATCTCTGATCCTTTGCGAAAATGGTCTGATATTCCTGGGACCCCAGTACCTTACTAAATTGGGAAGATCTTGCCCTCTCAGTTGCCAAAATTCACTTCAGGACAGGATAATCAAAACAGTATACATTAGGAATGATCTATGACCAGTTAGACGAGCCCAGAGTTTTTGGCTTAATTACTTGAAATTACCCTTTTTTGTATTATAGTATTTTAGTAATATCATATAACCTATAATATACAGTGCAGATATATTTTTACATGTATTTTGAAGCATCTTCCATAATTTACCTTTAATTACTTACAGAGAAAACAATAAACAGTTGAGCTTTGGGGGCAATTTTCTTCTTATTTAAATGCACCTTACTTAAATGTTTAAAAATCTTAATAAAAGTTACATTTGGCCTTTATATTTGAGGTAGCCAATAGGTCTGAAAACTTCAGTGAGTGCTAAGAATTGTGTGTTAAGTGTCAACGCAGCCCAACTACAGGAATATTTCAAGCAGATGCGAGACATTCATACATTAATCTGTCATCGCCCAGTCTAACCCAGTGCACAGCACAGACCTCAGGACTTGAAGTAATTAATTCCTGCCTGAACCAGAGCCTATCTCTTAGTGACACATGCAATCACAGATTTTAAACGTTTTAAATCACAGAGATGTCAGAGTTACTGAGCTAACTGCATTCTCTTCTTCAATACTCTATTTGAGCACCATTTCAGGCCTTACTTCTCAAGTCCGCTCACAGGTGGAATTTGATATTTCTCCTACTGTCATGTCAAACCATAGACTGCAGTCCCCCACCCCACTCTCAGCCAGCCTGACCTACTCACATCTTGCAGTTCCTCTTCTCCTTTCAGAGCCAAGGGTCATAGCCCACAACTGAACAGCTCGGAAAAGCAAAGTATTATTTGTTCAAGTTAAAAACATACCAGAGGAAGGATTTAACAGAGTAAGTCAGTGTGTCTTCCATGTTTTTTTTTCCATAATATTTAATGTTTTTAGAACGCGGAGGTATAGTAATTTTTTGGTGGGGTTTTGTCTCCTCCCTATTGGTGCTGTGCAGATCCTGATGATTAGTCGAATCTTGCTCACTTCAGAAAACATTCCTAATTGTTTACAGCCCTTCTAAGTACTGCTCCCATAGCAGTAGAAGTACTGTCCCATAGCAAGACAGTCCTCTTTTCAGCTTCAGGTGTGGAAGCATGACACTCCCCGACAATTGTGTCCTGAAGATTATGCATCCGTAACTATCGTGCCCTCTTGTGGTTTGTCTTCCTCTCTGAAAGAGGTATTTGGCCAGAATAATCCAGATATCACAACAACATCATCTCAAACACGTCACTTAAATGTATTTATAGAATTACTTCTCAGCATTTTTAGATTCTTGAATCACAGAGTCACAGAAGGGTTGAGGTTGGAAGGGACCTCTGGAGGTCATCTTGTGTCCCCGACCCCAAACATGGACAACCTAGAGCAGTGGTCTCCAAAGTGGGATGCGTTCAAGGTAATCCATTGAGGTGTGGGAAGAAAATATTAGAACTGCTACTTTTTTTTTTTAACATAAAAATAAGAAAAAAAATTAGCTTTACTAACATTTAATCTACA
>KZ505665.1:2149442-2237670 GCA_002844005.1 Limosa lapponica baueri | reverse complement strand
TGGATACTAGCCAAAAAAAAGAAAAAAAAATAATCATCCCTGTTCAGATCAACATTACGTTACCAACGTAACATTTCTCCAGTGAATGTTAAGATATAATTACCCTGCAAGGAATGATTCCTATTAAACATTTAATACATCTCCCTCTAATTGAAATTTAAGCCTTCGGTTGTGGTTGGGTGTCACTAAAGATGTGATTAAACATAAAATATGTATAAACGCTTAACTCCTTTTGGGGTGTTGGGATAGCTTCCACTCAGTAACAAACATAAATTATTTCTTTTGCACTCTAAGAAGTTTTTAAAGCAGCTCGATGTGAGGCTGGCACAGGAAGATCTCCTTCCTCAGATGAAAGGGAATCTTCCACCAGCTTCACCTACGGCAGTGAGGGGATGAGAGCCTCCCCGAGTCCTGCCATCGCTGCCCCCTGCATCCTGTTGCCCCAAACCTCCCCCCCTGCCCCTCCTCTGGCACCAGCTGCCTTGCCATAGTCCTCTCTGGTGCTGCAGCTTCTCAGCCCACGCTTAGAAGTCTTCTTATGCAGAACTGGCTGCCATGAAGCTATAATGGAGAAAAACGTAGATTTTCCTGTTACGCAAGAAATCTGAACGTGAGAGCTGAACATGCCGAGCAGCAGCAAGGATACCAACCATAGTCCTAAATCTAACACTTGCACATATGCTTTTTTTTTGGCCTATTATTAATAACCTTGCTCATAGCCTAAAGAAGTCTGTGTCAGTTTCATCTGTAAACACCTATGTATTTCCATGTTACCAAGAACTTAAAGACGTGAAGAAGTACCAGCAGCTGTTTTCCATGTCCATCTTTACTTCTTTTCTTTAAGCCGTGCAACTAACAAAATTTTGACCGCAACGTTTCCCACGGCCACCTTTGCCTGGTCCCCTGGGACCTCTGTGCCCAGGCCACCGAGGCCCTGCCCAGCCCACAGTGAAAATAGACCCTGTGAATGTCAGCTGTGGGAAAGCGCATCTGCTCTTGTACTTGTCTCCCTCCCTGAACTGCTCTTCTCTGTGCGTTTCACCTGCCTTGAGCTGATTATCATAGAATCATAGAATCATTTGGGTTGGAAAAGACCCTTGGGATCATCGAGTCCAACCATCAACCATTATTTCTGCATAAAGGAAAAAAAGCGACAGAATTTTGTTGTGTGGTTATTTTAAAATTGTCCTAATATTTGGAATAAAGCAAATCCAGAGAAGCACTTTTGAAAGTGATTGAAAAATAAGCCCAGCTCCAAGAATACACTGCGAAATAGCTTACTGGAGAGAATCTCAGCTTCGAGAGCAGCCGACCACGTTCTTGTGGTTGCCTTAGACAAAAGGAGTCTCAGAGTGGAGCTTTTGGCAGAAAAAAGATCGCTGTAGACCTCATGTAATCCTAAGAGTTCGAAAAGCAGCGCTTGTATGAAAAGAGCCCTTTCTCACAGCGGCTGCTCTGTGGCACGCAATGCCCATCAGGCACGAGCCCTTGTGACACCCCTCAGTTGTGTGAGAGTTTCACAGCCCAGGGATGGGGGCGGATGTGGGATTCTGTACTGACACATCTAACTTCTGCAGTTTTGGTCGCTGAATTTTATGGTGCTGAAGGGCCAAACCCCATCTTTGTAATAATCCTACAGCCTCGCATGCCTTCTGCATTTCTCTCATTCTCTCCCCCCAAACGCTGGGACAAGCCGTGGTTTAATGCTCAGTTTTCTCTCCCTGTTGCGGCCCTGGTTCAAAGCTAATGTTTGCTAATTGCTTTCACAGCACTATGTTGAAAGTGCTTGAACACAGCAGGGGAGGAAGAGCCATCTGGAGTAAGGACCCAGCTACGCTGGAGCCTGAGCTTCTCCCGCACCAGCAATAAGGTAACAGCCGGAACACGGGCTGGATTTTCAAATCCCCAGAGGAGGCTGCGGAGCTGGCGGCTTTAAACAAACCAAACCCCACAACCCTTAGACTTACACATGAAACTCATTTGGTGTGCAAGCTATTGAGAAAACAGTCCAGGGATCTCCTTACCTCTGCTTTACAGACCACAGCTTGGCTTCAGACCAGCCCGGTGTCAGCTTGCAACATTCCCTCGGTGCAAACCATGCTTTTGCAACCTAGTTATTCCCAAAGAAGCCCAACAGATTTAGTTACTCAATTCTCGTGAAAATTAATTAGAAACAGGCTGCCTCCAAATCACCTTGATGGCTTCTGAAGTACCCATCCATAAACACAAATCATGATAAACGCAAAATGAGTCCAGTGAGACCAACAAACCAAGGGACAAGAGGGCTCGATGCTCAGACTTACCTCCTCTCTACTGTGAGTTCCTGCTGTCCCCACCGATGACTGGCTCTTCCCATATATATAAACAAACAGGTAACTTCTACCTGCTACAACAAGGGTACAACCTGATTGTGATTCACCAGCTGTGAACTGAGGGTGTCACGGGAAGAGATACAGGGAAAGGAGACAGTAGGGCAGAAGGAGGAAACACACTGGAACAACCCTCCTGGCATCCCCACATAGCAAGACACAGCACTGGCCTCCGGCCTGAACGAACACTCGTGAACCTGTGGAGGCCTCAGGGCAACCACCAGGGCTCTCCAGGGAAAATGAGCCACAGCTTAATGGAACTGTGGGAACTGCATGCATAGAAGAGATGGTTCTTAACATATGCACACAAGGAGCAGGCACCCGTGAAAGCAGGGATTTTCTACGGGCAAAGGAATGAACATGAAGCAGCATGGGAGTACTGAGGTTAAATGGAGCTCATGAAAGCTGGCAGAACCGCTCCACCTCATCCCAACATGATGCAGAAACTGAAACATCTCACCAGAGGCACAGTTTCCCAACGGCCCCCAGACAAAATCTGGGACTATGAACTTCAAAGGAAGAACAGAGCTTCCTTGGCCGCAAGCAGGAGGACTACACTGAGCCCCTGTTTCCCAGGGTGGCCTCAGCCTGGGGCCATGGAGAGGATCTGAATCCATGTTCTTCAGATGGTCATAAAGGTCCTTATCAGGAGCCACAACACAACAGACAGCCAGGATGCAGGGGACATCCCAATCTCCACCACTCTGCAAAGTGCTGACATGGGAATGAACCAATGCACAGACCTCCAAAGAGAAAATTTTATGGACGCTTTTATACACATACACAAATATTTTAATATAATGGTAACTGAAATGTTATCCATATTCTTAGTACTGTCATAATTAACTAAAAAGATATTTTTTAAATTTTGTAAAAATGACATATTTTACACATCTTCTATTTACAATTGCAATATACTTAAATGTTATAAAACATCCACTCTGACCTTTAAAATATATGTATACTAGGACTTAGTATTAGATATATTATAATTTATAGCAAACTTAGGGTTTGCTGTGTACCTATCTGTTCAATGGGAATTTCATAATCAGCCTGGCTTTATAAAGGCTGCTCAAAACCAAAAATTGACAACAACAAAAAAAAAGATAGGGAATGTGCAAATATTGGGGTAGGCAAAAAAATAATAATAAAAAAACAAGCTTACAGTTTTAAAAAATAACACTGTGAAGACTTCCAATAAATTAAAATCGTAACCCACAAATCCTTTTCCTGGCATTGTCCGTGATCAAATTAATTTTCAGTACTATTAATCTAAAAGGAAAGAAACCTGACCAAACAACAAAAAAATCCTCCAGCCACCCCAGGTCTTCCCAAGGCCGCGTGTTCCCACACCGCAGTCAAGCATCAGGATTTGCCAGGGTGGTTGCTGCTGGCACAGACGAGCTGGCTCTATTGATGACTCGCGAATAGGTGCGCTCAATTCCTTGCTGTTTTGCCGAGTCCTCCTTGTATGCAATCTTTTCACAAAATAGAAAAGAAAAAAAAAAACATGAAACAGTGAGAGAGATCTGAGTAGTTTGGTGTCTGAAGTGTCCATTGTCTAACCAAGGATTTCCCATTTTTTGCTTATTACACAACGACGCTAAGGATCTGATAGAGAAAAAGGACCTTTGCCCAGGGACCCCAGAAGTGACCGGAGGCTTCAGTGAGCGGGAAGAGGGATGTCCTCTGAGCTGGGGGGATAAACGGGGCTGGGATGGGGTCAGCAGCTTCTGCTATGTGGTGCTTCATGGAGTTCCCTCAACAATGTTTCCCTAATAACTTCCATACAAACATTGAGAAGTCACCTACACTTTATAAACCCAGCAGACACCTGCACAAGCACCTACTGCCCAAGGTACAGACCGGCCCCAGCTTCCCCATGCAGTTACTTGGGGCGTGCAGCATCCCCACCGAGCTCCACACACACACCAGCTGAAAATCTGCCTTCTTCCATGGGGCACTATGTTGAAGCCTCCACAGCAGACATGGGACATCCCCACTGACCCGAAGCCATCAGAGGTGGAAGAGAAACGTTTCCCCTTCACAAAGCTCCAGGTGTAATCTTACGCCATCAGCCCCCTGGTCGGGTTTGCGGCTCAGCCACACCATTTATGACTTGGGCAAACATGACCACGCTGCCTCCACCACAGCCTTCCTGCCTGAGCCAGCAGCCCGGCAGCTCTGGGAAGGGGCTGCTCCCTCTCCGCAGGCTGGAGGAAGAGCCCCGGGACTGGGGCACCCCCTGGCAGCTCCCAGCAAAGCCGGGGGGGCCGCAAGGAGAGTGGGGCGGGCTGTGGCTTACACTCTGCCCAGACCACTGGCCTCACCCAGACGTGACTTCAAACCCAGGGCTTCCCGTGTGTCCCCCAGGGTGGCAGCAGCAGACGAGGAGCTCGGGGCGGCTGTTGCTGCGCTGGGCTGTACTAGTCCCCCTGAACCCCGCGCAGCCGGGGCCTAAACTCCCCACTGCACCCCAGTCCCAGTGTACGGCCACCAGGCTCTGAGAAGGGGACCACACTCACGGGACAGGGGGGCTTGGCGTATTCAACACCTCTCTGTGCCGTTTGTCCCCAGCCCTTCCATCCGGCCGCTTTTGCTACTACTGGCACATGCTTCTGTCACGCTGCCCCAGTGACCTCCCCAAGTTCACCAACAGGATCCTAAAGAATACACGTCTCAACGCTGCTCATGGACAATACATCACACGGACACCTTGTCCCTCTTTGTGGACTCCTGAGCAAGGGAGTCACTAGACATGAAACTAAACAAACATGCCAAGTAGAAAAACCAGCAAGTGAGGAAAGTACATGACATTAAAAGAAAAAAATAGATGTAAGAAAAATGAACATACCACTTTTGGCTATAGTATTGAGGGAAATGTTAGACAGGGAAGAAGAGAAGCTGTATAAGCAAGGACCATGACAGAGCTGTCAGAAAAGAAAAACAAAACAAAACAAGAAAAGAGAAAAAACATATGGTGATGAAAGAGTCACTGTCAGTGGGTGAGCAAACAAAACCCTCTTGAATACGACAACGGGAAAGATGGCAAATCTTACTGGTGTAAAGCACACAGCACAGTTACAACAGAGCCTCAAGCTTCCCAACTGCGAGATAAATGTTTCGGCCACAATTTACAGCATATTATTTCTCTGAGGTAATGTTCTCCTCAGAAGCAGGAAGCTCACATATTCGTTGCAAGAGAAGTACAGTTTTCCCAAAAAACCACACTGCCTGGAAAACTGAGCTGTCACTTACAAGGCTGTCCCACAGGGCCACAAGTTTTCAGTGTGGACTCTCAAATTCAGATGATTTTGGTTAACCAGATGACGATTTTTGCTTTTGCCAGATGAACTCTTAGCTCTACATATTAACATTGTTATGTACAAGTAATTTTGTATTATTTAGTCTTTTCATTTACATGAAGAAAACTCAGAGCTCACTGATACAAATACAGGTGTGAGTGTTTAACAGAACTCACCAAATATTTTACAAAAGCCGAAACCGATGGGCTGCTCATGCCTCATTTAAGTTGACCATATATTTTCCATTCTTGTGGGGAACAGTAGTTCACACGAGACATATGGTACTGCCTATGCACACTGACTGAAGGGCCAAAATAACTTCCATGGGACAGGCATGAACATTTAATAACAAATGATACCCTTAATATTTACATATGTAACATAACAAACAGTGATAAATATTAGTTATGATAATGTTACTGGAATGCTTGAGGTTCACCAATCCTTATACACCTAAACAGGAAGAGAGAACAGAACAGCAACCACCACTGAGCTCAACCCCCACCGGCATGCACCAAGCCTGCAAAGCAATTACACAGCCCTACACCCTGGGAAAAACTAGCTCAATTCCACAGTAAGAGTAACAATGGGCCAAAAATTCCAGTAAATCCTTATTCTCTTCATATGTGAAGATGATTAATAGAGTACTGTCTAATGGGGTGCCAATTAGACTCTTCAGTGAGATGCCATCACTGATACCAATGGTTAAACAAAGTAACTGTACACAAACAGTGCTTACGTGTGCAATAGGCACCTGGAAATGCAGTGTAACTGCTAGAAAATACGTATTTCTTAGATGCAAGTTAAGGTGGCCTACACACAAGCAGGCAGAGAAATAATTAAGCATGATTTAATTTGCACTTTAATGTGTAGAATTACTTGGTATTTAAATTAAAACAGAAAACATAATAAAAAATATCTGCATAGACACAGGAACAGAATAGCTGTAAGTGTGCCCTGAAGTCCAGTCAGTATTTTAGGATGTATTTCATCTAATGTAGCCATGCATGCTCTTCCTTCTGAAGCTGAAGAGTTTTAACATGGCATGTATTTCGACAGCATACTTCAAGATAAAAAAAGAAAAAAGAAATAACTCTTGCTCTGAGAGCTGAACACAAATAGAAGCTATAAAGATATCTCCTCCAGTTATAAGCTAGGTCTTAAAAGCAATTTACTGTTTTAATTAAATACATCACAGCTGTAGAATAAAGCAAGCAAAGCATAAAACACTAGATCATCTTTCTATGCCTCTAGACATCAGTCTGCATTTAGCTTCGTGAACATTCAACTTCTCGGTATGTAGCAAGACAGGTAATGAGACAAATTTTTGTTGATCAGATTCATTATATATAATACAGCTGGATTAAAAAAAAAGAGAGAGGAAAAAAAACCCCGAAAGAGTAAACTATGTTTTCTCAGTGACTGTTGCACTGCCAGGTTTTACTTCTAGTGTTTTGCTTTACAGCTTCATTTGTCACTAGAAGCCACAATCAGCCACCCTCATTCAGCCCAATCAGCACCAAAATAGATGATCTAACCTGTTCATTCATAACTGCAGACAGCTCGCTGAGCATATCCTTATAATGAGACTTCATCTCTCCCTGATATTCAAATTGGTCCTCCTTAATAAGACGTTCATTGACATCAAGAGCATGTCCACACGCTTCTGCAAATTGTCTACAAGCACAAACACACAAAGAACAACCATATTAATTTTGCAGTAATGAAAAATATCTATCTATACACATACACACACTACTGTACCTCTTCTTCCCCTTGCAAATCACACCTTGTTATAAACAAATTTCAGAACTCATCCTCAGAACAAGAGGAATGTAGACTACTAGGATAGCCCAAAACTTCAGTAAATGTTTTCTTGGGAAAGGCTTGTAAGATAGGGTAAATGCAGATGTAAATTAGCCCAGTTCAATACAGCCTGATTTCATGTCACACCTACTCATGCTATGCAGAGGGTGGAAAGTCTAAATTTAACGTTTACCTGAAGATTTCCTTCAGAAGCTTAACTTGATTATCAGGATATCTCTTAGCATTTGTCTCTTCAAGAAAAGCTCTAGCATAGGCCATTGGTCCAGCATTTACCTAGGGGAAAAATACACAGCTTAGGTGCAAAGAACAAGCAGTTTATTGTCATTGCCCCTTGTTTTCCAAGGCTTGGGGACTGGCCTCAGGCAACCAAACCTCTGTGATGAGCATCACTCCTTGTGTCACCTCAATGAAACCTCAAGAACTTTACTGAGGAAAAGAGAGCTGGTCAACCCTGAACAAACCACAGATCTTTGCTGGCCTTTGGAAGTCCTCGGCTAGTTAACCATCTAGAAAGGTGTATGTTTGAACTCATTTTAATGAGGGCACCAGAAATAAACGCACCTCTCACCAATCCCAACTTTTCTAAATAGGAAATGACAAAACTAATCCTAACAAAATTCCCTTTAAACTGTGTGCATGCTTGGCTGTGTGACGGGCTGTATTCTCAAGTGACATGTGATAGTCTTGTTTTCTAAGGTCTTAATACTTAGTTGAAGAAGATTTGACTGAAGTAGCTATATTTGCACATAAATCCAGCAATCAATCATCAACATCAGTGGAGAATTTTCCATTGCCTTACATTTTTGAAGCACGCTCCAATAGCACTGGAATACAAGATATGACCAGAAATATAAAACAGATAAAACACGTCTGGTATGATGAACATCAGAATAAAAATTTAGATAAAAAGGTAGATACATTTAAAAAAAAAAAAAAAGAAGAAAAAAAGGAAAATTGTCATTACCTTGACACTGACACTTCCTTGAAGTTTGAGCTGCAGTCGGATCATGTCCACTTCTTCCATTGTGCAAAGCTGATTGAGCTCTGAGACTTTTTTGGACATCTCATCAATCGCTACTTCGATAGGGTTCAGCTCTGTGCTGGTTTGGCTTATGACTTGAATACGCTTCTTCACGTAGGGAAACAAGTGACTGGCTACTCAAAAACAAGAAATTTATTAGAGAAACTCACCCAACAAGACACTATTTAAGAAAGCATAACAATTAAGTCAAAGTATGAGCTTTTGACTTTGTCAATCTCTTTATCAATCTATGCAAATTAATTTTTAATCACCAAATGAGTGAAAGTGACAGAGCAGGTGCAAATTGAATTTTGATGTACCTGGCACAGGAAGAGCATTTCCTTTTGAATTCACCACTGTTTGCTACTGAGATGTCACACCCACGTGGCAAAAAGCTCTCCCCACTCAGATTTTAGAATCCACAAATTTCTTCTTCTGAGTTAAAGCACTAAATGATAAGCCTGTACCAAACTTCAAACAGCTCAAAACATCCCATCAAACATGTTTCAAGTTAGAGGAGGGAGCCTCTAGTTTAGCTGAACTGGGTACCGCCCACGCACAGATGAAATACTATTAAAACAACATCCTTAAAGAAGTAAGGAGTTACTTTTAGTATTCAACCTAAATACTGCTGTGGGAGCTGACAGAGGAACTAAAAATCCTTCCTTCCAGTCAAGGCCTTTTCACAGATCTCAGGGAGTCTGGCAAAGGTACAGTTATGGTGCATTAAGTCTGATCTAAACTAACAATCTTTTCCTGATTGCCCCACACGCTTTGGGAGGCGTCCCAAACTCTGTGTATGCCCTCCTCTGGTGAGCATCTGCTGTCCATCAGCTCAGACCTAAATAAGCTCCAGCTTACAGGGTGGCTGTCTCCTTGGAGAACAGGAAACCCAGGACTTCCAGAGCTGGAAGCATGAGTCACAACTCCGCGCGGCTGAGAACGAGCAATCCACAGAGCGCAGCCAGACTTGTCCTCTGCACCACACAGGCAGCAGCCGCTGGGGCAGAGAAGCTGAGCAAGTACCGTTCCAGCCACCCAGTACCTCTGCCCAGCACAATGAACTTCCATGGCTCCTCCAGTCATATCAGTAAACCCTGCTTTCTTCTCAAACTGAATGCCCCTCTTTTTATGTGGGAAGTAAATGAAAATATATGACTTTATTGAAGGAGGCAGGGAAAGAAAGATGTTTCCTTTACAGAAAAACACTGAGGTGAGGCAGGTGCCAAAGGGAAAAGCAGTGGAGAAGAGAAGGTCATCAAGTTCCCAGCTAAGGCCGAAGATGGAAGCTGGCTGAGAGCGCTGGGAGCTGATGGCAGCACGTAATAGCCTCGAGAAAATGTTCTGCTGGAAGAACAACCCTCTCTGTTTTTGCCAGACCTACCATAACAGCTGCACTTTCAAGTCAGTGAAACTACCTGCTTCAATACAGGTCTCAAAACACCTACTGCTGCTCAAGCACTTAAAACAACCCACACCAAGCTACTCCTCCTTTCTTCTTCTTACAAGCAAAGCTGTGTCACGTAACAAGATGCCCCCAGACATCAGTGCCTCTTTCCTGACTTGCCAGAACAAAACTTTTGGGTGACCACGCCTGTACTGCAAGCAGCTTTCTTTGCTTTGCCCTTTGGGAGAAGCAGATGTACTGAAGTTGGTGAGGAACTGGATTTTCTGTCACTCAGGAACCTCTGCTGTGAGCATCAGCCTCTCTGCTCACAACTGCCCATGAGAACATCTCCATCTCAGACAGTTTCTCATACTCCCAGCCAAAATTCAGACAGGTCAAGTCTCAGTAGTAGTTTCATGAAGGATGCCTCTTTAAAAAGAGATTTCAATCACAATAAGGAACTGAACATTGCCTGTTTAATAGGATGCAGTAAGAACAGACATAGCTAGCGCTCCTGATATTCCTGTCTTAAAACACTGATTGTGGCCAATGAGATGAAATATTACCTCTTCCTTTAAAAAATGCTCCTATTTTGAACAAAAACTCATATCTGATAAGCTTTACTCTTCTTTGCAGAATAGGCACCCTACTTTGCTTTTTCTTTGACTTGTTTGTTATTAAAAGAACAACGGTTCTGAGTGCTAAGCTGCCTCCAGCAGAACCACTCCCCAATTACATCACTGCAAGAACAGCTAAGATGTCAACAATAAGGAAAAATAAGACAGCCGATGACTCCACAAATGAAAATAACTTTCCCTAGGACGGTCAGCAGGACTGTAAGAAAGCACATACTTTGACAATGGACACCGCGAAAAGATTACTTATGCTTCTGCACAACATGCTGTGCCCGCTGACTGTGGAAAACCTGGCACGTGAAACGCACTGCTGGGCTCAGCTGGCAAAGGTGGGAGGGGAGGCGGAAAGCAGCCTGAGCAAACGTACTTGTCAGGATTGTGCGCCTCTTGCACTGCTCTTCTACACCTCCGTGCTTTTTTCCTGAGAGCGTGAAAGGTGTTTCGAACACAAAACGGTTGATGTTGTGATGCATTTCAAAGTCAGTCTTTCGATCTTCGGCTTCTTTCTCTTCAAAGAAAGGCGTGACATATGTCACCTGGATGTAGGCATATTTTGGATCCAGGTCTTTGGGGTTGACCTGTGTTAACAGTAGCAAACAATAAAATCCTGTTGAGTGTGAGCAACTGTCAAGGCATCCATTATATTTCTGATGCTTTTACCTATCATGGCAATACTGAGTAAAACTGAGACTTCCAAATGTAATACTCAGACCACAGATTAATACAAAGATACTTAACTAAGAACGGTTAGATTTTTGAATACAGTCAATGGCAAAAGTGGGTGAAAGCTAAATGAGAGAGAAAACAACCTGCTTCTGCATTGCAGTAAACATCTGCATGCACTCTGCAGGCACACCCTGGCATATGCTCTCTTCCTGCAATGCTCTGCTGTAACATCGTTTCCATACATCACCTGCCAGGCTGTAAGGCGAAGGTCCTTTTTTGGTTGTAGAACTAGGTCATAGCAGTTCACACACACACACACTCAGTTCATATTCATTCAAAACACAGCCTTCAACATGAACCATGCACTCACTTCTCCCCCTTGCACAAGAACTGCACGTCTTTCGTACCTTATTGGAATCCTGGATGATCTTCACGTTATCTATTCCAAACTTGTCTGCGTAAAGTTTCATCAACCTCTGAGAGATCTCAGACAAGCCAGTTAATTTGGGTTCCTTATAGATATATTCTTTACCTTCCTCTTCTTCAAAAAAGCCCTGTTTGGAAAGAAATGGAAGGATACAGTGAGCACAACTCAGGCAGGACAAAGCTAGAATGAGGTGCTTACATCAGGAATCAAGGTTGCCTGTATACCCACCAGATCCTCCAGTATGCCATTTCCAGCACCTAAGGTAAAAGCTTACCTCTCTCAGCTCCTAGCAGACACATACCTAGATGTCTGCATTTATACTGGTATCTCCTAAGTTACCCAGGAAATAATTCATACACATTTATTCATGTAAGAGACCTGACTGTTTAAAGAGTTAAAGTGCCTTCTTGACAATCCCGATGTGTATGATGAAAACACCCTAACAAATTAAAAATTGGACACTAAAAAGTATTTAATTTTTAATAGTTTGGTTAAATTAACTATTTCAGAAGCACGAGTGTACCAGCTGTTTGCTGGATGCCCAGCCGGGTGCCTGCAGCTTGCCACCTCCAGCACATCCCATCTGGGAGCTACGTGTGCACAGGGCACTGCTGCCTGCGGCGATGTGCAGGGCCACGGCATGGGAGCACCTGGGAACTGGTCTGCATCTGTTCAGGGCAGCTGAAGAAGAACTCTGGTGGCATCTTGAAAGGCCATATGGAATTGCAGCATTTTCACAGACAATTAGTAAATTATTAACATTTGAAAAGAAAAAAATAAGAAAAAAAGAAAAAGACACAGGGACTGTACTCCTTTGCAAAAAAGCTCAATCTCATTAAGGTCATTTACTTATTACACTGGATGGACTTTGCAGAGCTTTACTAAAAGGCTCCATTGAAGAGATGAACAAGAACCTGCCAGGCTTCAGAAGAAATGATGACCTCAGAAAATTAACACAGCGTTGCATCACGTGCAGGTGAGACACTCAACTGCTACATGATGAACATGTACATCAACACTCTGCGAGAAGCTTTCCCAGCTGAGCAGAAAGCAGCAGGTGCCCCATTAACAAGGACTGGATTTGTCCCAGCGCCATGAGCAGCACCAGCCCTCCTCCTAGGATTCCATATGCTGCTGCTGAAATCTGGCAGTGTTAACCGCTGCAGCTGTACCCAAAGCCTCCTTCTTTCACCTTAATGCAAAGTGACCCAAAGGAAAATACCTGCAGCTGTACAGATAAAGGGGAAAGGAAGACAGCATTAATGATGTCAGACCCAAGGCCCTTTAAACTTAACACGACGAGGCTTAGACAGCTAATTCTACAATATGGCTAGGCAAACTGTCATCTGTTGAAAAAGAGAGAAGCACAAATGAGTGAAGTCAAGAGATACCTTCGAAATCTCTTTGGGAAGGCACTTGTGCAAAATACACCCTTCTCATGTTGAAGCGTATTTCAAATTTGTCCACTGAAATTATAGAGTGGGCAAGTCTTCCCCCAAAATACACAGAATTAAAATACATTAGCTGTAAATCTCAATGTTTGTTTAGGGAAAAAAACCCCCTAAGCTTTACTTCAACAAGGATTAACAAATATGTGCATCTGACTTCTCCCTCAGTGAGGACAAGGAGCAATAAAATTGTCTTTTAATTTGTCAAGTGCCAGCAGCAACGTGGGCACTACTGGAAACCAATGACTGATAGCAGCAACAGCGGCTTGTCTGACAGTATCTTAATCAGTTTCACAGTGACCTTCTAACATTGTACATTTTTAAACAATATTATCAATTAAACTCCACAGGCATATGAAGAACTTCACAGGTAATTAGAGATCAAATCTAGAGCTCAAAAGCTGACACCCTATAAACATTTACTGAGCTGGGCAGGCAACTGACTTTCTATTGATTTCACTGAGAAAAGATCTGCAGGATCATAACCTTGTTTCTGATCTTGTTTCCACTGAAGCAAAACTGCTTTATGTGGGAAAACCTCATTAGTCTCATGCAACCCTACAGGCTGCTCAGGATTGCTTCTGTCCAAAAACATCTGTTTTCTGTTACTATTCAATGTTTTCAACAAAAGCCCTCATGTTTTCCAAATTAATCACATATCAAACTAGAATACAGTTTATCCTCTATAACACTGATTCTGTGTATGTGTGCATGCTGGAACACAGTGTTTATATGTTAAGTGTCAAATCTCTGTGCTGATGCTGCATGGCACACGATGATGATATCTGTATTAATGGTTTTGCTTATAAAAAACCCCGAAACCTGAAAACAAACAACTAACAGGTTTAGTCTTGTCTCTAATGCAAGAGACATCATTTAAGTACATATTCCCTACAGTATTTCAGCTGACAAGTGGCAAGAAGTTAATTGTGAGCTATAAATAATCATGTCTGCCATATGCTCAATGTCTGGCAACAACTATTGAAAGTAAGATTAAGTACTTTTTACAAGCCAAATATGCTCTGATTTCAGGAATTTAAAATATTAAGCAACCAAGGTCACATTATCAGTGCATATCTCTAGATTATTTTCATAGTGGTTGGGTTTGCCCTGCAAGATCAATGCAGCTTTACAGATGAAAATTATTACATGGAGCAGCCAAACGTAATGGAAGGGAGACGACCTCCTGGACAGTAGGTTATTGGTTTCCACTGAGCTCCGATGTGCTGACTGTCAAGCTGTGACCTGGGTTGTCACCACTGGAGCACTGAAAAAGCCCTTCTTTTCTCCCCATATGCCCTCATTCACAGCCCTTAGAGCACACAGTAACTCTGACTCTTTCTACCCTTTGCTAGAAGAATACACTCCGTCCCTGCAGCTGATGGGCCGGGGTAAAGCCTTCTGCTTTACCTGCCAAGAATTAGCATTTAATGGATTCCTCCCTGTCTGCATCGAGTTGTTTTATGACATCTGGAAAAGGGAATTCATCTTCTGATCTTCAGATGTAAACCTGCAGTCAGTTTACTGCTAAGAAACTGCTTACTTCTACAGCTTCTTGCACTTCTACAGATGGGAGAACAAAATACCTAATAATACCTAATAATGCTCAGAAAACAAGTCATGAACATCTTTGCTTATCAGCACAATACAAGTTTTCAGCTATTCAACATATTTAACAGTTTTTTTTTTTTTAAACTCAAGAATGATCTTGATTTCTCGAAAGAATCATCTGTAAATAAAATCATAAACACCGGCTAGTGTGGCCACTTGGTGGTGCAACGAGATGTTGTCAGCAAAGGCCCATAACGGAGTTTGCAGTCTAAAACGGCAGCTGCCATGAGAATGAGATCCAGCTCCCTGAGCTGGCAAACAAAGCTCTCTGGTGAAAACAAGCGACTACATCCTCCTTAAGGACTACATTAATTCAAATCACCCTTCCAGAGGGTCCCTGCAGCAATGCAGTAACCAAATACTGTCTCCACCTTTGTACGAGGAAGAATAGTTTTCAGATGCAGCTGCAGATTTTCTTTTTCCACCAAGAACCTCCTCTCAGCAAACAGTATTTGCAGTATTCTTTTGTCCTTCAATCTGCTTTCTCTGCAGTTTTTGTTTCAGTTAAGAAATAGCAGTGTTCCATTTTTACAAAACATATATACGTATGTATTTATTATTGATACAATTGATAAAAAAAAGTTTAATGAATAAATGCATATGTGCAATAATGTATGTTTTATATGTGTGTGCTTGTATATATCTACCCACGGGTATTTTATAGACCAATGTATGTGTAAGACTGAAAGGGAATCCCATACCTGCATATTGTGTTTCCTTCTATGGCATTTCCTTGGTAGTGGCCCAAGCAGAGCGATTCATACTGGTTTACACTGGTTTAACTGTGTAATACTAGTAAAACCTGCAACCATTAGCTTTGGGGAGGAAGTGTGCAAAGTCTGCCAGAAGCACAAAGAAGGGAACTGCTTTCAATGTTTTGAATGAATTGGGCGCTGAGACTGCTTTCAGCACAGTGGGCTGCAATACTCCTGGCAACAGAGGGAGGAAAAGGACCCATACCTTTCCACTTGCACAGCCAGTATGGAAGCAAGTGGCACATGGGACAAAAGGACTGACAGAAATACAGGAATAAAACCTTCCAAAGGGAAAAATACACAGGCACAACTAGTATATGGGAACAGACTACCCTGTCCGTCTCTCCTTCCAGGTCAAGCTCCCCCTGTAGCTCCCACACCTGCCATGGTGCTTTGTGGACTGGTAAGCTCTCCTTGATCAGTTCTGCACACCCACTCCTATTATCCTTGGTAAATGAGGCACAAGTAATTCTGATGAGAATGATCTACCTTTAATTATTTGCACCATGCCATCCATTTTTGTCCCTATGCCTCTGCAAGGAGCAATGCAGAGCAGTCCCACCTTCTACCCCACAACATCTCTTCTGCAAAAGGAAAGAAGGAAGCTGTGCTTGTTTGCATTTAGAGCTCAGTGTCTGGGGGCACCAGGGAACAGACCCAGCAATACGCAGCTATGAAAAAGTCATATGCTTTAGAGCACTAAAGCTGTTTAAATGAAGTTGTCCTTGTGGCACTGGCAGCTGAAAAGTCATTGTACTGTAACAGAGATTTCAACCCCGTTCAGCAGAACTGCTGCAGCTAAATTACCCACTTACAAGCAGCTGCCTCTGGGAGAGCCCTGGCAAGAAGCTGCAAGTAGGAGAGACCCATGTCCCGCTCTGCTACCCCCGTTTTGAGGAAGGACTCGCCGTTGCCCTCTGACTCCCAATTTGCTTGCTCCTGCGAGGGATGATCAGGCAGGTGGCTGCAGCCTGCCCGGAGAGCTCCTGTTACCACTGCCACACACCGGAGACTGCCCAGGCCAGGAGAGCAGGCTTGCATTCAAACAGCATTAATGCTACACCGAGCTTTTCATCGGAGGAAGAAGGGGTCCAATCCCACTCCCAGTGAAGCTGAGAGACAAACTTTCACTGAGATGAGATGATGCAGCATTGGGCCCCACGGTGCACAGACAACATTGCGACAGATAGAGCTTGGTAATTCAGGTAACTGAACAAACAAAAATTAGTTTGCAGGATGCAAGAATGAATAAAACGATGTTATTTCATCTGCCATGAACCAAAGAATCGAGAGCACAGGAAAGTTAATGTTAAGTAACAGTACAGGGAAGGATGGAGGACGTGTGAGGAGAATTAAAAAAAACATGCAAAAGAACTAGACTTACCACAGCCTTGAATAAGATCAAAAGGAGAAAAGAGCAAATTTCTGCATTAAAATCTAATTAGCAAACAGAATGATTCACATCAATCTGTTGTTTACACACCTTATTTTAGAGTAAAGGAGATTGTGTGCTTGCCAAAACTAGGTCTTAAAAGAACACGCTGGATTGCTACACTGGCTTGTAGCAGAAGAAAGCACAAAATAATGCTTTGAGGATGCTGAAGGACAGCAGAGGGAATAAAACTACTCTACAGTATATCGCACAGAATCAGAGGTGGCCTGAAAGCAGAAGTCAGAGTCAGCGAGAAACACAGCAAAACATCTACTGCAAACTGCTCTGCTTTAAGCTCTATTTGAAGAGATGGCCATATATCAAAGATGTCTTATCTGGTTTTAAGTTTTACTCTGAAAAAACCCATCCTGCCTCAGCCACAGTTTTGCTTGATGAAGTCAAGAAGTAAAGCTGACGTACAGGTCTGTTCTCCATTACATCACTAAATCCATTGCAGCAGATGCAACTGAGTGCTCTCTCTTCTGACTAAAATCCTCCTTGGAGTATGACCCACGAGGCACTTTCTACCCCATGACCCACTGCCAAGTGTTTCCCTCTTTTACCTTCCCTGATGAATTACATCAGGATTAGAAGAACATGTCTGAAATCTGGGAATCTGTGGAGACAAAAGAACATAAGCTGACTTACCTGCCCATAAAATGCAACACGGTAATATCGCCCAAAGAGACGTTTCTCAGAGTTGACTACTTCTGCAACCTTCAGGTACGAGCGGTGGATGTCGTAGTACAAATCAGACAGTCTCTACATTAGGAAACAAGGAGAGCGAGGGGAAGTGAGCGAGCACGAGTACTTTGGGAAATGACACTAAGGCTCTATACAAGCATGGCTTGCCTTAACTGGATTACTGAACCTTTGCAAAGACGGTTGCATGTGCTCAGGTTTACCGACACATGCTTTGTCAGCAGCCACTTAAAGATTCATTTCAAGGTTTCTGTCATCTTCTGAGCACACAGTTTTGTGGCAGTGGCTGCCTTTGTGTACAGGGTCACACAGTAAGGCCAGCATCCCACCACTGGGCAGTGGTAGGGGCCTACTAACAGGTCAGAGAAGCCCAGTGTCCTATGTGCCAGCGAACGCAGGGTGCCAATAACTCCAATCAGCTCCCAACCCTGTGCAAAGACATGGTATCCACAATCATCACTAAAAAGCCCTTTCTTGGGACAGTGAACCAAAATTTCAGCTAAGTTTAAATCTGAGGACCTGCTTCCTCCGCATACAGCTTATAGCTACCCACCCCTCTCCTTTTTTTTTTTAAATTTAAAACCAGAAAAATCAGTAAATGATATTATCATCTGGTTATCCATTATGTATTGAAATCGCCAAGTAAATAAGACATGAAGATACTCTGGAATTGTGAGGAGATCACACAATTTATCAGCAGTTTCTAAACTTAAATACAAAGCAAATATGCTCTTGGTTTAAAAACGTGTAAAAATTCACATCCACTGGCTAACACAAGAGGTTTGTTTGAAAATGTTTTGTTCATTTATTGTTGTATTGATGCTGAAAAGAGGAAGGTAAGGTACCAGAGTTTTTCATTTAGTCACAGCACAAAACATTAAAAGGAGAAGTTACAGACAGGAAGAAAAAAACATTGTTTAAAGAAAGCACCTTTTTTTTCCCCTAAAATATTTTGGTCTTTACTGATGTCTTAAGATAATTAAAAAAAATAATAAACCAACTTACTTTAAAGTCCCTCTGCTTCTCAAAAACAGCAATGATAGGCTTATTAACCTCAGCAATGAGCTCATATCTCTCAGACTTCCACAGGTATTCAACACACAACTCCAGCTGCTCCACAAGAACACTCTGCAGTTCCACAAATACAAATAGTTCAGTGACTCAGCAGCTGGTGGCATTTAATTAACAGCAATGCGGCAAAAGGACATACCAACTATTACAATTTTGTTCTGTATCTTCTATATTACTGTTTATTTCAATGACGATGTTTAAACAGGTATTGCTGACCTAGCTCTTCTTTAGGTAAAAAAAAGCCCTGAAATAACAGTAATATGAAAATACTTGAATACTTGATATATAATCATAAAATGATTTGGGTTGGAAGGGACCCTAAAGGTCATCTAGTTTCAACTCCCCTGCCACAGGCAGGGACACCTCACACTAGATGAGGTTACTCAAAGCCCCATGAGGATGGGGCACCTCATTCAGAAGAACAGGTTTGCTTCATGGGCTCCCCCCTGCCCTAACTTCCAGCTCTCGTAATTAACATTCTGGTTAGCTAAACACCTATTCCTGCTATTTAGTACAACAGCTAGACATTTCACTCAAAAGCTGTGTGCCTTTTAATACCACCTGAAGTATGTTCTCACTATAATTTGTTGTAACAAGCACAGGCATTAATTAGAAATAACACTCTCCAATATAGAACCAGTATATAAATTGTAATGCTGCTAACCTCATTATAGGGAGTATCTTGCATCCCAGAGTCCTCCTTCATAGCACCTTCTTCTTTAATGTTGGGGGTAATGCTCAGAAAAGCAGGCCATCCCATGGAAAATAAGCCTTGAAGTGCAAGTCACAACAATGTCAATTAATGAGTGAATAACCTAATAATTCAAAAAGTTATTGGATGCCATTAAAAACAGAGAGATTTTATTTGACTGGATTAGTTACTGTTTTCACAGCCCAAGTGATGAGAAGCACAAATGGAACTGACTGAATTTATGGGACTATTACAAATTTTCTCTACGATATAAATCCACTTGTCCAGCCAAAGGGCAACTACAACATTTTCCTGATGCAATCTTATTCCTCCCTTGGCATTTTGGTTCCTTAGCTGTACAGTGCTGGCAGTCCTTGTAAAACTATACGCGTAACACTCATCTATACAGCAATTACTGTCACAGGCTGAAGCCAGACAACTTACACTCATGAAACCAGCGCTGTGACTCTTGGCCTGACCTGCCTTGATGCTACCTGCTGGGACCTGCACTCGTCCCACCCATCAGTTTCCTAAGCGAGAGGGGCACAGTTTCTGAGGAACTCTTGTGGAAAGCCCAGTCTGGTAGCAGAAGCTACTGATGGGAAGGTTCACAAGGATTAAAACCAAGATTACATTTAATATTTGCTAAGCTGCTGCCTTAGTGCAATGGTTGCAGAAAGAACAACTTACATAGACATTGCACATTACGGATCTGGCAGTGCCTGACCTGCAAAGATTCTACTACCACTCTTGAATGGCAAAAAGTAAACTTTTCAGTGGAGGCGACAAACTCCTGATGTGGTTCATGATGTCCAATTTAAAAGTAGGAAAATGCTAGTAAAGCACAATTAAAAAGCTAATCTTCACACATTGAGACAGAGGGGTTCCTTCTCATCTGCCAAGCTTTGAAAATCATTTAAACATAGGTTTAAAACAACCCAGGAGTTCCTCACTCCGCATACTGTGATCTGTTATTCATGCAAAGTATTTACCGCTAGTGAACCATCTCTGAAATATTGCTCTTCACAGAAAACTTCCTTCTAAAAGGATGCATTTTTTCATCTCATCCACAGACACTTCCAAGTATATCAGAGAACCATGGTCTTTCCAAAACTAAGAGCTTTCTCTTCCCCAGATATTTGCCTTTGCCCCCCAGAAATTACTAAAATATCTCATGCCGAGAACTACTTTGAAATACACATTTCATAAACTAAATAACCACTGGCACAGAAGCATTTAATAATATAAGCCTGCACTTTATTTCTCTAATAAGCATCACAGATTTAAAAAAAAAGAAAGAAAGAAAGAAAAATCTTTATCTATGCTAAGTTACATATGGATAACCAGACATTAATTCTGCCCCTGTGCCCCCCCAGCTTTGGCTAGCCAAGGAATTGGATGTGGATTTGCATGCTAAACACCAATTGACCTGAAAGGGATTGCTGCTACTGCTGATGATAATGAAGAGCAGACTGCTCTCTTGCTGAAAAGCCCTTAACCAGAGACATTCTGAGCAATTCATCAAACCAGCCAAAGAGCATCAGGAAAGTAACATATAAGGTTTCCAACATCACTTGCTTGCTATTACAGCCATCAACATGCACTATCGATGTTTTTGCTTTGGTAGATATTTTTCCAGATAACTGGAGAACAGTAATTTGATTCCCTAATTATGTTATTTGACCCATAAACAGGCACGGTTAGAGCACTCACTTCCTCCATTGTGAGTTGTTAGTAACACATTACTATCAGAGACTTGACCATCTTCCAGGAGCATACGTGAGGTACAAATCTTTTCCATTTTCCAGTAACCTATGATAGTGTAAGATGGTATTAGTACACTGCTACTGGTATGTGTTAATACATGCATATTTAATAACAACAGACTAACAAGTGAAGCATTCTCTTTTAGCACTAGCTTACTAAACATTTAATTAACCCTCTTTACACAAAACACACACTTTCACTGTTCCAGTGCTAATAACTAGCATTTACAATATATTTAAAAAATAAAATATTTGGGAAGAATTCAAGCAAATTTAAGAATACTTTATATATAAGAAAGCAAAGCAGGACAGCCAAAAATTATTTTCAACAATAATGTTTATAGATACATAGTTGGTGTAGAATATGTCGATCTTACCCTTTCTTTTCAGGTACTCCGCAATGAGAGCAGCAATATGAATATAGCACATAGCAGCCTGTAATGAGAGACCAAGACACACACACGTTAAAGTACACACTTACAGAACATATGTGATAAGAAGCACATGCTTTTCAAGTCATGCTGCAGAAAAGGGAAGACAAAATTAATAAAACCATGTAAGAAACTAAAGGATTAAATGATGAAATCTTTCTTACTTGTTAATTTCACTAGATGTCTCAGGTAAAAGCATAGATTTGCTCAAGAAAACCATTAAGATTACTTAGTAAATAAGATATTCCTGCGTTATACACTGGAGTTTTGCATCACCCATTTAGTTTTTTGATGAGAAGGACAAAGTGTTATGAACGAAGCTCCTCTCCTATGCGGTAGTGAGGGAGAAGAAAATCCTTTATGTAAGTTATGCCCTGTTCATAACTTCATCTACACTGCACCTACTCTGACAGGTAGGGTTAAGCAGCAGAGATGCTAATGTGATACTGACCACAGCTTCCCGTCAGACATTTTCAAGTCTCACTCAAGCACATATCAGGTAGTCAGAATTAGACAAACTGGGATAATGAGCGCATGGCATCTCTAGGTCTTTTTCAGACCTGTCTCCCTCTAATTTCAAGTATATGAGAGAGGCTGTATGTTTCTCTTAGATCACTATTGCTGTCTGTCTTTCAGAGCCCCTTTCATCAGAACATCTCAGCCTAAAGACAAATGGATTTCCTATTCATTTATTTACATTACCTCTGATAAATCTCCATTTCTTGCGTGAATCTT
Source organism: Limosa lapponica baueri (assembly GCA_002844005.1). NCBI lineage: Eukaryota > Metazoa > Chordata > Aves > Charadriiformes > Scolopacidae > Limosa > Limosa lapponica. Next base: position 2,215,391 of record KZ505665.1, on the reverse strand, counting down.
GGCCATGCTTTCAAGCCATGTCCTACGTAATTCAGGTGTGCTGGCATATGAATTTGCTAGGCTGTACTGTAGATCCACAAGCATCTCAGGGTCTTTTTCATGCTCCTTCATCTGAGCTGTGGCCATTAAAACTGTTCTGATGCGTTTGGTCAGATCCTTCACCTCTGCTGGGAAATTAACGTTCTTTGGGAAAGATAAGCAACACATCACTAAAACCATCCAAAGCACCACATGCAGAACCTCTGAACGAGCTAAAGTCCTGCTTATGGAAGACCTTCTTCCCCTTCCCTAATTCAGTAGACTTCAAAGCAGAGCCACAGTTCCACACTACGTACATGTTGTACACAAATCCTTGATGTTTTTTTACTGATGTGTCACAGCACCTGCCAGATATCCCAGTCAGTCAGCTGTACAACTGCCTGGGTGCAGCAACTCCACTGCAGTCAGCAAACAGAAACATTTGTTCCTCAGTTGCTTACTGGATCCAGAACTGCATTCTCCTCCACTTCCAGCTGACGAACAGCACCGTGCATGAGAGATAGTACTGCTTAACTACACTCACAGCACATTTCACCCCAGTGAATAAAGCACAACAGGCTGGCTCCTGGCCTTCTCACACTGCGCAAGATTAAAAGAGAGTCCTTGTATTACTCGTATCAGCTGCTCTCAACTCAGCTCTGCAGTTTCTCTTTTTCAGATGGGCAATGAAATACATTTCTATTTTCACACTTTTTTCCCCTTGTTCCCTTTGTTTAAAAGTGAAAACATCCAGAAAAATGAAGCAGAATTAAATCCTCCCGTCTCTATGTCACACAGAGATGAGTGTGTTACAGAAGCAGTGTACCTGACTGCAGTGCTGGGAAATCAAAGCTGGACTTTGGAAACAAATACAATTGTAACTGCATCTTACTTAATAAGACATCAAATTACTTATGCTAATTATCTACCAATTTGCTTATCCTAACTGATATGATTAGCCTCAGTGGAGATACCTAAAGTCACCTTCAGAGAACAAAAGCCAAAGTATAAAATTCAAAATGCATGTTGACAAATGTTTGGGACAGGAATTGTAAAAATTAAAAATTGGAATCCTTTTCCAATACTTTTAGTAGAGACATGAATATAATAGCAAAGGTAACTACTCTAATAGCTAAGTGCCTTTTTCCGGGGCCTAGCAAGCTGTTACAAAACCCAACAGCTCTGCATGTTTTTGCTACAGGTCTACTGAACAGAGTAAAGGGACAGTTTGTAGACTAAAAATTGTTTGTCAACTGCAATTGTGTTTCATTCGTCACAAGCATGATATCTTCTCTAATATCAGGTGAATGAACAAAATAAGCAGTGAATAACAAAGAATACAATTTTCAAATAAAAATCTCCTTTTATGTTTTAAAAATTATTTTCAATTATTAAGCTTCTGAGTCACAAACATTTTCATGGATTTCAGGCAGCCTGAAAAAGGCACACTATTAATGCATAAATCACTGTCTAATAAAAGCCAGCAATTTTATTCACTGAAACTTGCCCCTCTGAAATTGTTGACCTTTTGCAAGTGGTAGTGATTGACAAAAAGTGTTTCTTACTTTCATCTGCTTGTCTCCATTAGCAAAATTATTTATAATTGCAAGTGAATGCTGAAAACGAGATCCGCCAATCCCCGCATCCGCTATCAGCTGGCTCACTGCTTTGATGAGCTATATGGGGGGAGCAAACACAGGGTGCAATTAGCAAAGAAAATCAAAGTTCCTGAATAGTTTTTAATCTGTATTTTAATAGAACTTGATGTACCAGGCTAGCAGGGATGCACTTTTATACCTGTCTTAAAAAGATAACATACAAACGCAAGGACTGTGAGTAATCTTTCCAATGTTTGCAATTGCTCGTATATTGCAGCTTAAGCACGTTGTTACTGGACTTTACATTTCTGTTACTATACCATCAGATTCTGTTTAGTTCCTTCATTAGCTATGTTCTCACTGCTGTAAGCAATGCACGTGAATTAAGAATAGCCATTTCTTTGGCTATTTATTGGCTGTGTGGCTACATTCACAGCTGCTGTCTCTCCTTGGAACAGAGCCGGGCAGCCCAGGAACAGCAGAGAATCCGGCCCAATGTCTTCACACTTGGCAGGAAAATCGAGCTGCCACAGAGAATAGCTTGTCTGAGGACTCCAAAAGAATTACTATGCTATAATGTATAAAAATAATAATGATAAAAACCAATGCACATAAGCTAAATACTGATGATCTCACGCTTCACTTACCTGTAGATGGGATCTGACTATTGATTTCTGCTTGTTAAATTCAAAGTTCTTTCTCATGAAAAAATAAAGAAGAGCAGATGCTTCTGTCTGAGTCGAACGTGACCTATGGTTACAACACTTCAGGATTTCATAGCAGAGTGAACCGCAAAGATCTGCTTGTCCTTGGAAGAATGCTGATGGGAACTATTGAAAAAAATGCATGAATACTCTCAGGCCTTGGTACAGTTATTCTGAGTCAACACTTCTTTCTGGTAAACTTCAGTAAAAACAACTCTCTCTCCCATATTCATTGACACCAGGTTTTATTGAAAAAATTACCCACTGGCTAAACATAAGCCCGTGTGCAAATTAAAATTAAGTAAAAACTGCACATCGGTTTTCATACAAACACCGTATGCAACACCACAATCAAACTGGCCACCAGGAAGCCCAGGCAGGAGCTGGGCACAGCAAGCATAAAAGCAGAGCAGCCTCTCTGCAAGGAATGCAGAACAGCTACCCAGGCAAAGCGCGTGTGGGCTTCTGCGCTGCTACAAGAGCTGCTCAGGAGAAAGAAAATACTTTGAGTAGCTAAGTCAGCAAACTTCCAGCGGTCAAGGGTCTGAACAGCAGGAGACAACAGAGAGCGAAGGATGGCCAGCCTTGCTTACTCTTACTTCCCCATAGCAATTGTTACCTGTGTGCTATACATTCTGGTTAGTTTTAAGGGGATCTCATCTAAGTCTATGACTTGGAAATTGTGCAGCCTTTGCAGAAGGCACAGTAAAGCCTTTGCAAAAGATCACACAAACATGTGATCATGTCACATGATCATTTATATATGTGCAATGCAAGCAAATAAACAATTTGACACATGAGCATGTTTTTGTCCAAAACCCTCTTCTCTACTGGAAACAAGTTATTTGTAAAACTCTGTTAGTTTGGATGAACTTTTGGTGAAGGGTATGGAATACTCTCCTGCAAGATCCTCTGGAGACAGCTGTAATCATTCACTGCTGGATTCTGCAACCCAGGCATCTGCCATGAAGACTATGTACCTCTAGAGTTTCAAGCTTTCTTCCACGGGTGGTAAAAACATGAAAGCCAATGACATAGCCAGATACCCCAAACCTGGACGTTACTTATCTATTTACCTTACAAGTTTCACTTCCTTAGTAAATTTTTCATTTTCCAAAATAGAACAAATTTTTCAGATATTTTGAACTTCTCTCTCTTAATCAGCAATAAATAAAAAGATCTTTTTCAGGAATAAGCATTAATACACTGAAGTTCAAAACTCTTTCGAAGCACCTGATTGTCCTCAAGCTGCACTTGCTGCAACATTAATAGGTCAGACTGAGAAAATAAAACCATAGTTACCTTGGCTACAAACAGCCGTAGGGCAGCAAAGACGTGCTTGAGAGCTGCTGCTGACTGGTTGATTTGCAAAAAGAGCATGTGTGTGTCAAAGACTTTCTTCATCAATGCATTCTGGCAATCAGATTGCTGGAGCTGCCTCTGAAAAGTTCACAGACAAGACAGGACGTTCCGGTTATTAAAGTGAATAAACAGAAGAAGGATCTGCTGGACTTTACATTGGAGTGTTCCTAGGGAGATGCTTTCTTCATCGTAAAACCTCTGTGGATAAGACATTCCCAGCTTGCTGCAGACTCCTTTTACATGGCAGTTTTTCAAGGACAGCACTTTCCTGTGCTTGTACTCCTACTTACGGATGGTATACACTAGATTTAAGGGCTAGGGTAGCAGGAAGGAGATACTAAATCTAGAAGGAGCTGCCTGCTGTATTGTGGCTGTGAGATCTTCAGCAAGTCATCTGGGCCAATACTGATAGAGCAATTTTTGAAGACGTACAGAATCCACCTGAGGACTTGAAGAGATATAGATGATAAACAGTTCAGAAATCTTTTGTCTACAACCTCTGAAATCTAGTGGGATAAGCATGACTCAGATAAGGTGACGTATTAGTAAACGCACCACACTGTAATGCAGCTCAGGGCTGTACATAGCCCTGGACACCTAGGATACTGCTCTTCCACATACTTCTATTCAGTTTGGGCACTGTGAGTCAATTTCTTCATAAAATACCTTCACTGAGGACTGGAATATCTTATTTCCCTATCCTGCTGTCTCAGGCTCTTCAGGTTTTCTGTGTGCCTGCTCCACCAGCCCTTCCTTCCACCACATATCCCACATGGCACCCGTTCAAGCAGAAAATGAAACAGCAAAACGTACCTGGTGATTCAGAGTGTAGAGACACAAGAGGTCAAGGATCGTGAGGGAAACTTCTGTAGCGATGTTTGCCTCTGTGTCTACATACTGTACAATGTCCGTCTCGTTGGAGCTGCCTGCAACATACAAAAGGCAAGATGACCAACAATCTTCTGACTGTAGTTAAAGATGATGCAATCTGGTCATTAAGTCTCAGCACAGGAGAGATGGGTTCCTAACTGTACATTTAACCAAAGGGGTATTTTGAAGAAAACTGTTCACAGGAGATGAAAGGGGAGGGAATTTTAGACAACTTTTACCAGCTGCACCAGTGATGTAAGTATATTCTTTCATTGTTTCTGCTTGTCCTCAAAGGAGGAGAGAAACTTAATTGGAAAGTGGGATAGATGATTTTGATCTCATCATTTAAAGAACCTTCTGTCATGAAAAGGTCACATTTTTTGCTAGGTCTAATAAATGTAATATTTCAGTCAGTGTAATCTGCTTGTACAGCAAGGTACATAATCATAGATGCAAGAGATGCTGTGAAGGGGGGAATAACTTGTCATTAAAGCTATTTAAATGTGTCAGGTTATTGTAATTAATTTTGTTTCCAAATGACCTTTGACCAAATTTAAGCTCAGATTTCATAGTCTCCTGAAAAAAAAACTCAGAGTCAGCGGCTCTATTCATTTTTAGGCTCTTCTTTTCAGGCTGTCTTACACTGGCACTCATGAAAATGGATTTAATCGTACAGAACCTGACCCAAAGCCCATAGAATTCCAGAGGGAAGTAAACATTTTCTTGTACTTACTTGCAGTGCTGCTGTCTATCATCTGCAAGAGTTTGGGGTTAGAAAGTGCATTTTTGCCACGGATTATTGGTAACGTTTGAGATCTGTGATGCTTGTGGCCATCATGACTAGAAGTAGAATGCATCCTGAAATTGAAAGGTATCATTAAAAAACAAAAACAAAGAATAAACTATCATGCCTACACAGAATTTTTTCCTGTCAGTTAGAATTTTCTGCAGTACTTCTCAAAGGCCAAGTTAAACAAACTGATGGCAAATTTTTCAGAGAAAGAAAGATGAAGAAGAAAGTCAGTGAGGTGGACAAGGCAAACAGATGTGCTGTGATTTCTTGAGATCACAGGAGACAAAGCACTCATCGGCCATTGAAAAAAGCATCAGCTTAAATAGCTGGCTAATGTTTAGAAAACTGCCTTTGGGTAAAGAGAACTGAGATGAGTTCTGTTAACTCAGAATACAAGAAAAATGTATCCTGCTCATGAAAGAACTAACGCAGCTTCTGTAAGGGGAAAAAAATGGTGACAAACTGACAATGACAGTAAAAACACATGCATGCATATGTGTGTGTTCCTTTAACCCTCTTTGATGCTGCCAAACCCATCGTTAATTTATAATGAGAAGCTTAGAACTAAAATACCAATGCATATCATAATTTTTGTTAATATTTTGAATTTGTAACCACTATAGAACTTGGAAAGATTTAACATCTCTCAAAATTTAGGTCACTTATTAAAATATACTTTTATTTAATTTCTTTAAAAAAAGTAGCTTTCTAAATTTGCATAATTTAAAAATATTCTAGGACAGAATTACTTCCTACACCTAGCTAAACCCTTTTTTATCTTGGCTATTTTTTTTACAAAAATAATTTAGAAGATTAACATTTCAGATTTTAAAAAAGGAGGAGTTCCCAACACAGGTAGGGAATTAATTGTCAGACTTTTTCCCATCAATGTGATAGTCTTTCATTAAAGGTCACAGTGGAAGGATTTGGGTGGACATCCTGGCAAACTAATGGATTTAGAACATGTGGAAATTTAATCTCAAGGGGGTTTTTTATGGGTTTTTTTTTTGGGGTGTGGGGGGTGGAAAGTCTGGTTTCATATGAACATTTCAGCAAACAGAAATACATAAATGTAAGTGCAAGTTAGAGCTGATCATGAGCAATACTTAACTCTCAACTCATCATCAAAGAATACTCTATGTAACAAGAGGCCAAACAAATAGCCATTTGGACAACAAAGTGAGGGGGTAACATGTGAAGGCCCTGGAGACAGCAGAAATGTGACTTAATTTTCTGGATTGCCATCATGTTGATTCATCTGCAAAATGCAACAAAACAACAGCCTAAAGGCTGCTTCTCAGTTCCAGCCGGGGTAATGAAATCAGTGCTGCTTCTTGAAAACTGCACACTTGAGGAACAAAGAAAGACATGTGGCAGAGAAAGCAACTTTTCCCCTGCTTTGTTCCATTCCAAGATACGTGCATATAATTGTGAGCATATTCTAGCTGTACGTAAATGAGAAAAGTCAATGATCCAAGCTCATAAGGAAGGGCGACTTTCTCACCATGCTCTTAGATACAAGCACAAGACGCATAGAGTAAAAAGTTTGCTTTCTCTCTAGAGTTTTACATTATCATGAAAAAGATCCCACTTAGCCCTAAAAGGATCAAAAAGATTATTAAAGATCTGCTGCACTTGCTGCTTGTTACTACACAGTCCATGAAAATGATTAAATCTTGCAATGTTTAGACTAAGAAGATGGAGAGAAAAAAGTCTAGGAAAGAAAGATTCTGTAACTAGCAACATGGACATTACCGTACAGGATTATGTTACACTCAGCAGCATGGAAGTAAGAATACGGGTGTCAAGCAAACCTACTCTGAAGTTTGATTTTGTGTTGCTACATACTTCCCCCTCTGCAACCCCGGGTTACTGGGGAGAAATGAATCCCACAAGGCTGTAAGTGCATCCATATTTACCCCTAAAGCAGAAGGATTCCACGAAACCACAAGGTTGCAGACCTATGAGAACTCCTTCAGGTTGGGGAAAACTGTGGATTATCTTTCAGATAGGGATCTGAGCTGAAAAGAACAGCTACTGTTTCCGCAATACTTAACAATATTGACAGTAACTAAGGATTCTTCTGAACATAACATTTTAAACAACAGCTTATAAGTCAAGGTGAATTTAAAGGCACCCAATTCTTTTACAGTTTATGGCTTTGTGGGCTCTAAAATGTGTCACATGTTGTGTCAACCTCTTTTCAGTCAACACCGTGACAGTGAACAAGGGCTGGAGGATGACAACAAAGATTGTGGTTTTACAGGATTTAATAATACAACGTGTCATTACCATTGTGAGAGCAGACCCGATGCCTGGCCAGAGGAGTTTGAACCTTTAAGGGTTCCATTATTCTGTGTGGCCTGAACAAACTTAAAAGCAGCAGCAATTTTCCTGTTAAGAGAAAAAAAACTGTTAATCTGTTACGGAACGTGACATTGATTTCGCCATGCCTCTGAAGAATAAATTCAGGCCTGACAAAACCTGCCACGGGGCATGAACTGGTTCATCTGGTGACCTTTCGTTTTTCCACAGTATGACATATAGACAGTTCACAGTGGCAACATTTAATTTAAAATGAAACATCAACTGAGACAAAGTGTGCATTTCACATTTCACAGCTGGAAGACAGTCTCATGCTTTTTCAGAAAACGGGTAGAGACAGAAGATTTTTTTTATTGCTGTGGAACATTTACCTATGCCCATTAAAACTATTCTTTCCATTATATGGATGGAAAATAAAGTGTTTAAGTTCCTTTGTTATACACATGCACAGAAATACAGTTGAGAATAGCCCAGTATTTTGAGTTGTAAATGCAGTAGTGTTATCATATCATCAAATGCTATTAATCTTTTACACCAGGTTTGTACTCAGATGTCCAGAACATGTTACCATCATGGTAACATTGTTTGCATTAAAGAAAAAATGAAGCATACATTGGCTTCACTATGTCAGACTGCTGCTTTCAGGAGAAAAGCTGATAGATACACTGTTAACCACATTTAAGCCTAATGTAACGCAGTAATATTTAAATACTGTAACATACAGTCTATAACTAGATAATTACCTTACAATATTGCGTTTTCCTAGATACCTGAAATTTTGCAGACAAACCCTGAAAGATAAAACAACACATTTTATGTCTATTAATGTCTTCCTAATTATGAAAAAATCCTGAATCTTAGTGCCTCAAAGAGGCTTGTCGCATATGCCCCTCCTAGTAAGCAAACAGAATAGAACACAGCAGTTCCCAGTCTGGGGATGCACAAGATGTCGCACCACTTCCCACACCCTCGTTCCCTTTCTCCATGGTTGAAGATTCCTGCTTGGTGAGGAGGCAAAGTCAAAGGCAAAGACTTGGCTGCAAAAGCATTGCTTCTTCATCAACTGAAGTTAAATAATTCACATCTCATTTACGAGATGGTGAGGAAATCCATACTACCTGCATGGATTCTGCAGACATGCACGACTGGATTGAGCAAACCACCTCGGAGATGTGAAAAGCAGGTAATTTTGCATTGCATGGCTTTTCTTATGGTTTGGAATTTTTGGGGAGCTAAATACTTTTCTCAAGGAAAGAACAGAATCTCAACCTCAAATATGGAAACTACTATGAAAATCTTTTATAGGAGGAATACCCGAGCACTATGCCTCCTGTTCATGGAAATGACCAACATATTGAAGGATAAGGATTTTACTAGTAATGTCTCATTACGATTTTGGAAGATTATGGCAAAATAATCTAAGATATAAGAGCTATTCTCAGCCTACTCCACTAAGAGGACAAACCCAAAGAGAAATTATTTGCAGCAGTCACTTTAGAACATAATAATTTAACATAAAAGCAACCAATCACAAAGTGAACTTACTCTAAAATGCTGAAAAAGTCTGTTATTTCTGAGAATGGTGCTCGCAACCAGTAAGAAATCAGTGCATCTAAAGGAAGAGATTAAAATATATTATGTATCTGTTACAGGAAATTAAACTTGACCCAAAGCCTGTAAAATACACTGATAATTGTTCTAAGTTAATTTTTGTTTGGATTCAGCATTCACAATATTTTACAATAACATAAATCAGGTAGTGAGCACACAGTTTCTTACCTTCCGAAATGGTTTTCATAATGTGAAGGAAACACATAAGAAGGCTTCTAGTTTCAGCTTGATCCAACTTGTCAAAACGAAGAGTTGATCCAATCAAAGACAAAGGTCTCATGATCTGTTGAGTTGACAGCAAAGGGCCTTGTTAAGTATAGTGACAGGTTTCCACCTCTAGTAACCGTTTCCAACATTTGCACATGTACCTTTTCACACGTGTCAGTTCTCTCACTGTTTTTTTCATTGGTACTTGGGTTAGATTCAAGACTTGCTAAGGAAGCTCTGGAGTCAGCATGGTTTGCTGCAGAGATAGCTATTGATGAAAAGGCTGTAAATGAAAGTCATAGCAAACATGCTAAACTAAACATTTATGGAGACAAAAACTAACAAGAAAAATGGAAAACTTAAAATGTGTCACATGCTGGATTGACATCAGTGCTTTGAACTTCCAATAGCAAAGCTATTGATGCTAATGATATTGATATGTTTAGTACTGAAAACATGCAACAAGTTGAAGTAAAATGATTCAGTTTGCCATTGAATAATGGCACTAAATTGGCCTGCTGCATTCCATAAGGCCTGACCTAAACAACAAAAATCAGTGGAAAGATGCCCATGCACTTCCCTGAATTTTGAAATGGAGGTTTGGAGGAAGTGAAGAACATAAGTTGTTTTTCTACCTTTCCATTAAGTCTGGTAAAACTAATAATACTTGCCTCCAGGAGACTTCAGGAGTTTTCAGGAGAAACCTTGGAACTATTCTTAAGTCAGGCAGAGACTACAAGAATGAACTCAGGCACAGGGATTTGTGATAGCCTGAATACTGGCATCGTTCCAAAGCAGGAGAGTGAGTGAAGCAGTGGAAGAAGAGTGGCTTCACAAGAGAAATAAAAATCAACCATAAACACCCAAAGGGAAGAGAAACATTGCATACCATGTTTCCCTGAATATTACATAAAGTGGGTTAATGATATCCTTTATGAATACAAAGCAGAAAGCACGATGGTTTGAGATACACAGAAATCTACCTGTGTGCGTGTTCAATCTTTAATTTATACCTGCTATAGAGTTCAGAACATCTTTGGAAAAGGACGTGTCCACAGAGTTTGCATGTTTCATTGCTGTCTGGCTCTGAAATCCTCCGGCTGTGCTCAAGTCATCCCTAGATCCCTGTATTTTGAAAGAAACAGAACAAACTCCTGTAAATTATATCACTCATAACTTTCATAATGACAGCACACCAGACAGGCTTTTCTTAGACACTGAGCCTGAAAACCTACTTTCAGTTGCTTAGACATGACAGCCTTAAAAGATCAAGGCTCACCATAATATGCCAAATAGTTACCTGCAATATAAAACCCTCTCATAATTGAAGTTGAAAAGGACATATCAAGTGTAACACTGTTTGCTCCTTAAACACTAGCACAGCATTGGGAAAGGAGCATTACCGGCTGTCAGCAATGATCAGATGAAACAGGCTCTTTTGCTGGAAGGACTGAAAAACACAGGGCCCCTGCAGAAACCTGTTTCTAGTTTTTAAAGCAGGGCTATGATTATAACACATCTAATCTTTTAAGAAATAAACAAACATGCTCCTCCACATGCGCAGTTTATACGGATTTTCTGTGGTGGTAACGCTGTTTTAGGATGTTTCTGTACCCATCCCCTCCTTCAGCTACTTGTGTGCATTCCCTCTGCCTCCTGGTTTGGCTCATGGTCTCTCTGTTGTACCAGTGAAACTGCCTGTGGGTGCATGACGTAACCCTGCAAAGAATCTGTGGGTGATGGGAGATTTTCCTGACAACAGTGTCTCCCAGCCACCAGCCAAGGGACTTGTCTGAGGACAGGGTTCTCAGCCCCCAGCCCGTGGCACCAGGGCAGATGTACCGGACCAACTGACTGCGGCTACAAACCTCTACCTTTGAGTTTCCAGCCCTAGGACTGCCAGTGTCCTGGGTCTGTTCCATACTCACAGTCTGTACCCTGCCAGTACAGACTCCCAGGGCCCTGCAACTGCTCCGCAAATCGAGACCTTCCAAATTAAACACAGTGGATGCAAACAAATCAGCATTTTCAGAACTGCACTTAGTTAGCTAATTTGTGACCAGCATAAACTTGGACGTCTTCCCACCAGATTGACGGGGTCAGACCTCAGTTTGATCATTTCAGTGTTCTGAAAAATCACATGAATTACCTGATTGGAAGTATTGATATTGAAAAGGAACATATCCTTCATGTAAATCCTTGGCATATTGTCCAAAAGCATTCCATAAAGTGGCATGTACAGGTTTGCTATTTGTGCCTGCTTTGCCTAAAAAATAAAAGATACAAAATATTCCTGAAGAAATTAATTAAGGTATACTAGCAGCTAAGGAAGTTTCATACATGTTTAGCTACTGTATAAACAAGCAAATAAAAAAGTTTCTTTACCGGCTCTGCGTATCGATCATCAAATGAATGCTTTGCCATTAAGTTTTTAAGCACAGCCAAAGCTAAGTGCCTAATATCCTGGTCTTCTTGCAAGGCAAAGCCAACCTCTCGCAGCAGGACTCCAATTAGAAAATGTTTACGGCAAAATTCATTGGTCAATGTGTACTCTGGAATATCTTGGAACAGAACGGACAAGAATGCTTAAATTATTATATAGGTTACCTAACACCACCACCACCCATTTGCCAAATTTTCAGTAACTTTCATTGATTTAATCCACTGTTAAACCTTAATTTCCTGATCTGACCACTCCATTTTGCTCCCTCACTTGCTAAAATGAATGAATCTACTATTATTTCTCAAAATCATGCAGTTTTTACAATTTAATAATAAAAGACAATTTATATACACATTCCCACATAAGAATCTCAAATGTTTTGCACATAATAAGACTATTCACTTCTTTAAGGCATAGAGTCCAAATTGTTGTTCCTATATTCTAGCTAGAAAAGATCTAAACCACAGAGATCCAGGTTAATTCCACTTTTGAAAATGGTAAATAGCTTTCACCTAAATTTGCCACAGCTCAGTGCCAACAAAGTAAATCTTAAAACCCTTGATGCACAATTCTGCTTACTCCTTACACACTCATTTTGTTCATACCTGATGTTCGATACTCCTGTGTTGATTCTGAAGGCGTCACAGGGTCTTCATTTTTCATAAATATGAAACAAAAATAGGCACAAACAATGCATATTTTTTACTTATTAAGTGTAAAAGTCATATTTGCTTCATTTGGTGTTTTTTTTTTTTTTTTTTAAAATTTGACTCAAATTTGAACGAAACAGCTTCTACTGCTAAAGAAAGCTGAGTTTCAGAACTGAACGAATTTTTTGGTGCTGAGAACTGAAGCAAAAAGGAGAGAAGGGCCCATAGTTTGAGATGCTGCACTGAAAGATGATTCGGCCTTCCACTGGAAGATACCTTCCACTCTCAGAAGCTTAAAGGACCACATCCCAGGTGAACTCCCCAGAGTCCGTGGAAAACTGTCAGAACTGGGAACTTTGCCCAGCGCCTTTGAAACCAATAGGAAAAGCACCCAGCACTGGGCATTGGCCACAAAGATAGGTTTGAAATAACAGATTTCAATGCACAGATGGGACACACGGGTGGCTGCTGGCTTTGGGGCATGGGCAGGGTGGATTTCCCTCCTGTGGTAGAGCACAGGCAAAATCTGTTCATGCTTCTCTGCAAAACATGGGTTACACACAGTATCCCCTGCCTTGAGAAGCAGCTCAGGAGGCATTTCTAGCAGATTCTGAAATAGGCCTCTCTTGCCTCACTGCTCCAGGTAAAACACTGCCGTATGTGGTGACCGTGTAAAATTCAGGATTGCCAGAGGCCAAGAAAGTAAATGCAGTTGGGAGAAAAGGGCTACTGCATGCATGGGACCTGCCTGCCAGCCCTAGAGGCACTCTGGAAGCAAAAGTACCAATGGCTTATTATCTGAGAGATGGATGTTTCCAAACTCCTGCTGCATGTGCAGTTCAGATCTTCCCTACGAAGGAGGGGCTGTCACATGGACAAGTCACACTCCCAACAGCAGCAGGAAAGCCTGTTCCCAAATATTTAAGAGTTTCACAGTGCCCTTATCGCTACCTCAGCTTCTTCCCCTTCCTGTCATACCTGTTCAACTCCTTCCCTAGCTCACCACCTCCCAAGGCTACTGCAGCTTTAGTAATTAATCCTCAGAAATAGTCCAGTTCATTTGTCTCAAAACTTCCAGTGAAATAGTCACCTCCCACCAGCTAGGTGGGCTGCCAGGGGTTGCATTTATTTAAAGGCATTCAGAAATTATGTCATTTTTTTTTACACTGCTCAAGTACCACACCTGAAAAACCACTTGGGGCTTCTGTGCCCGATATGCAGACACAATACTTCAGAGAGTTAATTGTTACCTGCTCTTTGAACCTTCTGATAATTTGCCATTGTACAGAAACCCTTTCAGGGTGGCACCTTACCAGGAATGTTTGAAGACCGTATGGGCAGGCACAGAGGGATAAAGTGCTCATGGTGACAGACTTCTTGGAGAAAGTCAAATTTGAACTGATGTAAAGTCTGAAAATCACAACAGGCAATGGCTCAGTTCACATTAAACCAGGGAAAATGGTAAGACAGAGCTGCGCTACTATCTACCTCTACCTCAAAATTCATACCCACACCCAAGAATGAAACCTTATGTCTTGTTATGCCAAGCTGCATGAATAACAAACATTTAGGTTTCATCTCTGATATCAAATGAACTTGTAACAGTCAAACAAGCTTTCTGGATTCTTCAACTCTGATTTTCCATTGAAGATGTACTGATAAATATAAGCTTGATCCAAGCTAAATATTTAAGGTATATTTAAAGCTACACTCTGTCTTTCGATGGTATATACTATAGCATATAATCATAATTAAGTTATCTTCTCCAGTTCACACAAATTTGAGACTGTTGTAATTATCATGCCTTTCTTTTTTTCACGCCCCCCCCACCCCTTCTTTTTTTGGTCAACCAAATACAAAGTTTCAGCCACACAGATCAGATCCAAAATTTATTGACAGTGGTGGAAACTTCCTCTATTGAGGCCAGCGAGTTGCAGCTCTGAAGGATTTGGGTATTATATAACTTTGGTACTATTTCCTTAATATCTCCCTCCCAAGAAGCCATCCATGAGCTTTTGTGGAGCCTTGCAATTACCTCAAGAATTTATCATTCCCACTATAATTATGTGCCACTGAGGTATAAAGATAATACATGACATCCAGTAATAAATTTTTATTTCCATCTTCTCAGCAGCAGAAAGCAGTCATTCAATACAACCAATACGACACTGCATCAATCTAGGTCAAATGCTTCCCCAGCATTAGAAAGCACTTGTAAAAGGTCTTTTATTTGCCCTGTGTTTAAGTCTGCCATTCCCTAAAATTAATTTATAGCATTTCTGCTGCCACCATCAAGGTAGGATACCAGGAACACGCACTATTCAGAGTCTACTGAGTAATGGATGGTGGGGAAATTTTTCCCTGAAATGTTTTATTGCACCGTAGTACCTTGTCAGGAAAACAGCTGGACATGCAATTCAGGGTCTAATGGCAAATACAGAAATGAAGCACCTGAAATGTGTTTCCCAAGAGTAACTGTGACATTTTGAGGGAACACAACAATGAACTGAATTCTAATGAGGCATTTCAACTTTTGAATAAATATTTCTCAAAACAATGTTTAAATGTCAAAATCTGGAATACTGCGAGGGATATTTCTGTGGAACAGAAATGATGGTCCCTTCACTCACAATCACAATAAATTCAAACTGCAATGTTATAGACTGATACACCCACAAACTATTTATTCAAGCAGCAATACACATTGTTAAATTTTCTGATGGGAAAGGTCAGATTGCAGTATCACCCTTTTGATATATAAACAATCCAGCTAAAGCAGCAAAAGACACACAGAAAGAAATCCTGCAGCACGTTTAAATGAAAGCCTCTTGCTTAGGTGTCTGACTGAAGATGAAAACAACGCAAGGCCTCTCTCTCCTTTAGGTCAGAAATCTCTGATTTTTATTTTGTGGCTATTGTTTTCAAGTTCTGCAAAGCCTGCTCCAGTGGTACATCTGTCTCAGCTCCACAGTGATTCTGCTTCCACACATCCTGGCAGATGGCCCTGGAGGGATGCTGAGGGGCTGGACACGCTCACGCACTTACTGTCAAGTAGGTGCTAAGTTCTGCTCTGCACACTGACTAATCCCAGACTTTTCCACTGGCCGTTAATTGGCTTTTTTAATTAAACATCTGTTTCTGTGGTTGAATGTACTTAGGGAAGCTTGAAATGTGGAAACAATTTTCAGATTGCATAATATTATTTTCAGAATGATAGACTTCAGGCTATGACATTAATACCAAGAAACTCCATTCTACATCTGTTCCAGAGATGAGGTGAAAGCCCCGAGTGCAGCATGAAGCTGGTTTCACTAAAAAGCAAAACAGACCTGGAGTAATCTCACTCATTACCTACAAATGCCCAGATCACCACTAAAGAATTATAAAAAGTTAATGGACAAAAGTTTTGTAAGCTTTTTCGGGAAAGATGAGTCATTCAAAGTGTATATCTTGAATACATTGTTATCTACCATCTTATATGCTCTGATATGATAGCTCAGAAACCCAGTCATGAAAGAGAAAAAGCCTGTGACTCATCCTGATGGATGAAGAGTAAAGGAGTCAAGCTGAATAATTCTGGGATCTCTCGCAGTTTGAAATTTTTTGTTCAAACTATATCACTGGCTATTAGAGGGATTATAGAAGAAATTCAGGCTGCAGGGAATTTTCCTCATAGCAAGCACAAACTAATTTGGAGCAGACTGGCTTTCTTGCATCATCAACGAGGTAAGAACACACCACTCATTCAAAGCAACTGAGATGTTACCTTCTCACTTGAATTTACACAATGGTAACCTGTTCATATGCTCTTACTTTAATCTCAAAGAAAATTACTGTCAATTGCTGCAGATATTTATAGACCAAACCACAAGTGTACTCTCCAAAGAATCAAAGCTTAAATTCAAGGAATTTCTGACTGGTCAGCTTTTTGCATACTTTGGTCTGAGCCGTCCTTGCAGCGTCTGCCTTCACAGGGTTCAGCGAGTAGTTGATTTGACACAGCTATTTACTCCCAGCAAAGGGGATACATGGCTTAAAACCAAGAGGTTTTAACGGATATTTACAGTAAATTTTTTCACTGACTTGAGTTCTGATCATGATGAAGCCATGGAATAGATCATAGTTTCAATATAAAAGTATTCTGCTTACAAGTCACTTCAGAAAAAAAAACAAAATACAACACCCCACCCCCCAAAAGAATCAAAACTATACCTTGCTATCTCCTGTTCCAAACATACTTATATAATTGTTGACAATCTTGAACAGAAATCCACGATCCATAAATGTAAAACAGCGCTAAGAAAGGGGGGGAAAAAAGAATTATTATTTTATAGCCAAAAAAGCAGTACATGACCTCACTTACCTGGCTGTTTGCCTTGTGTCACCTGTAACCTGATTCATTTGTGCAGGTGAAGTTAGTCTCATAGCAAGGCAAGGAAAACCAGGTGAATCTGGCTTGATATTTTAATATATTTTCAGTATTAAACTTTTCATTTTCACTGTGTCTACAGTCTAAATTAACTATCACAGCATACAGTGCACTAGGAGAAAGCTTATCTAATGGAAGTCATTAATGTACGGCAACGCTCACACACTAGAGGTGCTACGTGATGGGAGCTGACCTGAATATCTCCTTCAGTCACAGAGCGATGACTCTTGAGGAATCAATCCAGCTACAATACTTGCTGTCTATAAGCTACATTATCTCTCTGGGAGCAAATATGCCACTACATTAGTTTACGATGAGAACACTGCTCTTCCTGACTGATGAGGCTGAATAGCCAGAAAGTGTAAAGGTTTTTGAGGGCCTTGGTGCTACAGGTACTGACATTTTCTCCTTGCAGGGTCAGCCTACCAGCTAGGGAATGCCTAGGACTCCCCACCTCCTCCGGTGTTCCTGAACTCTGCAAAACTAGCAAAGCCCTGAGCTTTCTGCCACACAGCATTTAAACATGACTGCTGCAATCCCAGCCTGGAGAAAGCCGTATCATCTCTAACCTGTGTAATTCTTTCTGGCAGATGAGATTTGAAAAGAAATTAAAACCAGCCACATGCCATATCATATAATGCAACATTACCGTCTTCCCAGTTTGGCTGAGTAACACACAAAAATAGCATTCAAATCTGCAACACCTCCGTCAGTGCAACACCATTTAACTACCGACTGAACCCCTCCATTTATGCTGCTGCCTCAAACCAGCCTCATCTTCCAAATGATACAACACTACGGACAGATACACCTCAATGTCATTATGCCAACAGCAACTATAGCTTCTATATGGTATCAGCAACAGAGGCCGACACAGTGGACAGCAAGTTTATTATTTATTTCACCTATGTGTGAAAGGAGAAAAATCCACCTCCAGTTTGTGGTTGTTTTCCTTATAACCTCACAGGAACATTTTATTGCTGGAATACTGCTCTCTCCTAATGCTGTGCTTCAATTTGTGATAACAGATTTGAGCTTGGATTTCAGTGTGTACTATATACAATGTTCTGTACATCACTAATGTACATCACTTCATTAATGGAAAGGGGGGTGTGTGAGTGTCCAGTTTAAATCCAGATTAAGTATCTGGCCACACAACTTATTGAATGGCAATTTTCCCATGCTCCACAGCTAATTTAATGCTGGGAAAATAAGTGATTGAGAAATGTTAGGACAAAATGATAAAATGCAACTCCTTTTAGTGACTTTTTCAAATTGCATATATATTTCCTTTTATTTGGTAAATCAAAGAGCCTTACAGACTTAAAAAGTTAGGTTACAGTATTTCACATAGAACTTGCAATTTGCTCATTCTGGTTTGTAAAAGCTGCCCACTCCGTTGGAAATTAGAAAATATTAATCCACCCACAGTCATTCAGAGCTGTAGTATTTAAAGAAAAAATACCAGCTCAACTGTAACTACAGTTTCATTCCTTACCAAACTTTTTACCCATTTGAATGTAATGTAAGAATCTGCAAAATTTGAAAACTTGGGCTTTTTGAGAGAATAGATATAAATGAATCAGAATTGCTTTAAAGCAGACTGAGATAAAGCTTTTGCACTCTCAAAGACCCAAGGGCATAGAAAAACTGAACTATAGGTCAACACTAAACTTGGAAATTGAGTCATCATTCACTCAGAATTGGCTTTATTCCCTTTGACTAGACTAGAATAGTCACCAGTTTGCATTAAGTATGGGGAAATAAGCGCATATGCTGTAAGGACAAAACATCTCACCTTGAGAAATTTCGCAGTGCTGTAGTTTGCGTTCCTGGTTTCTTCAAGAGCATCTTTGTACTTCCAGACAACATGGTCTGCTACGACCATCACAAGTGTATCCAGCTCAGTTTGAAACGATTCTGGAAACCTTTGAGTTCGAGAAACCTAAGCAGGAAATAGATCATCATTTGAGAGTGAAAAACGTTGCACATTAAACCCGAAAATAAATTCAGGCCAAGAATAAAGACAATAAAACACAGGTCATTCAACACAGAACAAAAATATTCCCAGAGTTCCATGGATCTGTTCTGAGTATAAACACCCAAGGAAGAATCTGATCCACAGGCAAATGGGAAATCTTATCCTCAGATTCCAGCACAAGTATAGCAGGAGCATCTTTGATAATCAGGCAGAAAGAGGTCAAAGCACTGATCTCCAGCTATGTAAGGTTTTCTCAAAGCAAAGCAGAGTTTCTAGATCGTCTATTTGCTGTCTGGCATAATTACCTGTTGGGTAACCAGCACAAATTAGAGAATTCTCATTCCATTCTAGCCCACCCATTACAAAGTTGATGCAACTGTATTTTCAGCCCACAAGTTCTGTACAAGCAAGAATAGGTTTGAGCCTAGCAGGTAATATAATGTTTTTGTGGGTAAAAACAATATTTTACAAAGTTTAACAGTGTTTCCTTTTTTGACAAGTCAACAAGAAAAGTCCAGGTATGGGTATTTCCCAGGATTCTGTATTTTATATTTTCCATAAGAGACTTATTGCCTACTTAATTGAGATCACAAATATACTTACCTTTGTTTTGTTTGTATCAACCAAGTGCTGTGCCATTGATTTTAAGATAACTGCAAAGAAGAACCAGGAATGCTGTTCAAAAGAAGGAAAAAAGAGATTAGAAAAAATGATTATCTGATGAATACTTTACAGTGCATTACCATTCCTTATAGATGGATTGCATTTCTCAGTAATGCACAATGATAAACTCTACATGACCAATAAATAAAAGAGCCTAAGTGCCAGCTATTTGAGTAACACTGGATCATGTCCTTAAGAGAGCTGAAGCCATCTCAGGCACCTTCTCACTGTGGCTCTGTGCAGGCGCCTGCAAACACCACTCCTACAATCCTTCCCTTCCTGCTGAGCACCATCTTCATTGTTTGTAGGTACCTGGCAGAAATGTATCATGCAGAGAACCTCAGAGAACAGAACCTGAGAATAAACTGCTTTGTTACTTCCAGCAGATCGGTAATTTGGCCCAGAATAAAATGGTATTGTTTAAAAGATAAACTGAGTGGTTCTTCAAATACCATTTGTAATAGTAAACAAGTAGGATACAGATTAATATCTGTGTCCTCACATATCTCAGGAAAGATGATACATTTCACATATCTCAGGAGACACATGAAACAAATACACTCAAAAAGCTTACGAATTGCAAAAATAAAAACCCTAGCAAACCCAACCACAAGTACTTTTGCATGGCCCAGGTTTCCTGCAGGCCAGCTTTTCTTCTTTTTTCAGCCCATTTTTGCTATTCCAGTGGCTCCATGCAGGAAATAGGAACTGGTTCACTCTAAAGAGTTGGACATATTTTTGCCACTGGGAACTCCCGCGCTGGACTGGCTAGCTCCTATACCAGGCTCAGTGATGGGGCTTGCACATGTATGAATTTCTTAGACCCGATTTGACATGAGAAACCTCAGGAAACCTCAATCATTCTCATTTTGGTCACTGTAAATCAAAGGCAGCAGCTGAAATCAGATAAAAATGTCCTACTTAGAGATGAATATTCTCCCTGCATCTTCCAAAATAAAAATTAAAACAAAGTGTCCTAAAAGTAATTGCTCACATGATTATTGTGAGCAGTAGGTTTCCAACTCAGAGTGAGCTGTAACAGAAAGGAGGAATTTCATTATGCAAACCACGGCATTCTGAGAAATGTGTTATGCTGGGAAACTGTAGCAAGTCTGGTAAGTCTGTTCTGTTGAATCACTTCAGGATTTGATTTGTGCAAAGCTCATACAGGGAAAGAGGAGAGGAGAAAGAGATGTGACAAGTGAGTTTCAGGCAGAAAACCAGTAGTAAAACTACAAATGTGCTAATTCAAGCTATCATTCACCTTTAAAACCTGTTTCACTGTTACTTGGTCATTTAACTTCAGAAGACCAGTCATATTCTTGGCCAGCTCCTCATGGACAGTCCTTTCTTCAAATGATTTGGTCCTGAACACATACTGAAGAAGAGAGGAATAATAAAAATTATCAAAATGTACATCAAAGCAAATATAAAAAACCTCAGTAGGAGAAGATAAATTACTTATACGCCACTAACAGCTGACAATCTTTGCCACCAAAATATCCTGACTGACCAATACAGTCACATAAAGTTTAATTCCCCTAGCAGTAACGGCACAACATTGCTCTCCTACAAAATCCCAGTTTTAAACACAACTTCCTGTTGATTTCAGCTTAATGTGAACCAAGAGGAATTTCTGCTTAAAATCAGTGCTACAGTATATTTCTTCAACAGGGCATAGGACCCTGACACCTCTAAACTGCCTCTCAAATCACTTCATCAGGAAAAAAAGAATAAGCAAGCAGAGGAAGGATGGAGGGTTTTTCACCCACATAGCCAGGGCCACCTTTCACTTGCTCCTTTCTTCCAGGGGCAACAGCTAGTCACAGCTGGTAAAAACTCTTCATCCTGAAAGGCATAGAGCACCCACTGGAGCTGAAAGAAGGGGAAAACTATACCATTTTAGAAATCAAGCCCTCAAGAGAAGAATCTATTTACCAAGTTGCTCAGAACTCATAAATCCAGTATGAGTTTTATTCAACAGTTAAAGCTAATAATTTGGTACAGGGATCCATTACTCCAGTCCCTCAGTTGGGATGAAATATCTTTTCAGTTTAACCAGGCAGGTAAAAGAAAGGAATGTCACTTGAAAATTTCCTATTAATATTCAGCCTTCTTTCCAAAGCACATGCCACAACCTTCTTCCTGTGCAGTTTCATGCTTCTGGGTCCAGTTATTTAAGTCAGTGTAATTTTGCATTATTATTGCATCTGAGTGACCCACAATTCTAAATTTACTTATTCCCAAAACAGTATTTCTGATGTAGGTATTCATTTCCTTACAGATGGATAAAATAGATTATTGGCTTTTGACTGCTGCTGGAAATGGGAAAACAGGCAAAATGGACTTTTTGGTGTACTTGTCACTAAAATTTGACTACTAAAATGCTGAGATGCATCACCTGTAAACAAGTACTTTCATGAAGTATGAAAGTAAATCCATACCATGGAAATATCAATCAACAGTTGTCAATACTGAAATTAAAACAGTTTTCCCATTTAGTAAGATAACTCCTACCATATTTTCATTATTCTACCCATGAACATGCTAAAGTTTCAGAGTTCATCAGGAATGTATTTGTTTTCACTTTATTCCTAAAGTCAATTTAAAGAAACCCCAAAAAACTCCCCGAAACTTATGCCATATATATTACTCATAATGCACAAATGACATGTACATTATGAAAACTACTTGTTGCACAGTGAATCAGAATATCATGATAGCCAGAAGCCCATACAGAGATTTGTCACTCACAGCTGCTTTCCGTGACTGGGGGGGATCTCTCATTGCTATCATGACCTCCATTTGTTCTGTCACCACTGAACCAGAGCAGGCCAAGAGACAAAGTGATGGCAATATCTACTTCAATTCTTCACATAACACTCAAAAATATTATAACTTCTATGCAACAAATAATGCCTTATTCACTACTGATTCATCTAGTAAGACTAGAACAAAATTTTCCAGCCCTCTCCCCGGCAATTAAAAGGCAGAGAAAAAAATACACGCAAGTGAAGAGAAAAAAAAAAACGTGTAATACCCTTAAATGAGGTTCATTTATCTATTAATTTTTCTGCACATGCCAGTAACAGCACTTAATTTCTTCTTCTACTTAAAAACATGCTGCTTTGTAGAATTCTCAGCTTATAAAGCTGTTACCCAAACATGCTATTGATGAGATACTTGCTGGCCAATAGCATTATTCATAGCCATTTAAAGGATATTAAATTGATACAGGTAACAAACAAGGAGGTCATTTTTAAAGAGGTCACTCCTTTGACTTTTTAAGTAATACTACAGCTTTCCTGGAACCAAACTCCATACATAGAATATATCCATACATATTCTATATATACCTTCTTCTTCAGAATGATAATAGATGAAAAAAGCTGAATAAACAGGGAACAGTTACAAGAATCTGAATAGCACACACAATGATATAGGATCTTGAAACTAAAATCATGCCTTAAGAAAATAATCAAAAGCTTAGTTAAAAAGCTATAGCTTCCTAAGAAACATGCAGCTATCTTGCAACCATGAAGAGCACCCAGAAGTACCTCTTCCATAAAAATTGCTACTTGGGGATCCTTTTCAACTACAATGACAGCAACCCTGTACATGTGTAATACAGATGGCCAGCTATTTAAAAGTGATAAATCTCATCACAGTCAAGAGAAATGCTGCAAACTGTGAGCGAAATACATTAAACGTCTCTCACTGGTATCTATCTTGCTGAAGTCTTATGATCTTCCATGTATTTATCTTCCCTTTTCCTCCTCTCAAACACTGTGAGGTGGGAAATTCTCAGTTCAACACCATTTCACAAAAAATGACACTAAGCCTACTCTCCTAGACGCTCAGTGGAAGTGCATTTGCACTAAAGTCTTGCTTCTAAAGTGTAAGCTCTAGTCATCACCTGATTATGGGGAAATGTCCCCCCCACATCGCAGTACCCTGTAAGAGTGCACTGCAGCTTGCTCCTCCTGTGCTTGCTCAACTTGGTGTCCTTTGGAAAGCAAACTGCACCACGCAGAGGAAACACGAGCAGCCCTTTGTCCTCCTCAGAGTAAGGCTGTGAGTCAGGATGCAGCCGAGTTTAGTTGAAAAGGACACTCCAGGAGTGTCCCTGCTCTACAGGATGGCCCTAAAGCACCGAGAGGCAGTGTAATATGCTCAAGGTGACACAAGAAACTTAAGGCAGAGGAGGAGAATTGACTCAGCCTCTTCCAAATGCTACGTTAGTTTCCTAACCAGAGTCACCCAGCCTACTAGTGGCAGAAAACTATGATGCAAATGCAGAGAAAGCTACAAACAAGGACAACTAATAGTAAACAGGAAAAAAAAACCAGAACCGCCCCCCCCAAAACAAACTCTCCCACATAAAATAGTTAACAGTATAACAGCAATCATACCGTCACATAAGAACTGATGCAATTGTCTAGTTGTTCTTCATGGCACTTAGCAACAATGTTAGTAAGAACTCTGCAAGATAAAAAAAGAAAAAAAATACTGAGCTTTTTTGTGTCATAAGGCTGAGAAAGTCTATCTAATGCATAACATTGTTTTGTTATTGTAACCTCATTTAAAACAGTCCATAAGGGATGTGATCCAAACAGTGAATAGCAAGTGCAGAAACTGTCCCACTGGAAAAAAACAGTCACTCCTTGGACTCTCCCTTTCTCTAACAAAATGCACCCAGTTTTAATAATAACTGTACTGACATTACAACAAAAAAGACTATTAACTAACCAAGGCTTATACAGATGATTAGGAACAAGAAAAATTATAGGATACTAATGAAACAGAAAAGCAAGATCCTCTTTCTTTGGGAATGCTACTTGTCAGGTTCTTTCAGATCTTGGTAATTCTGTAAAGCTCCGATAATTTGCTTATGATAGCACTGTTAATCAGAGACAAATACAAGCCCAAGCTCAACCCTGAGCATGTCCCTCTCCTGCACCACTTGCCTGTAACCTTGGACGCAGCCCCAGCCCAAGTGTACAAGCCCTTGGGAGCAAAAGGCTGAGCACAGCATCCTCTCATTACTGTGCAGCAGGGACAGGTTGGATACTTGATGCAACCACAGGTGCTTTGAGCTTCTCTAGATCAGCTTGGGGATCAGCAACATGCAAGAAAATTGCCTGGGTCATGCTGGCACCCACTCTCACAACCTGAGCTTCTACTAACAGCAGAGATGGCATCACTTGAGATCAAGTGTTTCAGCAAAGTTTTCTCTTCAATTTGTACCTGGGCCATCTTTGAGACCATCCTGTTTCAGAAAACACGTCTGACCAAGAAGTCCTCTTCAACTTAACCATGAGATTTCCTCTTGATTATTGGGATCTCATTTTTTCAGGACACTTAATATAGAAAAGACTCTGCAATTTTATAATCTGATTTTTATGCTAAAAGAATGGGGAGGAAACAGTTCATGATTCTCAAATGTCAAAAATTAGTGAACTGCATCTCAAATTCCAGGATATACATAATAACAGTATGACTAAAATGGATTATTAATATGCTTGAGTGTGGTCCACATAGATGTAGTCATTTTGACTAGCTTGGTGATTTGAGTGCTTTCTGCCAATTTCTATTATTGGATTCAAAAGCTTTGTAATTCTTTTAAGTGAGTATTTTTCATATAACTCATTTCTTGTTGTTAGCAGGAGAAGTAAAACTTGTAGCAAAACACAAAAGCTATGACAAAATGAGTTGTGTCCATTCTGATCCTTCAGCCTTTAGTCTGATTTGAAATTGAAATGAGTTCTGGCAAAGATAAGACTGAGAAATGATGACATGACTGGGCCCCCAGACAAGTAAATAACCATGAGAGGGTATAAAAGGAATAATGTTTTCTCCCCAACACATAAGCCAATCTATGCTCTCATTCTGTTGATTTGCTTTTAATATGTTCAACACAAGCTGCTTCAAGCTATTCAGAAAAAAATACAATGTGTGTATATATAGGACACGTCAATGACTGGCACACACAGCAGACGTGCGTATTCCCCTTGACATCAACTCTACCAGCACAAAAGCTACCACACATACAAGAAAAACATCAAGAATCCTTCTTTTCTTTTTTTTTTTTTTTTTTGGCCAGATGGGTGTATAGTCTAAATCTGAAGCATGAAAAAATTAACATCCTTCCATTTTTCCACCTAAACAGCTGCTTCTTCTATAGCATTTCTTTGCCAGTCAGTTAACAGATACTGAAATTCCTAGCCTGGGACACAATTCTTCATTTTTCTTATCTAGCCTTAACATCAGTTGATTTGTTGGCAATAAAGGGGTCCTGAACGAAGGTCAGCCTGCCTCTCTCCCTTTGAAAGTGATGATGCAGCAATGCAGTGATGAAATCACACACGTTTACAAGGAAATACTCTTCTAATCCTAGTGCCTATGTGTGGTAAAACTGGACTTTGCCCTGCAAGGTGCCATGATCCTTTGATAAAGGATATGCAAACTCTAGTTTTCCAAGGCTAAGATGAGGAATTCTGCTTTCTTGTTCCTCTAAGTTTTCCTAATTAATCTTTCTTCAGGAACTAATTCTGAAGAACAATCTGTGGAAAGAAAGAAAATATACTGACAGCAGATTAGTCTAATGGGGTTGCTGAGGACAGCTGACATTTTTTTTCCCTACAAGTTGTAGTGTAGTCCCCGTGTTCAGCTACTGGCAGAAGTGCAACAAAAACATCACTATGGCCAGAAGAAAATGCAATGCAACTTTCTGCCCTCCTACCAATAATAATCTTTCCAGTATTTTTTTCCTGCTGCCCTGATTAACAGCATCAATAAAAACAATTTCATTATGTGAGGGTGAGAGACTCAGCAAATCATTCCAGCTGTTTGCCTGCTCACTGGAAAATGCCTTCATTGCTCTTCAGTTATTGCTTATATACTCTAATTAAAAAATGCCCCAGAACAGTGTGACCTGGTTGTTTGACTCTGTGTTGGATGCTGCAAGATGCTAAGCTCTTCCTATGCTGATGTCCACATCCTCAGACCCAAACATACACCAAAACTCATATGCATCTTTGTTAGGAAGCACTTAGCTCCTTAAGAATGAGACCTTTACCTATGATTGCCTCAGGGTACAGAGACATGTCCACCATGGTCAATGATTTCCTGCTTGGTATCAGAGTCAGCCACTTGATCCCAGGCTCTTCCATGCACTATTTGCATTTCCCCCCATGTGCTAAGTGGGAAGAAGGTGTTCTCACCTACTAAAGTCTAAATATAGTCAGCCTTTGTAAGAACCACTATAATTGGACTAACTAGAGTGAATTCTTTTCCTTGTACAGAAAATATTCAGATACCTGGTCACAGCTGTTGTAACTTCATCATCATTGTTTTGCACCAAAACCCAGAAGAGTTGATTCAGGACTACAGGAAGAAAATTCATAATTACATGGATCTTCTCGATCCTCAGCAAATTCTGTAACGGATGTAAGAAAGAAAATGAGAGATTTCTAATATAAGCAATGAAAGCTGATGACTTCCTTTCCTGCTTCAGCAGGTAAAACGCAGTGCAGCCACTGGTGGAATACCAGTAGGAAAACAGGACAACTATGTAGAGGACTGGTTCCCAATTAAGTTTGTTTTAAACACGACCATCAACACAACTGTAGTTATTGTCCAAATTTCAGAATTCCAATATTTTGCTCTACCCTCACTTAAGGAAAAAAAAAAAAAGTTAAAAAAGAGAAATCAAAACAAATTTTCACATTTCACTAAGGAAAAGTACATAGAGCAATAAAAAAATGTAATTACTACTTTCAAGACATGCATTTCCTAATATTTTTAGGAAAACTCATTCTTTTTATGCAGAGATCTGATAAACTGAACTTATTGTGGCTAAAATACTTACGTTAAAAGCACAATAGTAAAAAGTAGTATTAACATTCTAACCTGACTGGACTGACATATTGTCGTCTTTGATCAAGAAGGATAAAGAGCTTTTAATTAAAAATAACCCTCCTTTGAGTTCTTCCTAGATTTTTATTATATTCAGTCATTTCCAAATAATTCCAGAACTTCTTCAAAGGTATTAGTGATTTCTAAATAAAAGCAAAATACTCTGGAGAAAATTACTTATTCCCTTGTTACATTGCATAGTTGATCCCTTGTCACATACTACATTGTCTCTATTTTCTAATAAAATTACTGAAAACTTTTTAAAAGGTAAGCTACAAACAACAAATAAAGAAGAGTGCAATGCTGGTAGTTTAGGTAACTGACTTACTGTGTAGAAAGTGGTGAAGCTTTAATGGATTCCTAAACATTGTCCAATATGCTCAATGGCTTCCCAAAAATTAATAGTTAAGGATCGCATTCCATAGAGGTATAAACTCTAAATAACACTGAAGCTTTGATTTTTTAAAACATCCCTTAATCATTAATTTAAATCAAGACAGCATTTAAAAACACAGCAAATCCTTTCAAATCTACCTGCATCTATCAACAAAAGCAGTAGCCACCTTTGGGGACTTGCCCAGAGAACTCTCATGATTTATTGGAACTTACTGTCTGTCTATTAAAGCAAAAATCTCTTCCCAAGCAGCTTTATAAAATATGATTAAGGTACACTCAAACAGGAAAACATTAACAATGAAGGAAAGGAGGAAAGCACCTACACAACGGTAACATCTAAACCTCAAAAAACCCATTAAATTTTACAGAATGCTAAATGGCATTTAGATGTTTTTAGAGCTAGTACTGTGAAACAGTGTCACAGCTACCCTTCAGTCTTCTTGCTTATCTTCCTGGTAGAGTTCAGTAAATAGATTGCATAGTGAGAACTCTAAATTTCACCATTCATGAACAGGTAAAGAATCACAGCCCTACATTTTACCTGCTGCTTTTCTAATTTGATTGTTATACTCCTCCTTTCTCTCGGCTTTTGACCTCTACTGAACACAGTCACATTTAATGCAGCTCTTGCTTATTTGTTTCATCTCTGCAGAAAGGGTATGTTCTTTCTGATTTCAGAACTTGACAGGCAACAACCACCCTTGATTCATACAAGCGAAAGACGCTAAATGGCCCTTCGGATGGCATCCAGGTTTTTAGTGAAAGTACAAAGAGCCAAGCAGGAGGCAAGCATACAATGTATCCCAGACAAGAGGGGACTAGCAGGAATACTGCAACTCTACAGGCTACAGCTCCTTTTCCCAAACATTCCTAGTGCAACACTCCGCCATCCCTTAACAGGATTTGAGGCTTGGCACAGGCTGGATTATCAAAGTTGATGGGGCAGACGCAGCCATGCTCTAACTGAGAAAGGATGGGAGACAGCTCTGTGACCACTAATGCATCTGTCACATCAAGTAAGTCTAACTGGAGTTGTCTTGGACCCATCGCTTCCTGCAAGTCTACGCCATGTTTAGAACTGTGCAGTGATGGATCAGTTGAGACGAAGCCCTAAATACAATTTGATAGCACAGTTCATGCTACAGGTTACTTTACCTTACAGGAATTGATAAAGTTTGAGGTAGGAGGCTGGGATAGATCCTTTTCCCGTTCTTGGCACTGATGGAAAAAGTTATTCAGGTATGGATCCTAGAATGATAAACATTCACGTTAATGTATGTTATAGAAAGGATTAGAATTCATAAATTCTTGCTTCATAAATTGATTACAGCAATCACCCATGATACTGAAGAACTCACTTGGTCCCTACCACCCCAGATATTAGACACAGAAAGACAGGTCAACTTATTTAGCCCAACCCATTGGCCAGCACAGCTTGCCATATACAACTTATTTTTGTGGGCAATTAATTTTTTCCTCACAATCTAAGGGATTTCAATGGCCAGACATTTTTTTCTTCCTGGTGCTCACAATTTACTTTCCTCCTGCTTAAACTGATATTCCATGATTTTTCTGTTGGTATAATCTTAAATAATTAATATTTTTGCTTGAAGTGTGTATTCCATCATTGTCATCTTGCCCTTCTACATTCAAATAACCTTTAAACGTCAGAAACAAATTTATACAAGATTTAAAGACATCTTTCAGACATTCCTTGACACTTTTTGTTTGTAAGCAGGTAACATAGCTAAAAGGAAATTCGGCTTACCTGAGTATTTACTGTTGATACAACAAAAGTAGAGACTTTGAAAAGTGGTTTCCCACTATCTACCCATTTTACATCACAGCCGATCTGCTATTAGAACAAAAACAAATAAAAATATGTTTTCCCATTTATCTCCTACTTATTCAAGTCTCCATCAAATTTTCACTGCATAGCTTTGCACATGCGTGTGCATGAACTGTGCTGGCTACTGTGCTTCCACAACTGCAGAATTATTCCAATACAAACCCACTTTTAAGCCCACGTACGTTATTGTTCAAGGGTCTAGGTCACTGCCCCACCCTGTCCTCATGACAATAGTGAAACAAACACAAGGAGGTAGAAATAATCCAAGCTGGACAGGATCAGTGGGAAAATATGATACCACACCACAAAACTGGAGAATGAAATCATGATTGTGGATCATGTCAGCTGGAGAATGAATGTCATATGGCCTGAGTTTGTGAAAAGAGGTCTTTCTGGCCACTCTCATTCACGTTTTGGAAAAGTTAAGTATACTATCGCAGAATACACAGTTACAAAATACACTTTTTCCATGTACACCTGTGAATCAGCAACACACAACTCTTGGTTCAGTAGTACATATATTAGTTTATATACTCAATGATATGCACAGCAATATCCTAAAACAGATGCCCTATTTATCATTTATACTTCCAGGCAAGTGCCAATGCAAATCTGATCTCAGGTAAAACATCTGCAAAGAAATGCTCTGCACCATTGGAATAATACGAAAGTATGAATTAATACCTTTCCACTGGTTGGTTCTTGAAGGCTCAAGTAATTGGGAGGCAGACTGCTTGCCACGGGCACATTGTGTTCTTGGGAAGCTAACTGGGCTTCTTTCAACAAAGGAAGCCATGCATATCCCACTGTGCACAAAGAACAAATCAATATAACTCTTTGGAAAAACAAGCTTCTCAAGTTCAAAGGAAGATAATAATACCCAGCCAGAAATTCTGCAATCCTTATTTGAACGTACATAATTTATATTTATAATGGAAAGTAATTCTACTACAGGTACCTGGTGTTTCCAGAGCCTCTTTCTTTTTGGCATTAGCTTTTGCATTTATGTCACAGGTGACATGATAAAATGAAAACAGAATGTGGTGTTTCTTATGGAGTTGAGTGGGAAGTTCAATTTTCACCTGAAATGTAAAATGTTACACCTCACTTTAGTTTAAAAATCGATTAAACCAGGCATCAGAGATGGTCTCAATGAGTGGCATCTCTCTCTACACAGAGGTCTAAGTACAGCCTGCCTTTAGTAGCTAATGTTTCTCTGCATTCGTAATAGATGTTCTCTTAAGGAAATTGTTAAGGATGATCATCCATCACTTCTACTTAAAACAGCTTTTGTCCTCTCCGTCTTGTGGATGAATATTTGCATTTATGATGAAAAAGCGTAAGATGAAAGAGGACAGAACTAAAGAGTGATGCACCCTGCTTAGAAGTGATCACTTGCACTCCAGCAGCCATAAACAGCTATCACCACTCCCATATTTTCAGGATGACCAAGCCAAAAACTAAAATGACACCTCTGTTACTGCTTCATCATCATTTCATGGCAAAAACCAAGTAGTAAAGGCTGACATGAAAACAAACTTGTATTTACGATTTCTGGTCAGTATTAAATCCCATATCATGTCATCCATGAATCCCTACAGATTGGGTTTGAGGCATTATTAACCTATTGGAATAAAAATACAAAGTAATCAAAACATGTTGCCATAGGAACTAACAAAAAAAGACCCCTTGCCCTTGTGGGCCATGATAAGAGTTTATCCAAACTAATCCTATGCTTAAAGTAAGGTTTAGAAATTGTTGATAAATGCTTCCAGTGTTAAATCAGCTTATGGGTAAGAATCTAATACCATAAACATAGATATGAAATGGGCATTCAGACACGGAGATTAAGACAACTTTCTTGATAACATACTACATTCTTTTAAAGACTGCACGTGCTGTACTAGGAACATTTACGACAGATGCACACCTCTTCCAGCCAAATCTGCTATTAAGATCTGAATTCAGCTCTTTGTTCAAGTTGAAAGTAATCTGCCCAAACCACATGGCTCACTAGCATCACATGAAGGACATTTTCAGACGTGTTAAAACCTGAACGAAACACTGCTCGCAAAGGAGTAACAGGGGGTTCAAGATCTCTGAAGATGTAATGCTTCAAGTTCCATTTCAGTTCCTAAACACAAATCTTAAAATTGATACTTCACATGTAGTTGTACATTACTTGCTGGTCTTGTGCCTACCATTTGTCAAAGTAAATTTTAACTGAAAAAGGAAGTTTTTCCAAGATCAAGCCCACAGTTTGGAAAACGCTGGCTATATACTAATGCTGCCAGCCTCGTCACTACACATAAAGCAGTAGTGGAAAATCCAGAACAGAGACGTGACATTCACAGGCCATCAAACACACTGGTCTCTGAAAGGGTGAAATTAAGTTCACCTGCAGAAAGCCTGGGGAATCAATATGTGGTGTTGGTGAAACGTAAAGATGCATGTACGACTAACATTTGGCAAAGGCCAACCTATGAACTCTATTCTATAGCTGCATCCTCAAAAGCACCAGCTAAATGACTTGCTGCAGCCACTGCACGTCACTGTACATTCTGTTCAGACCACTGGAT
Source organism: Limosa lapponica baueri (assembly GCA_002844005.1). Lineage (NCBI taxonomy): Eukaryota > Metazoa > Chordata > Aves > Charadriiformes > Scolopacidae > Limosa > Limosa lapponica. The sequence continues at coordinate 2,182,996 of KZ505665.1, read as the reverse complement.
GAACAAAAACGCCCCAATGCAGATCTTATATCTCAGAGAGGGATTTGTTCTGACATTTGGCTCCACCCCTCATCATCATGTTTACTGTTTCCATTAAATTCAGAGATGCAGCTGGACCCTTAATGTAATCCAGACATGCATTTTAGAGAGCTAGACTGATCCTAATTAATTCTACAGCATCTTAACTGTACTCAGAACATCTCACAAAAGAAGGACTCACTGACTTGATTTAGGAAAAAGAAAAACAAAACAAAACATGAGACTGTATGTAAATCTACAAAACACAGGCCCATCCAGATACACAAGCAATTGTAACAGAACTATTCTTACACATATTTTTCTGTCTCACTGTCAAACATGTGGGATTGGCAGACACTTAATGAAAGAAAAAGCAGACTGACCTCATCATAGAAATCAGGATTCTGGGAATGATGTAGCACAGCGGTGTAGGCTGCTGTTGTAAATAATGGTCCACCTGGCTTCCCATAAATACACTGATAAAAGTAACATGCTTTAATTACATTGTGAAATTCTGCTGATGATATTAGTCTTGGTATATCTAATATGCATGTACATTGAAAACAATATCATGAAAGATTGATAATTACTTTGATCAAATATTAAAAGAAATATTTTAAGTGCTCAAACCTGCAATTTTTTATACATGCTTCCAGTAAAAGTCCATTGATTCTGTGAAAATTACCCTACACTCTGCTAAGCAAGGCAGACTCCTTAGACTTCTTCCTTGCCATTATCAATTTCAGAGTTTTCTACAAAAAGCTTTACAAAACCTATTTCACTTTTATGCAGTTCAATACACAATACAATGCCTTTACTGACTTTTCAATGTTACAAAAGCTACACCAGTTAACAATCTCCTTGCTGGCAGCATGCAGTCTGGATGCTCTTGATTATTGACTGATGGCAGCTTTGTTTATTGGTGGGGAAACTACAGTACAATACTATGCAATAGCCCTTCATCAATAATAGTAAAGTTAAGAGTTAAGTTTAAGGTTCTTTTAATTTTGTGTCTCGGTCTTTTCAATCAAGTGTCCTGAGATCAGTGAGAAATGAAGGGTAAATGGTAAATTTTAGAATAAGCAAGATGCACTGTAAAAAATGGCTACGTTTTCTGATACTGTCTTCTTTTCCCTTCACCAGTCAGAAAGCTGGCACTGCAAAATGGCACCGTGAGCTGGAATCATTACGACCAGCTGGGAGCAAACAGAACCACAGTGCATATGTAGAAGGATGCATGACAACATTCACTCTTTAATTGTTCTGGGTTAGTATTGCCCTGATTTTAGGGTTTTGTAAGTAATGTCCTCAGAAACACTGTTCTCTGAATATACTCTTTTTGTGGCTCACCTTCAGTGGCTTTGCTCCTTCTTCATCAGAGCTTTTAAATTCAACGCACACTGTTATATTCCGTGCCTGAAAAGACAGGAACCTATTAAAGCTTAGATCAAAAATGGGTTGCCCATAAAAACTATAAGGGCTGAAATAAGCTGTTTTCAAAATCTAGGAGAAACATACAGATGGTATATCTACATTTAAAATGCCTTGAAGTCACAGCGATATCACTAGAAATAGTATTTCCAACAAGAACTGGCAAAATGCAAGTCAGGCCTCAAACTGACTGTTGAAGCAGATTATAGCGTCACCAGCACTTACCTGTGTCTTGTCCTTAATTAATTTTCAATCACCATGAAAACACAAGTAGTACTCAAGTTTCATTTAAGAACTACAAATATTATCCAGATTAATTTTATCTGCATGCATCATTTCATTAAAATACAGCCCTTCTTAAAATTGTGAAAAAGCTATTACCACATCATCTCTCTTTGAATCAGTGATAGAACTTAAAATTAATCCATAGATTCATTAAAATTGTACCAATGTTATATGATGGCAAAAAATGAAAAAGATCAAGAGCCAAGTCAGTGACTTGCATCACCATTTTCCCCTCCTTTAGGATGAGCACTCCTTCATTCCAGTGAGAGCTCATACAGTACACTACTACCCAGCGTTGGCCTGAATTGGTCACATACTGTACCTTGTTGAAGAATTTTTGGCTATCATACTTGAGGTGTTTTGGATATATGTATATTTGGTTCTTGTATACTCTGTAAGGTCGAGAATATTTCGTTGATTCCTGTACAAACTCCTCAACTTCCACTGTAGGTTGATGCTCCTTTATGTCATTAAATGGCTTGATTGGAATAAAAGACGAAGTTACACAGTCTTCAAAAGAACAGAAAAGAAAACCATCACATATTATGTTTGTTTTTACAGTCTTGCTACTAAGAATAAGTAATATTGACATAGAACAAGTAAAATCCTGCCTTAACTTGCAAAGAGTAAGTAATGCTGAAATGCAAGAGGTCAAATCCTGCTTTAATTGCATCCATGTTACCTCAGAACAATTACGAGGTATCATCCTTAAATGGTTTATCTAACTTGAGTTAAATAGTACAGCACTGAATACCTCATTTGACACACACAGTATTTGAGCATAACAGCACCATTGGTACACAGATAGTTTCAACAGAATATACTGATGTGATGCTGTTTCTAATTAATTTTAGAGCTCAATATCTCATTTAAGCTTTTCTATTATCTAATAACAGTAAACGAAATGAAGAAACAAGTAGTGCAGAACTAGATTAATTATATGATGCAATTGGGATAACAGAAATCAGATCAAGAAACAGAAGATGAAAATAGGCGCTCTGTCACCCAGACAGGAAGAGATTAAAAAAGGATACAGTATACTCTGTCTGCCTGTGCCATTAAATCAGTGAGACATTTAACTTCAGCATGGGGAATGCAAGGGCTGTTTGGTCAATGTGTCTGATTGGCTTGTACGCAGCCAACAGACATAGCTCCTGAATTAAGCTGGAAAGATCTAGATATGAAAACTTCTGTCTTTCCCAATCAAAATTAGCAGCATTAAAAGAGAACAGCTAAGTTTAATCACTTGCATTTGTCAGCCAGCAGTGACCACCACCAGCTGTAGAGAAGCCTTGAGAAGGTTTATTCTCCTCAGTGCCAGCAATAGTTCCCTGTACACCATCACTCAAATTCCTCTGCTGGTCAGTGAAGATATTCAGAGTCACTTTTGAAGGTTTGCTCTTCTGCTACTAACATTCCCAGGACCTGGGAGACTCTGCTCACTGCTCTTGGCCTACAAGGCTAAGATGAGCACCATTTCTGTTTGGGCAAATCTCAAGCAAACCATCTGAAAATATAAGGATGCGTTATGCCTTATAATTTGGCCAGCTGCCCCTCAAACTTGATATATAAGCATTCTGACTGTGTCTAGTTTTGAACATCATTAACTTTGGTTTTCATTAGAGAAATCCAGGGACCAACCCAAGGATTAGAATGCAGTGCTAAGGCCTCTCTGCAGAAGCCCGTCTGTGCCCTCCACTTCCAGTGGCCCGTAGAAAATCCACAGGGAAACAGAAATAGTGTTGAACCGAACACAGAAAGGGGAGTGAGTAATAAATGAAGTTTTTAAATAGCAGTAGCTCAGATGGGAGATCAGCGATAGCCTGTCAGAGTGAGAAGAGGCAGCAGTGACAGGAAGAAGTCAGCTGGAAATGCAGGCTCCTGCGGCCACTTGTGACGGTCTGGTGTCTCCAGGCCACACTCCCACCGCACAGACACGCTCACAGGGGCAACAGCCCCCTTTGCCACCAGCCACGTGCCTCTCGGCTACGAGCTACTCTTCCTGATGCCTCCCACAAGAATGGGGACTCAGAGTTCAGGGTTTTAATGGAATTTTAGCAGGAAAAGCAGGGGGGAAGCCTGGCCCTACTCCCAGCTTCGGGGCCCCGACCTTCTAGCACAAAGGACAAGCAGCAGGGACCACACAGCACAGGTGGGACCTCCAGGAAGCTTTTTCTCTCTCCCCCTTTGCTAGAGCCATGCGAGTTTAGCTTCCCCCCCATGCAGCAGAAAAGGCAGAAATTTGGTTTCAGGTTAAACACTGTCAGACAGCATCATCTGATACACCACTGGCTCCAGTTCTTGTTGTAGCTATAATAAGTAAAGTCTTATAAAAACAAAGATCTACTTCTGTTGTCTAATGCAAATCGATGCTAATGTGAAGCAGTGCAGTGTTGGTCCTTGGAGACACAATCGTACTGGCAAATTCTTGACAAGATCTTTGGCCAAGTTCCTTTTCAGGGGCTTTTCTTGGCAATAAAGGATTTTAGTACTAGCCTAGCATGACTTATTTTGGGTGGGAAGGAGGTGTTGTAACAGAACTGGTTACAGTGATGGTTTTTATCAGAGTTAGGTTGATGGTTGGACTAGATGATCTTAAAGGTCCCTTCCAACCTAGACAATTCTATGATTCTATGGCTACTGAAATTACAAGGCTTCCTTCAGAGCTGGCTGAAGTCAAGAAGAGTTTTCATGGAGATTTTAATGAGTCCTACAGCATGGAAGTTTTCTGGCAGTTTTAAAATTATTTTACAGCCTTATTCAGAGTAAGACACATTTTCCCCATACCAAACAAATGTTTAAGCTGTTACGCCTTAGAGTGAGGGAATTTTCGTTGACTTTCCACAGGAACTGGGCACTTTACTAACACATACCCTTTAAAGTTAGACTTTGACCTGGCCGCAGTTCACAGCAAGTCAGGTAACAGCACAAGGCCCAAGCTGCTTTGGACCATTCTTCCAACTCTGAGCTATCAGCTTGTTTTAATTTAAAAAATAAAAATTTCTTTTGAAATATTAGTGAAACTTTTTTTTTTATCTAATACCATATGAAGATGGTATAAAGACTTCAGAGGAATTCAATGAACCTGAGTTTTTTGCAACAGTGGGTCACAGAAAGGTGGCCCATGAAACAGAAAATTTAAAAAGGGAAAAAATGATCAAGTTAAAAGCATCTGTCTTAGCAGTTGCTGCACTGATGCCAGAGTGGCCTCTAAAGAAAGTCCTCCACCTGGTCTGCATTCTTGAAACCGGCTGCATGTCGCATACGTGCTAATTGTCAGAGGACACGAGCACCACAGCCCATCAATAGTGCAGGACTATTAACCTCAAGCTACAGAAACCCACTCAGCTCTTTGGCCTAATACCTTAGAGATCAAAAAGTGGTCCTTGGACTTTCATCACATGTGGATTCAGCATGTTGTGTTCCATACCCCTGGGTATACCTGGCCAGGTGCAGGATGAAACAAAGAATGGTATAATTCAAGAAAACAAACCAAGAATACTCCCCTGCATACATTTTTCTATACAACAATAGACGCTTCTATCAGAACTGTCTCAAGGTATCTATTATGGCTGGAAAGCGTACGACAATGTCCTTTTTAATTATAATAATTAATTATAAAGTAGAATCATACTTGGATGTTCCAAAGGAACACAATCAACTGCAATCTCCAAACAGCCAGGTATAGTCTGTATTTTGCTAATCTTCTCTGCTCTGCAATGACAAAAATGAAAACATTTTAGAAAATTAGAACAAGGGAGACGAGACCCATCATAGGAATTAACCTAAAATGATAAACCGACTCTGATTTAAGATATAAATATATATTAAACACATTTAAGATACACCTGTTGGCTATTAAACTCAACTCAAATCTTTTTCTTTCTAAAATCTGAATCAAGTGTTCTCTAAAAGGAATTCAGTGACCACTGAGATGAAAGGCATTCACAGCATCATGGCTTCTGCAAGTGCCATGCTGAAAAAGGACCAAGACATATTCCTCATGCCCAAGCAATTTGAGAAAAGGCAAAATGGTGATGATAAACTCCCTTTATCTAGGAAATGCTTTAGACAGACCCAGCAGTGGTGACTCTTACTAGAGTAGTGAGAATTTCAGTAAAGTTTACTGACCAGTAACAGTAAGATGGCATAAGAGGCCCGATCTAATCCCTGTAGCTGATATTAAATCTTTCTACGATCTGTTTTTAAATAAATGGAACAGGAGAAGTTACATAGTTCATTTCTAGGCACATTTATAGTAGAAGGGTCAGGAAGAAATCCATGGTTCAATTCTCATGTCACTTATCCAGTATAAACAAAGATTCTGCTCTATAATTAACCTGATTTACACCTGTGTGGAAGACTATCCAGCCAAACCGCTATTCACTAATTTACACACTGTCAAACATTTAGAGAAGTTTTTTCCTTCCAACATCCACTCTGCAGTTTGTCATGGAGACTCTAACAAGCAAAAGACTGAGGAAACCATTAGAGAATGCTTTTACACTTTTCTCTCTCTCCCCCCCCATTCCTTTTTTTTCCCCCTGAGATAATGTTCTCTTGTTGGTTACTTCACCTGATGGAAGCTAATTTAAGGAATCACTATCTTTAGGTTATAATAACATTTATTAATGTGCCAAATGACGTTTCAGCTTTCCTGGAAAGTCCAGCCTAAAGCACTCTTTGGCAGGTAATAGGCTAATGTGAAAAACACTAATTTAATATGGTCACTTCAGCACACTGTTAAATGAAGAAAAAAAAGGTGTGAAAATTATTCTGCACAGCTTTATAAAGCTTTTATTCTGTCTCAAACCAAATTAAAAACTGTTCCTTACCTTCTGTATTCTGCTATTAGTTTAATCAAATCTTCCATGGAAATCTTATTACTTTCTTGCCTGAATAAAGGTGAGAATCGGGAGTCTCTGTCAACATTTCCCTGATTATCTTTAAACACTGGTCTACAAAGAAAGAAAAAATGACATGTTTATTAACATTTACCCATATATATTTGAACATTTGAAATTGTCATGTAATCTTTTAACTAGGTTATGATATGAATTCTTACACAACTGCTAAGGCCCCCTGCAGAGCTTCACACAAGACAGCTCTTCTGAGCCGTACATTTGCAGAAGCACAGGCAGTTTCAGGTTACTCCAATGTGCAGTCCCAGTCCTGCGAAGACTTAAGACCTTGTCTAATCTGATGTGATGCAGGTGCAGTGTGACTGCTCACAATTGGGAGCTGCTGGGGTTTAATGCTAGAACAGATCACCATAGAGTTCAGCATCCACCATTTTTTCCCCTCTTCTGTAGCCAAGTCTCACTTGAGAGAACTGGAAGTGCACAGCACCTCACCGGAGCCAGCCCTACGTCCCACCCACCCCTCCATCACCCTGGTTGCAATGCTGCCTTCTCCTTATTTCAAGGAAGCATTTTGAAGAATTCATTACATCAGTAGGTAGCTTCATCCAAGAAGTTATTATCCAATGAAGATCATGATAATTTTAAATAACAGAAATCATGGCAAGATGACAAATCTCAACCACTACATCTCACCACGTAAAGAAATGTATGCTCTTGCAGAACCAGGTTGAAGACTTCTACTGAATCTTTCTATGCAATAAATCTGTTCTGTGTCCTCCAGGAGCATGACACCCACTCACTGGGGCTTAGCTGTCCTTCACAAAACAAGTTTGTGGAGCATTAACTACATTTTTGGTGAATTAGCTACAAAGTGCCAAGTGAAACGGAAAAAAAGGATATCCATCTGTAACTGGGAGCAGTAAGTATTAGCTGTTGTGAGCACAGGAAAACATTCCCAGATATTTCCATTCCTGCTCATTGACACTTGCAGGAGTTAATTAAGACATTCCAGTGCCCTTTGTATATCCCCAAGGGTCACACATGCTGGCTGGACTGGATAATGTAACAGCTACCCAAATTAATGAACCTTGGATTCAACGGTAGTATGCAAAAACATTTCTTAACAAAAGTAAAATGTTCTTGACACTAAGTGCTGTTTTGTGAATCATTTGGCCAATCTTGCTTCCTTAATTTACTTCTCTGTTCCACTGCCAGCAAGAAGAAGAATTGATGCCAGCACAAATTGTTGCCAGACGCAAAATAATGGAGTAAACCTTTGGAAGAGGATCCCAAGGATAAGTATAAATGCACCGTGTCTTAATTTAATTAACTGAGAGAAGCAACACTATTTAATTTCTTTGTAACTGTAGAGAATAATCAACTCTCTTCTATCAGATTTTTGCCTCCAGCAGTCAGAGGGAATAAGGTCCACACCAACACATCACGTCAAAAATCTTGTTATTACAGAGAAACCAGATCTAATTTCTGGCAGCCACCACTTTACAAATCCTATTAAACTGCTCTCAGACAAAAAAAAAAGAAAGAAAAAAAAAAGATAAAATTTAATAATTACTACAGTATTGGTGACACTGATGTTTCTTGGACTCAGCACTGCTTCCTTTTCCAGACAAACAGAGAGGACTAAAACATTCAGTGAGTTATTTCCACCGTGCCACTGGGCTCTGCAATGTGATGCTGAGCAAAACCAGGCTCTGCTGTAACTTATTAACTAATTCCTGTGCAGGCTCTGACACCAAGCAAACCACTGCACAGCACAGCAGGGATGGGGTGTTCATAGTGTAGAAGGAAAAAGAACCAGGTCTGTGCTGGCAATAGCTCACTCTGGGTCAGTGGTGCTGAGCACCGATCACTGCCTCCCGGGAGGCTCAGGGACACAGCATCATCACCTCCTCCACTCTGGCGTGGAGTCAGAAGGCTTTTACAGAGTCCTCCTGCCTACAACCACTCCTCCCCAGCATCAGTGCTCCCTTGGTATCTTATGCCCTACCTCTAGAACTGTTCCTCGTCAGCTCAGCAGAATATCCCAGCCTAAATAATACACCCAGGACAAAATTAAAGGCACAAAACCGGGTATTCACACTACAAAACAGATACTTGTATCCCTCCAACTTCCACAGAACACCTCATTAACATAAAGCTCTTGACACTACAAGAGCAAATCAGATGTCCATTGAAACCCAGGTAATTCTTCTTAAAACCAGAGATGTTTTGTGCACCGAGGGAAGAGTCAGATGGCTTTGTACTGGTCAAACTGCACTGGTGTCTCTGTTCTCCTGGCTCATTAAAGCTGAAGAATTGCCAGAGCAGCAAGTATGCCTGCAGTTAAGTAATCACAATCCCATGTTTTGCTAGATCCTTTCAGGCTGCTGAGCGCAGGTGGAACAAAAGCGATCCTTGTCACAGTGAACATACTGAAGACATTTGAGAATGAAAACCACCACAGCAAAGAAAAGGAAATGTAATAAAACACTTCTGCAATCCAGGAGTCCAATATTTCTCTAATATATTAACGATTCCTTGCTGTCAGTTACAGAGAGATTTTAGTAAGAAAAATTTCATAGAACTAAAATCCCGAAGAGATTCTGAAGGTGTTAATTTAGGGGAAAATAAATTAACAGATTTCACTAAAGCAAGTGAAACATCGTCTCGGTATTTAAAGTGTTTCTACAATTCTACTGTTCTGACATTGTTAGCTGATAGCCCACAATCATAAAAATTCTTGAAGCATGGAAAACCTACACAATGTTCATAATTTAACATTGAAAAAGCTACTTTTTAAGTAGTAGCTTATGATTTGTGGAAAAATCACTCACCTCTAGGGTTAGAGATTCATTGTGAGATCTGCAGCTGCTGTAAATCAGTGCAGCCTCACTACCTTCAGCTACATCAACCTACACCAGTTGAGAACCGAACCAGCAGCTGCCCAACGTGTCGAAGGATTCAAATATTAGGCTCTAAAACATGAAGTTTACGAGGGTGGAGAAGGTTTGAAGGAACAGCAGAGTGTAAAAAACTAATCTCTGTGAGTGAAGTTTCCGCACATCTACAATATGTAGCTCAGGCACATATTTGCAAACTTTGGCAGTTCTGGCAGGAATATGAGAATGGAAGATGAATTTGACACACTGTAATTCTAACACATACCGTAATTATACCTGCAAGAGCATACAGACACCAGATACCACCAACGCCAGCAAGAAATCAGGCAGGAACCCTGAGTCATGCTTTTGAATGACGCTAACAAACTGGATGGCACATAAGCTAATTAAGAGTTTCAGTCACATGCACAATACTCAACTGTCAAGATTTTGGCTTGGTGAATGGATATGTAAAAATTGCACTGTGGCCATCTGTAACTGCTTTAAGGGGGGAAAATTTCCACACAAAAACAGGAGTGTGGTTAATGCCAGAATGAAATAACTGGAAAAAACATTTCCAAACCCAGGGTTTTGCTATTTATCATAGCCAAGCCATTTTTTCCCTGTAGAGTGATAGCCTCCTGTGGAAACTTCTCATTTCAAGCTGTGAAAATAGAAATAGGTTTTATAGGGCCAAATTATACTTTGCTTTTACCAAAGAGAGTTCTGAGTAATGTTAATACACAAACAGATGTACATAAATGCAGAATTTGACCCAATGAACTAAATAAATTCCTTGTGCAACATCACTGATAACAGCAAGTTCATACATGTGGTATATTTAGTCAATGATTTTTAAACTATACTATCTCATGTGATTTATAATGAAAAACTTTAAGAGCTGATAAACACACCCAAGTATATTTTCTGTAATTAATTCTACAGATGGGAGGAAAGCTTTTTAACGGTATGGGCAGTGAAGCACTGAATTAGGACACCATTCAAACAACACTGCCTGCTGGACCTGAGGGATGTCCACAAACCCCAGCTATGTCCTCTGCCCACGTGCAGGCCATCTGTGTAACGCACACACAGTAAGTCTGTAAGATGTTGAACTCACTGTGCATTTGCTAACACCACAAGCGTATATTCCTATTTATACTTGGGAAGTCACAGCCAGAAATATTGGCCAGGCAAACATATTTAGGCACGATCTGATGCTGTCCCAGGGAAAGCAAAAATGTATGATGTGGAGATCTTTTTGATTTTATTTTCTAAGACTGTGGACTGCACATTGAAAAAGCAGCCTCTAATTCTGGAGAGAATACGTACTGAAACAGGTCATTGCCGTCTCTTGAAACTGAAAAAGTATGGGACTAGAGCCAAGGGCTTCCATTGACAAAAAGTCTCATAGACTGAGGAAGGTTCAGACTCCCAGGTATTCTCATACCCAGTGTACCGAGCATCACTCAGGCTCTATTGCTCTCATCCTGCCTTATGCCCTTTGCCCCATTCCAGCCTGTGCCAGTTAACCAATCTGCATGGAATTCCCAAAAAGACAATGTCTGTTCCTTTATCCTATACATAGTGTTGAGTGCAGCAGCAGCAACCGCTGTGCTCAACTTTGATGAATAGTAGCTAAGCAGAGCAATCCACCCATATAAAATGCTTCTGCCTACATGGCTGTGGTGACTGGAAGCTGCTGCTGTCAAATACCATGTTACTAGAACCCAAAAAACTCATATGCAGTTTTAAATCTGGTGGAGCACTATTTGTTAGTCAAGCTTGATCTAATCAAGATTTTATTTGTTACTCCAAATCAAAGTGGCCTGTTACTAAAAAATAAATTTATGCAGCTATAACACTATGTCTGAGATGACCAAGGAGTTGCCAACTGGTATTTTAATGGTAAAATACCTGAAATAACACAGAACTGAAAGGAGAGGAGAATCTTCCTAAAAGCACCATTTTCTCAGCGCACCCCAGCTTGACAGGCGTTTAAGGTGTTATCCACCTTACGGGGATAGAAGTAAAAACTTCATTCATGTCTGTTAGACTTCTCTTAGGCAGAGCACGTGCAGACCTGCAGCTACAATTTTGGGCCGAGGCCCAGTACTACGTAACGCGCTTGAGCAGCGCAGCCACGGCGCATACACAGCCCAGCGTCCGCCTACAGAATAGGACGGCACAGCCCCAACCCTGTTCCTCCTACTCCCTCTCACCCACAGGCAATAGGCATTGACACTTGGAGAATCCTATCAAAGGGAAACGTACTTCCTTCAAAGTAAGAAACAAAATCTTTCTGGTTTTGTTGTTTTTTTGGTGTTTTTTTTTTTTTTTTTTTTTCCAAAAAACACTCTGAGATAAGATTTGCTGAAGATGTGGAAGAATGTTTTAGCTCTATCCACACGCAAGAGTGACTCGGCAGACTCTGAACTAGTGAAAATCAGCATGCCACCTAAAGATAGCTACAGCAATGCCTGAGTTGCACAGGACATACCACTGATGGTACCTCCACAGACCACAGGCAGGCAGGACAGAGCTAATAAAAAACCTCAAGTCAGAATAATGTCAAGCCTGCACCTCTCGCCATTCCATGCTAAAAGTAGTGCTGTCAACCCAGAGACACCCATCAATATAGTTTTGATGAATGGTCCTTTGGCTACACAGAAGTAGTAAATATTAATGAGTATCCTTGAGCTTGAGATGACAGATCAGAGCACATTATCTGCCTTTCTCTTGAGCACGCACGTACTTCTCCTGTTCCTACTGGATATTGACAAAAATGTATGTCAATAAAAAATAAATGAACTCTTCAAACGGTTGTACCTTACTGAATGTTTTCTCCTTTGCCATCTGAGCACCATATTCTAAAATCACAAGCTTTCTGCTCTGCGTGGCAGGGGAAACTGTGCACTTCTGGTTGCTCCATACCTCCACACCAGAAGCCCACAGTCACACAGCTGTCCCTCATGGTCATGGGCAATGCCACAGTGGGACTTTTTCACCCAGCATTCACTTCTCCTTCCTCCCTACAGCTTCAGGCAGCTCTCCACCTGGCCTGCCATGGTCAGAACAGAAGCCACAGAAGTCCAAGAACAGAATAACCTACAAGATGCTTATAAAATTATAAAAAGAATAATACATACCTCACCGACCAAGCAAATGGCATACGGTATTTCCCCAGCTTGCTGCAGAACTGTTTATTGGATTTTAACACTTTCTGTGCACACTACAAAAAAGAAAATATGAATTATTTCATCAATACCATTATAATATCTGAAATGCAGCACAGAGTACATCCAAGCACTCCTCTTCTGAAGATGCTATAATGTCCCTAAAAAAACGTAGCCTGATACTGCCCATAACAGAAGGTCCTGGGTGGACAGCAAAGATATCACAGATGAATATGATGATACTGACAAATTAAGCACCTTCACCATCCCTTTAGTCAGAACTGTGTTAGTTACAGTTATTTTTCTAGTTTTCTGTAATATACCCAATGCAGATTCACTGCCCGCTCTCAGCGAGTAAGAGATGCCTACCCCAACTTTTCACATATATGAAGTGCTTTAACTCATAATTCCTAAAAGATTGCTGAAAGAGAATTTCACTCTGCTGAGACATAACTAGCATAGGAATGCACCACGAATGCATTTGTACGTTGCAGACAAATGGTACTTCATTCATTCAGTCAGTGGAACTTGGCCATTTGCTTTCTTAGATGTGGGCCTCCTGTGAGCTCATCCTGTACAGCAACCACACACTGGTGACATTTGTGAGCACAATTTGCAAAGTCTTCAGCTTCCAACAGGCTGAAGCTGAGACAAGGAACAAACTGATGTTCCTGTTACATTACCTTAAAAGAATCAGGATTCTTAATGTAAGGTTCAGCACTACTGGCAATGTTTCCCGTAAGCACCTTTTCTATTTTTGCCACTAATACTATCTCAGAATGAGGATTACTTATGGAGAAAAGAGCCTGTGGATAAAAGAGAGAACAGTTAAATAGTTAGTATATAGCAATACCGGAGAAATGAAATACTGCCAGTGCTCTCTGTTGATGGAAACAGTAACAAAACAAATTCAGAAAGGATTATTGAAGATTATCATCTCTACATATTCAATACAGCCAGATGGAAAATAAAATCTCTGCGCTGGTGCTGAAGTAGCTCGTGCACAAGCAGCACCTTGCGAACAGACTGACTCAAGTCAAACAGCAGTATGACCACAGCAGCATCACCTAACCTAACTGTTCCTCTTGGTCAGCACTTAAATGCTGGCCTCAGTCAGTCACATCGCAGGGGAATGACAGGGAGAAGAAAAGGTAATGTGTGGGGTTTCAGCATGAGGCTTACAGCAACAGCAAGAATGTGGAAGTACTTTGAGATTAATGCAGCATCTAGGTGTCGCTTTAAGTTGCAATTTTGTTTGGCTGGTTTGGGAGAAGTCAGCAAACGAAACCAAAGAGCGCAGGAAACATGGGTGGTTTCTCCAACAGACTAACTTTTTTTTCCAAAGTTTTGATTTTAAATTGTTTTAAAGTCTATACAAGGAGCTCAAAAATCAAGCATCTGTATACAAGTACCACTGATACACAAAAAAGAGTATTCCTGAAAATAAGAACAGCTGGTAGTACGAATAAATCTCTGATGAAAATTATACTACTACTGAACTAAAATAAGTCACACAAGTCACACGTGAAATACCTGTTTTGGGTATTTCAGCCATTCTTCTGGGAACCCCTTGACCTGTGGTTCTTCCGTTTCACTTGAGTTTATATTGTCAACAGTGCCATTTTCTAATGACAATGAGGAACCTGAAATCATCTGTCTAACGAGCGTGTGGTTCAAATCCACGTGAAAATCAGCAGAGATCTTCCTGCCATCCCTGACATCATACAGTGCCACGCTCACAAAGAAAGGCTCTACCTGGAGAAAACACCAGAAACATAATACGGCAGTAACTGAGACCAGTGGGGTAAACTCTATCTTTTAATAGGTTCCTGAGGCTACAAAAAAAGAAAGCAAACAAACGTTATTAACAAATTATGAGATCCATTAAAAACACACACTCACACACACACCTGCCAAAGGTTGTTTCCAACCATGCAGTTTTAGGGGCTTTTAAAAGTAGTTTGTTAACAATGTGACAGAAGAGTAATTGACAGCTAACTTAGAAACTCGCAGATTAAAAAACAAATGTATTTGTCACAGATAATTATTAGAGTAAATGAACAGAGAGAATGAAAGAAAAAGAAAGAAGAATGAGGGTGGGCTTCCAGGGATCATCAGAAATGCGGTACAAAGATGACAAATTTAAGTAGATGAAAAATGTTTACTGGTACAAATACAAATGTGTGGGTGTATTATTCTGTGGGAAACACATGTTCTATTTTGCTACAAAACCAAGAGCATTCAAATCGCTCTGACAGTACTCACTTATTCTATCACATAGTACCAGGGAACTGAGTCCTATGACTGTAAGTAACCTCCAAAGAGCCTCCATAATATGAAATTAATGAGTCTCAGAATAAGAATAAGACCTTCTGAGCTGTCCAGAAATCAAATCTTAAAACTTTGGAGATAAGGAACAACACATAGCAGGTAGAATATTCTATGCTTTTTCAGCCTCTGTAGCGAATTATTGCATGCCCTTGGTACAGTTATCATGACTTCATTTAAACAGTTATTCCAGTCTGCCAAAACAAGAGTATTGATTACATCATGCTGAATATGCATCACTGTAGAGGTCATCTTCAAATAAAAAAAAAAAAATTAAAAAATCAATGCCTCAATATGTAATGTATGAAAGTTGAGTTGCCAGGACACTAATTTCTCAAAACTTTCCTGCTTCAGAGGAGAACTAACTAAAAGCTATGGACTGGCAGCTACATGTCGCTTTTCCCTACCATTTTTTCCTAAATAAGAACAAGCAAAATTTTCTGGTTTGTCCTGCTTTTAGCTGGGCTGTTCCACTAGATAAAGCATACAGTCTATTCTGCCTTCCCTTCTGTAATTTAATCTTCTTGGTTCCTAGTCTCTCTCTGGAAAACAGTTCACCAGCAACTGATACTCAATTGTCTCCCTATATAGGTCTTGGCAGTTTAAACTTGTTCTTCTTATAGCAATTGTTAAGAATCCTCAAGGATTTTAAAATTTTTAATTCCTCAATGGACTGTACCTAAAAGTCTAAAATCTAAATCAGCTTCAAAATATTTACTGAGAAGTTTATCAGTTTTATTATTCAATCTGAAGGGATGGGCAGAGGAGGAGTGAATGCAGTATGTGTGCATGATACAGCTTTCCTTTTACCCTTTCTTTCCAAAATAAGAAGTACACAGAAAAAGAGGGGAAAGAAAAAAAAAAAAAGAAAAAAAAAAGAGAGAGAAAAATCGCAGGGAAATAAGTAAAGCTTACATTGGTTGAAGGATCATTTTCATTTTCAGTAACACAGGCCTGGAGATTCAAACTGAGGGATTTGCAAGTTACCAGGATCCTCTTTGCAGGCTTTTCTTCAAATGGCTTGAGCACTGAGTTTGTCCCTAGCAATTCCTTTTTCTGAGGATTCAATGACTGAAATAAGTTGGGCGATTCGTTATACATGGGAAGAGCACGGCATTCCAAAACTAAGCAAGTTTGTTAATGGCCTTGACAATCAATGAACCACCTGAAAACCTCAAGAAAATCACTGCTGATAGCTTCACGTTACTATTGTAAATGAATGTTATTCCTAATTTGTAGATCAGGAAGCAAAGCAAAAAGATTGCCTGAGGACATATATAACATCAGAGGCAGAATTAGGGATCCTATAACTTTAGAACAGATTTTTTTTCTTGTTTATTGACTGCTTCTGAAACGTTAATCTATATGAGGAAACTAAAAGCTAAACAGCCTCATATTTTCAGACTATAACACCACATTTTAGGATTAGATTTCAGACCTTTCCCCTCCTTTCTCCTTACTTAAGCAACTCATCGTTATTTCAAACTTGCTTAATATTTTTATAATGGTGCTATAGTTGATTGACAACAGGTTCAAGTTTGAATATATACCGAACCTGATTTTACTTAAGTCTTCTTTTTAACTAAGGTTTCCAGTTAAATCACCAAAAATATACATTCAGTGCAAAGAATAACATTATTTGAAATATGAACTTTGACACTAAATGACAAGCAAACTGAAAATAACAAGAAAAGCAACCTGCACTTCCTACACTTCCAGCTAAAATTTTTCTCACATAGATAGCCCCTTGTACTTCCGACTGTACCTTCCCACTGCTTTTTATATCCATTCACATTTTTGTAGTTAAATTCAGTGTCATGTATAACAATAAAAACACTGTTTTTGTAACTTTCCCAGTCCAAGAGAAGGTTCCCACCTGCAGTATCTCCAGTTTGCTTTAATGATTCAAAGCTTAGCTAGATTGGACTAGATGACCTCCAGAGGTCACTTCCATCCTCAACCGCTCTGTGATCAGACATGGGCAGAGTCTATACAGAAATCTCTACTGACTAGAGATAGCTCCCCTCACTCTTCAAAGCTGAAGTCTTGGGTATACCCAGTTGCTTGCTGATCTCCAGTCCACTCTAGTAGCTTAGCTAACCCAGTTAGCTCAGCCCACATGTATTTTAACACTTCTAAGAGCTCAAAAAAAGTAATATTATTTCACTTACTGCTATATCAGGATCCAAAGAGAAAAGGTTTAGTCGCTCTGTATTTCGAGAGGCTTTCACTGTTTCTTCTGTTTCTGTGATGTACTGTGGTGACAGATAATAAATTAGTTTTCTGCATAAGAACAGAAATCCATAGAGTTGTTAGACTTCTAAATGAATGATCAATGTCTCACTTGTAACAACACTTCCCATTTCTGCAGTAGTTATCCCAAAGCACCTTCAAGTACTCTTTGAAGGTTATATGCTTGTGAAGCAGGAATTTTCAGGCCATGATATACTTCTAAGGAACCTCAAAATAGATCAAGTAATTCAAGTTCATATCTGTTAGTAAGGAATCCATAGTGTAAAATGTCAGAATGGTGGATTGCTGCACTAAATTTAGGGATTCCCAAGTTGAGGAAGAACAAAAAAAAAAAAACCAGCCCCACAGAAAATACTTGTGTCAGAGGAAGGGCAGAAAGGGGAGCAGGGAAGTGCAGCCCAGCCTCACAGGTGGGCAGGCACAGAGAGTGCAGCAGGTCACCCAGAGGCAAGGCTGGGAGTCCTCTCCTACCACAAGGCAGGATCACTCACACCCATTTTATTTCTGACAGTCACACGCCTAAGTTAATAATAAGCTTTCTGATAAAACCAACTCAACAACTTCCTGAAGCCACCTGCAGGCCAATACTAGTCTTTTGAGATAATTTTAAGATAACTTTGAGATACCTGCATTAACTAAACCATTAGAAATCATCTATCCACAGATGAGATGATCAGATTCTGCTGTTATCCTTAATGAACTCAGTTATATTTTATCTGGTTGGTTGGCTGTTTTGTTTTTATTTTGGGTTTGTTGTTGGTTTGGTTTTTTTTGTTTTTAAATTCTGTGACGACTTCATATATATGAATACAACTTAAAGTAAAAATTCTGTCCTCATTTGCATATACAGCTTTCAGTTCAAATCTGTGGGAGTAACATCCTCAAATAGCATTTGGCTGTGTAGAGAGATAGTATCTATAGAAGCCCACTGACAGAAGATTACAAACATCACACATTCATTTAAGAAAAAGCAGTGAAATATTTCCAATCTAGCTTTTCATCAAAAACTTCTTAGCACTGTCTACAATTATCTCCTCCACATGAAGCAGTTTATGAGATCCAGAAGACAAAATGCCTCCCCTGATACTACATGCATCTTTCAATGAAATTACAGAAGGTGATGAGCAGTTCACAGCTTGTTTCATTGCAAGTCACACAGGAAATCCTGTCTCTCCAAGGGCTAAAGTCTTCTGAAATGCAGTTAAAGAGAGTAAATATTCACAGATAACCGCAGGGATCAGATCCTTAACTGGCTTCACAGGTCTAAATCAAACCACAGTGCAGCTTTTCTCATTTAAACAAAGCCATCAGCTGTTCAGAAGAAAATTATTCCTGTCATTTGTCGTAGCTCTAACAATCACAAAATGGGCTGTGCTATATTTTCAAACCTTTCACAATATTTATGATATCTATTGGCAGGTGTTTTTCACCTAGATAGCACTTTCCACTAAGCTTGTAAAGACAAATATAACATCCATTACTTTTGCAAAGTCTGGGTGCAAGGTGTTCTCTGAAGAATCAGTCTCTTCTTGAGAGTAATCATAATTCACTGAAACTTCTGCAGGGTCTTGAAAAGAAGAAAAAAACATGCAAATATTTTTATTATACTTGCTATAACCACTGGGGTTAAAAAAACCCAAACAAACAAACCCTATCCCCCTGCTATGTCTTTTTATTTCCTTTAATTCCCTTTAGTATCATCAGACTAACAAAAGGAAGAGATGCTAATGGAAACCCCTGTCCTCCTCAACCTCATTTCCCACTGGTGCTTACTGTACCTTAGTCTATATTTAGGCTTTCAAACAAGAGGCCTGACTCTACTCAGTGAAACTTCTGACACATTCATCCATGACAAATATTCACGCCACAACAAAGACACCTTCCTTTGCTCTCTTGGTCCCTTCTGAGGCAACAGCGAGGGTTTATATCAACCGAAAGATTTTGGACTCCCGGTAAAGGGAGTCTTGAGTGAGGCAGCCAGGACCTCACCCACTCTTAGGGAAGGAGAGGGATGCAGTCTGGACTCCGTGCGCTGCAAACCTATGGATCCAGAGAACAGCACAATACAGCAACCCCTTTGCTTTTACTCAGCTCACCAGGGACTGTTTCACTTTCGCTAGGTAATTCAGCCCAATGCGAAATAAGTCATTACAGCCATTTAGTGCTCTTCTGCCAAGAAAGCATCATGCCTTTTCACAAGTTAACTCCATAGCACATTCCTGTTGCTTGTTATCAGGTTTTTTTTAAAAGTAGAGACTTCTGTTTTCTGTTAGCCTTATGTCTTTGACCTTTTATGCACATATTTCTTCCTGTTTCATTAATATCCCTTACGGGTCAGATTTTCAAAAGCACTTCTCTGACTCTGATGTGCAAGTCCCTTGTGCCTCCAAATTATAAAAACATCTTTGGCTATATGAAGAGTATCCTGTCCCTCCAAAATCAGAATTTATTATAAACACCAGCCTAAAGCCTTCAATTAGCTCTGAACCTCCCCAAGATTCAGATGCATGTGGATTCAAAGCTTTGATTCGGCTCAGAGCACAAGCAGTTCAAATCCATATTAAGGTTTCAAGTGTTTTCAGTCTTAGAATTTCAGCTGGGGTTCATCCAAACTAAACGTGGATTTATTATGTGGAGGAATGAGTTACTGCCGCAGGAAGAGTGCAGTATAACAGAGCATACAATTCTTTCTTCCACAGTGAAAGCATATTAATACGCAAACTCAAAAAGCAAGAAATAAAAAGTCAATAAGCTTCCAGGGAAAGAGCAATATAACAGAGCTAGGGTTTTTTTTTAATTATTAGCTCCAGATTTTTAAAGAAAACAAAACACTGGAAAAAGAACTAATCTAACCTGTCTCCAGCACAAAACTCTTTAAAACCTTCTCACTCCCGAGACAGTAAAACACAAAGTACTAGCAAGATCATTGACAGAGAGGACTATATTTCAAAAAGAGCTGCATATGCAAAGCAGAGCCACGTTGCTCCTGCTGACTTTGTGGGGAGCAGCTTTACCTCCCCCACAGCCTTTTGAAAGTGATCTGTGGGGAGTTAGCTGAGATTGTTCAGGGATTGCCAAAAGACTGGTGCTGCTTCGTCAGAAATCAATAGGTGCAGAATCCATTACAGACTCAGGCAGTTAAAATGATTCAGTAGTGATATCTGAAGGTTCAATTTTTTGCATTTGATTAAGAAAAACCAATGCAAGAGACTATTCACTCTTACCAAGTTTCAGATCAGTGAGATCTGCACTTTTCCTCTCCTGAATGGTTCCCTCTGGATTTATTTGCAGGATTTTGTTGAGAGTGAAAATCCAGTCATCCATATCCTGCTCATTTTCAGCTGCCAGCACAAAGTATGTGAGGTCATTCATTTTCAACTCAAAGGCATGTTTCCTAAGCCTGTTATTCTGTTGGAACAAAAGGAAAAGAAAAATAAACACTAGAAATAATTATAAAAAGATACTGAAAAAGGCATCCATAAGATGGATTTGTAAATGGTCACTCCTTGAAAATAACATTCAAGCAAAATTCAGTGGCTTTAAAGAAAATCCAAGTAGTGTGATATTAATACAAATTATGTCAATTTATTGTTGGATCTTTGTGCATCTAAGATCTTCTGTGGCCAAATATATGTCTTCTATTTTGCTGCAGAAATCTAAGACTATGGACAATAATACATCAAACTACTGTAGGGAATACCTCCCAGGTGCAATAATGAAAGATGTCTGATGATGAAGTACAGCATTGCTACAGGAGTTGTACTTTTCTGGAGAAAACAACTCTAAAGCCCAAGTCTCCTACATCTACCAGCACACCACTCAAAAAGATACTAAGTAGTGCTAAGTTGTACGAATATTTGCTCAGTGGGAACAGCACTGAGTTCATCAAATTCAAACTAGCAAGCAAGCAAAGTCAGCATGTGATCAAAGACTACTCCATCCCTGTCTGCTGAGGCTGGAACTGAATAGGTCAAAGCTAATTGTGAACAACCTATAAAATCTACTGTTTTGAGATACTTATAGATGCTGCTAACATGCTACATAAAGATATTTCTGAGCATCTAATGAAGTCAGAAACATTGTGGTCAGGATGAGAATATTTCTACACAATTTTATTCATTTTATATTTTTCTGAAAGAGCTTCTGGATGATATGAGTGTTGGAATAGAGATTAACTGGTCAATCTCTCCAGAAGATTGCAACAGGACAAGTTCCTCCACGTGAAAAAGTTAAAATTCCCACTGCCTTTTTTGTGTTAGAAGGATTTCTAAAATGACTATGGCGATTTCAACAACTCTTTGCAGAAGGCAAAAGGTGAGGTTTAATGCTGTTCAGTCATTGCAATGCTACCCTTTTCAAGTACAGAATAAGAACCAATGCCCAATATATTGCCAACAGATTGAGTTCTGAGATCCGTATCACCAGATTTCACCTGCAGTAGAGGGTTAATACATAAATGTCTGTCATAAGAATTAACAGGCGCTTAGTTACTGAAACTTGCTCATTAAAATTAAACAAAGTGAGGTATCTAATATAACTTGCTTCATTCCTCAAATTTATCGAATTAGTGAGACTTTTATCTCTTAGTCTTATGGAAGCAGTTGCTTCAATTATCTTTCCTCCTTGCTTAAATCTGAAAGAACACTCACGCATCCTACCCCCCATTACTTCATCAAACTTCTACAACCACTGACTACGGACAATCAGTGCCACTGTTTCGTTTTCAATATTCCAGAAAAATGCCATCACTTTGTTGACACATCTAACCTTGGAGTGATGCTGACAAGTGAAAAACAATTCATCCACTGGTCATTTCACTCAATTTTATTCTTCTTCATTAACGGTCTGAAATAACATGACAATGGTATCCCGTAGTTCTACATACTATAACTATTTCTCAGTACAGTCCCATACCAAACGGTTACTAAGAACAGCTTCTAAACCAGACAGTGAGATGGTAGTGATCCTTTTGTTTAAGAGGAAGAGGCAAAATCTGATACAGATTAGCAGATGAGGAGACCGAGAACCCGAGACACTGAAAATAAAGTTCCATGAACATTTTTTTTCCAGCAGCAGATATGATTTAGAAGATTCCTAGCCAATCTGTTGTTAATCATTTGCTCCAGTCCTTAAATTACATGTCATGACCCAGCTCAGGAATCAGTTAAGACTGAAAAACTTCTTCTGGAGCTACTTGGGTCAACAGAGTCAGTCAAATCTTGGCTTTTCAAACTGATTTGGGATTGTGTGTGTGTGTGTGTGTGTGCGTGCGTGTGTGTTATTTTTTAGTTCTGCTACTGGAAATTCTCTTGGTAGGAAATAGTTTTCCTCTCAAGTACTTTATTGAGGGGAACATTCTTTCAGGGATATAAACTTTAGTTCACCCAGTATAGGGTAGGAACAGGGTTGGGAATTTTAGCAATTGGTTCTTGGAGTCCAATACTTTTCTTGATCCTGAAATCACTCTAATCCTCCAGTCACCGCATTAATTCCAATTAATGTAGAACAAGGACTAAAATTTCACTGAAACATGTTTTTACTGATATAACATGAGGGCTTGACCAAGAGCTAGAAGTTGAACAAACCTATGCCAAGAATCCTAGATAGAGGCCACTCAAAACTTTTAAAGACAGATTATTTGTATGTGTGGATTATGTATACCAGTTTACGCACTACCTATAAAGAAAAATGCTACATTTCAATTTATCTTCAGAAAGTATAAAGAGCATTAAATTGAATGCATTTCTTGTCTATATTATGTACTTCCCCTTACAGACATGGCCAAGATCTTTGGCACTGTAACACTATTAGACATTATCTAATACAGCAATACATCTCACATGCTGAATCTTAAAACATTGGGGCAGGAAAACTTCAATATCCACTTTTCCATCTGCACTTCAGACTTCTGGCAAGCAGATGAGATCTACAGCAAAGTCTTTGTTTCAAATCTAAAGCCAACTATTTTCTTCCTGATGAGTTAACAAGAAAAAAAAAGTACCATTTCTCAGTTTGCTTCTCTTTAAGTCCTTCCATATGGTATGCGGACCTTGAGGTTGACTTGTAATCTTCAACACTTAATTTCAAGTTTAAAATTTCTTCCAGAAGGAAATATTCAAAAAGAAACTATGGATGAACTATAAATGAAACATCAGGCTAAGTCTAATGCCTGCAGGGTCATTCTTCCAAAATAACAGAATCGTTTTGGAAGTATTTTTTATTTTATCTGGAGGCGATTTCTCCAGGATATTTACTACAATTTAGATATCCAACCTCAATCAAACAGGAACTCAAAGTCATTCACGGAGAGGTAAATGATTTATAGCGGTATTAAAACTCATTAAATCAGAACTTTCACATGACAGTTTTCCTCTAAATCTTCAGTTTTACCCAACTCTCTCTCCACGTTCTATGGTCATCCCTTTTTATGGCAACTCTAAGCTACGTTTTGTTTTTCAGCCCCACGATTCTAAGTTCATCACAGGCTTTGATAGCTGATGATACTTGCCCTATTACCCCCTCGACTAAGACTCTCAATTCTTGCTAGTGAAAGTAGCCCATAAATTTGCGCATCCCATTCTAACTGTAATCAAAGAACAGTCCCGAAAACTAGTGTCAGGGGGCGGGGGGGGTGAGAGGAGAACATGCAGTTCAAACAGTTTGGGACAATCTGCAGGAACACTGTAGATTTAGAAGGCAGCCGTCAAAGTTCAGGAGGAGGATTTGAAAGGTTTCTTGAGCTTTTTTTGTCAGAGGTTAGACAAAAAAGGCCAGAAATCTTACGGTCAAGACATTTCTGCTATCATGGAGAGTCATCAGAAACAACACAGCAGAAGAGACACTCTCTGGAAGAGCATTAAATCTGTACCTAAAACTACACTTACCATGACATTCAGGGCTTAACTAGAGGTCTTGCTGAGACCCATTTTCAAAGAAAGAACATGCTGCCAGCAAGCAGGAGATGCAGTCACTTCTAAACATGGTTTCTGTATAAGAATCTCCTCTATTGCTTCTGCCACAATTCCAAGCTGCCAGCCAGGGTGTTTCAAGCCAATGGACTGACACAGCCAAACATCACTGTCCTTCTACACATTTATCTCCGTCCTGTCCCTACACTTGTTTGTAAAAAACCCCACCCTTTTCAACTACACAGGGGAAACAGTCACTCCCTACAGAGCTGGGTACTTCCCTGGGTGCAGGAATGAGCTTCTGCAGGGGGCTGTCAGCAAATATGAATTACTCACTGATTATTTTTCTTGTTCTAAAGGGCCTATTTAGGGGCAAAGGAGAGACCTCCCAACCAACAAAAGCTTGTGGTTATCAGGGGGTCTTCCCTTGCATTACCTGAAAGGCTTATTTCAAAGCAACCTTCAAATTAGTCTGCACTAGCACTGTTAGCAATCTGCTAACTGCTTAAGTAGTAAAGTGCAGCTGAAAAAAAAGGAATGTCCTTATTTAGTGACAAACGGGGCTAGATCAACCACAGTAACAAACTCTTTGTTTGTTACTGGTTTAGAATGTAAAAAACAAGAGGGGAAAAAAAGAAAAGAGAGAAATATATTAACAGAATTAGAGGAAAGGCAGAGCAAGAGGAGGGAAAAAATTTAAGAACTCAATCTTAGGGGCAACAAAAACAAAAAAGGTGGTGTTTTTTTCTGGCTATTTACTTTTCCAAGCCACAATAAACAATAAGGCTCTGTCCTACCTGCTGCCATTAAGACTCTCTATCAACTCCAAAAGTGATGATCTTCAAGGAGGCTCAGGATACGGGATTAATTTACTGCTTGCCCAACAGCTGATGCTTTGTAACCTGAGTCTCTTTAACCCACAACGAGTGAGCATGCTCTTAGTAAGCATGAGGTAAAATCTGGCAGCTAAGAAAATTTCATTGAAAAGAAACATTTTATAAGAATTTTTTCCCATGTGTGCCATGGGCAAAGAGCATATGCATGATCTGCTACCAGAATTCAGCTGTGTTTTCTGTAACCTGTCAGTCTGAGCACTTGCACCAATTTAAAGAGCAAAACTAATGATGTTTTCATTTCATGAAGCTGCTAATGGGACCACTATTACATTAATGTATGTGTTCTTCTATTTTTCTTTTTAAATTTATCTGACACCCAAATAATACCATAAAATAAACTGAAACTTACCTGTACGACTCCTGTACAAGAATCCAAGAAAATACATCCCTTTGGCTCCTTCGATATTTTTTCATCTTTATAAAAATTCATAATATATGAGTTATCCGACAACTGCGTCAGCTGGAAGTAGCGCTTTTTGAATGACTGAAGGAGTAAAAAAAAAAAAAAAAACAAAAAACCAAAAAACAATTGTTGTACTGCAAATTCTTTTCACTGATACTTTATTCACAGGGTTTAAATAATAGGCAACTCCTACCCACACTTCAATTGCACTATTTTGCAGACAACTACAATATTACTTTCATTTTACAATATTACTATCATCTAAAGCAATGTAATCAAACCTGACATGCAAACAGCTAGATGACAATGCAAACAAGTGTGCCTCTGTGGGGAATATAAATCCAAATGGAATAAAGAAAGAATAATGCTGTCCCCTTACCCGAACAGTAATGCTATTGTTAACAGTGCTGTTGAAATTCCCTTTATAAAGCCATCCAGACTTGTAAACTCCTGCTGCTAATCCTCCTCCTCCACCACCACCACCTTTTGAAGATGAGTGGGATGTTGTATCCTGTATGAAAGACATTATTAATTTTGCATGGACTTGCTTTTTGAATTCTAAGACGAAGGAAAGCTGTAATGCATGAATATCTGCTTGACAACAAATAATCATCCTTTCATTCCTTTTAAAATAAGATGTTATTAATATGTCTGCTCTGCGCATGATGACATAAGAGACAAAGCTGTTCCATTAACTTCAGAGTTATTTAAAATATGAAATATTTTATAGGGGATAATGACCCTCCATTATTATTCTTTATTTGATATTAAAGCAATAAATAACCCTTCCTATGGGAAAAAAAAACACATCAAAAAAACAGAATACATACTTCATCCTTATCCACATCTTCATGATCAATTTCAAATGAATGTGATGGCAGTTTCTCTGGTTTACATTCATTTCTGGGAGGGGAGAAAAAACGTCTTTATTATTTTACTTTTTTTTCAAATAAGTGCTATTTCAGGGAGGCAATCACCCCAAGCCTCCACGGCACCTTCAGTACACCTATTTCTTTGATCTTATTACCTCCTTTAAAAATCACTACAGTTTCAAAATACAGCTTTTTTCTTAAGCCCCATATATGTTTGGGTTTTTTTCAATACTATTACAAAGTTGCAACAGTTCTATACAAACAACGAAATACCACTTCTTGTTCTCTTCACTGCTCTTTCACCACAACAGGCAATAAAATCCAATTTCCAAAGAGATAGCCCATTTAAAGAGTTCATTCTCATTATTTGACAGCCTTAAAAGGTTTTTCTAACCAAGAAGAACATCAGAACATTCAGCTTAAAGCTTCTACATTTCTTCACTATTTCAAGATATTTTTTGCTATTCAATATGATGAGCACAGCCTTAAAGTAATTTTTAAAAATACACAGATGTCTTTTTGATGTGGTGCCATTTAATAAATTCATATTTTAGACTTACAACCAAAATTGAATTTAAAAAAAGCATGGCACTTAAGCACTTGCTTGATTTTAAGCACGTAAGTAATTGTACTTAATCC
Source organism: Limosa lapponica baueri (assembly GCA_002844005.1). Taxonomy (NCBI): domain Eukaryota; kingdom Metazoa; phylum Chordata; class Aves; order Charadriiformes; family Scolopacidae; genus Limosa; species Limosa lapponica. Next base: position 2,156,046 of record KZ505665.1, on the reverse strand, counting down.
CAGAGTACACTGCATGTTGCAGAATTAAACCTTAAGTAACAGCCAAATACACGATAAAAATTCAAAGCTATTTTTAATCGGAGAAAAAAAAGATTTTTCTGTAGCCTGAGAAATACCAACATTGTTTTCACATTACTGAAGATTACAAATCTCATCTTGGAAATCTTCAGTTATCATATGAAAACCTACAAAAGCTGTCATGCTAAAAGCCATCATTTATCCGGAAGACTGACTTTTCCAGAACTTACTTTCATTTACCTAGCCCAAGAAAGGGAACAGAGCAACACTACTCTCTACTGTGCAACGAAGCAAATCCAAACAGAAGGTGAGAAACCACACACTCCTGAGCTAGTTTCCTCTCTCAACTTAGCAAACTTTAGCCTACACTACACCACGTAATGTTAAATGTCACTAATTTAAGAAAAAAAAAAAGTGGTAACTTCGACCTTTTTCATTTTCTATTCATTCATACACAAGTTACAGATCAGGAAGACAAGAGTAATGAGCAATGCCTGTCTCCTCTTCACTTTCCCAATTTCAAAGTCAGTGTTCTCATGATGTGACTACCTCACTGCAACCAAAGTCAGCGGTTCAGCAGAGCCAGGAGAACCAAGTGCACACAGAACACAGGAGTATATTAGTCTCTGTTTTAGTTTGTTCTGCTTTTGGTGTTTATTTAATGTAAACAACTGATCAGTATTTTAAATAAAACACTTGAAATCTGTTGACAACTCTGACACCTGTAAAAGCATTAATATTCAGAATATTTATGCTGGAAATCCATTGCAGGTTTTCCAATGCAATCAAGGGCAGCTGTTAAAAATTCTTACACAAACGGTCCTTCCCACCCAAAAGAACACCAAAGTCTCAAGCCAAATCCCACCTTTTACAAAAAAACACCATTCAAGTCTTCATATTTTTAGACAAAAACCCTATCAGCTTATTCATTATTCTAATAAAGAGCTAGAAGTGCACCACAGTGCTCTTGGGGTGATGTGTAAGTAGACTGACTGATGCTCTCTGGCCACACGCAGACAGATAACACCACTGCACACATTTGCTTGAGGATCTGTACCAGTAAAGGACAAATTAGTCAGCTACTAAAAAAACAAAACATAAAAACAAAACCTAAACCCTAATGCCCCTGATGCTTCTGGGAGAGGAAGGAGTCAGAAATCTGCTGGATTAGCAGAGCGTCGACCCCTCACCATACAACACAGCACCTCTGTCCCATTATGCCATTCCACGGTCAGGGAGTGAGCCTGTCCCATTAAACCACAGCCCTTCCACAAGCCTGGGTACATGGTAAGCTTCTTAGAAAGAAAGAAATCCTTCTGACCTCTCGGCAGAACTATAAAAGAGAAAAGGACAGACCACTACTGCTTCAGGTGTCAGACCTCACTGACCACCCATGAAACCCTCGTCCACTCAGACCTCTGTGTCATTCTCCACAAAAGAAGTTTCTCCCTTCCTTGGATGGGAATCTGTTTGGGCACCCTCCTCATCATTCTAGGGCAGGCAGGCAAAGCGTGGAAGGACATGATCCTGTTTGGTATACTTTCTTTTTCTCTGCCTACTGCCTCTTCAGACCTATATAAAGATGCAGAATTCCAAGGGATCAGACCTGAGATACCTACCAAATGTTCCAGGTTTTCTATAAACGACAGCAAAAACTTTGCTAATGACTATTTCTGTTACCAGACATACGGTCACCACAGCACACACCAAGCAACCCCTGTTCTTCCTCCATCCTTCCACTTGCTCAAGAAGCAAGAACACACCAGCACAAAGCATCAAAAATGGTGTAAAAAGAGGTAGTGAGAGCACACAGAGAGGAATTTAAGGGGTAGAAAGACCTGAGAAAAATCTCAAAGGAGGAACACACTCAGAGAAAAACTAAAGCAATTGCTAAACATTTTGGTCATGTTGTTGTGCACATGTCATTGAGCTCTTCCCTGGTGCCACACTACTTCAGTGGAATTGCACCATGAACACCTTGAGTCCTCACTGCCTGCCCAAGGTGGTGGGCATCACATTGCAGCTGCCTCCCTATCAGGAACAGTCAGCATTCAGAAAGAATAACTCTGATATCTGATAAAAATCCGCTCCACCATGCAGCCATTACTTGACATGTATGACCATGTGAAACAGCACAGCATGATCTCATGTACAAACAAGTATGAAGTCCTTCAGCATTGCTGAAGGCTGCTGAGTCCCAATTTGTGTGTTTCTCAATGGGAAAGCCCACGGGAAGGTTCAGCACACCCTCAGCAAATGGCAGTACTTTAGCCAATGTTAGATCTGGTATTGTAGATGATGTTCCTTTCTCATGATGCAAAGCTAAATGCTTAACACTCATCCAATCTTCCCCAATACAATGATATCCTATAAAGGAATTGATACAACACTATGCTCAGATTTCTGATACTGCAACAGCAGTTTTGCATAAATGAAACAAAAAATTGTGGAAACTGGGTGGTGAGAGCTATCAACAGTGAGATACAATACTATGACAAAGATGTATCAAGCCACTATTTTTAGTAAGGAGATTTAGTCTAAAACACCGAACTTTGTAACACGCATGTGCAAATCAAGGTCCATTGATGCTGAAGAGGCTGGAAATGGTATGAAGTGAGGTGGACTTCAAACCAGCTCTGATCAAGGTATGTTAACCTCAGAAGCCATAGCAACTTTCAGCAAACAAAATACAGACACGCCTGCTATAAATTTGCTTCTGAAACATCAACCAGTGCTGCATCCAAACCATTCCCAACTGCTGTGTTCTGATACAAGGCAAAACAAGATCTCTTGTTTTGTTACAATCCCCTATACAAGGGAGAAAAAAAGGTAAGATGCGAGACACCATAACATCCCTGGAGCATGAACTCCATGAGAGCAAATCATATTAAGCACCATATTAAAATAACCTTTGCAGAAGAGGATGTATGTAATCATCTAAAACGTACTTTTGTGCAGAGTAATGCAACCACATCTGTCAAATGCATATTTCATAAGAGTGAAGATGCTTAAAGGTTAAAAGGAAAACTGCTGTGCTGCAAACATTCTTCTTGAGCACTAAATGCATTAATTTTCTAAAACAATCAGTAGGCTGGCTACTTAAGAAAAGGTATGTTTCTAATCTCTGATTAGCAAAACTGCTTTTAATGGCTTTTTGTAGTACCATATTCACTGTTCATAAAAATTCATAAAAAACTCAATGTTCATAAAAAACATGCAAGAGAGAATTCAGGTCTGAGGGACCATTCCAGCACAAAACCCTCTGAACACAGCATCTAAAGGGACCATAAGAATCAGTTTATTGATCCCTGCAACAATATGTTTAGTTAGTACTAGTTTCCATCCAGCCCAAGCCTGGAGCACCCATTCCTGTGTTACGTGCAGCTTTTTCATCCAGTATCATGATTTTAATGCCTCAAATTCCAGGAAAGGAGGCAGTAGCACAGCTCGTTTGGGCATTCAGTGATTTCATTAACTACTCCCTAAAACAGTCCTCAGGACGCAGGATACGGACCTGCCAGAATCAGGAGTATGGGTAGAAACTCACACATGAAGGAATGAGAAGCAAATTCTTAATTTCTTTCCACTCAAGTTGCAGAACTTGTTCCTTCTCCTCCCCTTACCTTTATGCTGATTTTAATGTACTGCCTCCAAGCACAGCAGGGACGCTGGCTCACCCAGACACCTGCACCACATCACCAGTGCTGCACCAGCACACGCTGCACACATTGCACCCAGCTCTTCTGTACTGTCCAGCTACAAAGCACTGAGTGAAATGCTACTCCTCGGCTACACAGGGTAACTAAAAGGAGAATTAATCCCCGTTAAAGGTGAGTGACATTTATGCATTATTAAGGAAAATAGAAAGCCAGCTTTCCTGTATCAACTGTGCTTTGAATACGCAAATACACTTCTAAGGATTTGAATCAGCACTAATAGAGATTGTTGATACTAGTGAATTCTGCAGAGTCTTGAACTTTTGCTAAAGGACCTTTTCTTCCCCTTTTTAAAAATGCAAGGCGCTATAAATACAGTAAACCAAGCAGAGCACATAAGACAAAGGAAAGTGCAAATATGGACAAAGCTCAGCAAAATGACACAAACCTAATAGGAAAAAAAAAAAAAACCAAAAAAAAAAAAAGCAGAACTTATGCTAAATCTTACTGTGGTAAGTGTCGAAAGTCTTCTGAATACTGTTCGTATTTGTAGTTCACAACATGCCAATGGGAACTGTAGTATTTACAAGCCTAAAGAGAAAAAACACAAACAACAACAATAGAATTACTACAACTATTTAGACGCAAGAAGTATGGAGAACAAAGAAAGATCTGAGGGAGTCCTTTGTGCTAGAGAACATATTCTTCTCTTTTATAGCTGGGTGTACAGTTCTTAAAGGAAAGCAGAGTCATGTGTTTCCACATTTTGAAGCACAATTTCCCTTTTAAATCAAATGCACTGAATCATATAAGATGGAGGAGGGGGCTGATAGCAATTCAACATGCTTTACTGATTCTCTTCTACTCTGTAGGAAGCATCATTAAATTATATCACTACTGCCTCAAAAGACACTTAGTTTAGGCCTGACTTTCTCCATGGACAGTAATTACACATTTTTTGTTTGCATCCTGTTTCATCATCTAAGCCTTCCATTGTCAATACATTTACCCTACTCCTGTTGTTCCTCCTTGTTGCAGCACAAGCCCTCTACTTCTTGTTCCGCCCTAAAGGATTGATCTTTAACCTCCTAACAACATTCATGAATATATTAATAGGACTATCATTTCTCACCAGAGTCTCATTTTCCTTTCCACACTGAATTTGCTCAGTCACCTCATCACCTCCTTGTAGTTTTTATTTTCTAGAAAACTTCTTGCTGGTTTTGCATTCACCTTTTGAAATTGCTCTTAATAGATCAATCTCCCTCAAACAAGGGAACCAGACCTGAACAAAGACTATTCCACAGGACTTTACTAAGCTGTCAAATAATAACTGTGCGATTTACTCGATGCAGAAATTTTATCAATGCAATTAAACACAACATGACATTTTTAAAGGCAACAAGATGCATGAAATACGTGCAGTTATTGATTAGGTACACATCTACAAGAAAAATGACAGTGTGTCAAAATTTCCAGTGATTCTTGCTACAGAGTGTAAAATGCAAAGTGATATTTGTACAGTATGCTCAAGAATTTACTCCAGTATTGTATTATTTTCTCCCCACACTCCACCTGAACATTTACACCTGCCCATGTGAGATGCACAGGAAAGAAAGACAGGGATAAAGCCTAAAACCTAACAGTAGAAGCTGCTGCCCAAGGCCCTAGGGAAAAGGAAGCATGTCAGGAAGGAAAATGGTGGAGATCTACAGTAGAGAAAGCAGTAGTGGCATTGAAAACTGAGATGGGCTGAAAACTTAAAGGTGATGCTTCCTAAATTACTCAGCACTGGCTTAAAAAATCTCCTTTTTAAATCTTATGTAAAACATGCAGAGTACGTAGCCACAAATGAATTTAGGAAGTAATCTTGGATGTGATCACAGTCTTCTGTGACAGCTTTATCTGTTTTAGAGGATGGAAAAGGTGGCAACGAATTGGATGCACATTCATAGACAGTTCTGTCCTACCCTGACACTGAACTGAGCAGTTGAGCGTGTTCCATGTGGATCTAGCATCTACTTTCTGGTCTGACATAAACCCTCATTATCTTACAGGATGCAGAATAAAGTGTGACCACTGGATAATATAAATAATCCCATACTCGCTGAGAATGAACATATTACTACAGCATTATAACTAACTCTCCACCTTGCAGGTGGATAACCATGATAACCATGTTCCTATATCACTCCAATGTTGAATGCACTTTGCCTTTGAATGGCGGGGGGGTGTGTGTGTCAGAACTAAAAAAAACTCCTTTCTGTTTTATTTGCGTGATCTAAGTTTTAGATAAAATATTTGCTAGTCACCTGGGCTATAAGAATGCTCTTACAAGAGCAACACATACTCTGTTCTACATGAGCCAATGAAAAGCTTGCTCATTGAACATTGTGAGGATGAGCACAGACCCCCCAATTCACACTTCCCTCGCTTTCGACTTGGCAAATGTAAACCAACTGAACCCTCTACAGAAAGGACCAGTTTTTCCCTGTGGTACTTTCATTACTAAGTATTCTACTTAACAGATGCAATTAAAGCTCACAGAGAATTCTCAACACAGGCTTTTATTGCAAGCATTATAGCCTGATGTGTTCAAAAAACCAGTTGTGAATAACATATAGAACCGGCCACAGTATCTTAGCTTGTAACTATAAAGGTTTATTGTGCTCCTCCAAGAAAAAGCTAATCAAAATAAAAATCAAAGGAGACAAGCAGCACATTCAAGTATCATGCAGTAAATTCACAAAAGGCAAGCCAGTTCAGTGCAACAGTTAACGCTGTTCTTGAACTAGCTTGTTGTGGCTATCCATTGGAAGCTAGATCTAGTTTTTTAAAAAAAAAAAAGTTACAGCGTTTTCTTTTCAGAACATCCCAACTAAAAATCAAATGCTTCTGCTGACTCTAATGACTTTTAATGATTTTATTTT